>JAXQQM020081603.1:0-185387 GCA_034641835.2 Pinus albicaulis
TCATTTTGTTGTGGTGTTGTGTGGATTAATTCGTCTTGTGGACAAGACTGATCTCCCTAGTGTCAAAAGACAATCTAGCAACAAACGAACAACTAAGATTGTCTTTCTCTAGATATATTCGTTTTACAAATAAATGCTATGAAAGTGTCGATCCTACCTTAGATCCAAATGCTTATTTGTGGTCGCAAAGCTTCCGTCGCATCAATAATCCTTCGTCGCAACAAGAGTCCTTTCGTCACAACAATAATCCTTCTATTGCAACAAGAGTTCTTTTATCATAGGAAAGTGTCGTCTTTCGTCGATCTGCAATCACAAACAAGAAAATATCAATAGCACTTGTATAAAAAATAATCATAAAACATACCTATCATAGTGATCAAGGAATCTATGAAATAAATAATCAAACGATAGCTTATTGAAATAAACAATCGAACGACAATTTATTGAGAAAAACAAAACTTGATTGTATTAATCTTAAAAATATACAGAAGAACCTTACAACCTTTGCCTTGATGTTCGAAAGGCCTTCCTGGGGTCCGAAGCAGGAGTCTCCTCTACTTTGATAAGCCTTGCACTCTTCCTTCAGGAGCACATAGAGGTATGTGATCTTTCCTCTCAAAAGCTCAGCAGAAAGAAGTCTAAATCTCAACAGCACTTCAATTCAATCACATATAAAGCTTGAACTCCTAATTCTCAATCTCCAAAAACTTAACCCTTTGAGGCTACCCAATGCCTCTTTTTATAGTGGAAAAGAAGAGGTTTTCTGTTCCAAGTATGAAGGGATAGAATCCTCCTTCAAAGGGATAAGCTCCTCACATCAAGGGGTTAGCTCCATAAGGTAAGGGATTCATGCACCTCACAAGAGCGGTTCTGCCACCACAAAATCCATTCTAGAAGCTTCCAGAATTCAATTTTATTGAGATTTTTAGGATTTACTTGTGCCTTTTTAATCTTACAGGGGTTCGCACCTATTACAAAGATAAAGTGCGTTCAGGAACGCAGGAAAGCTGAACATTGGGTGCGGGACCGCAGGCAAGATAGCCAGAAAGTGCGACACCAAAGTTTAGGAGACTTTTAGGAATTTTTTCTAATTTTCAAGGCTTGACATGAGGAACTGATATGTTAGACTTGCAAAAGGGAGAAGTATGAGTAATAATGAGCTCATACACACAACAGAATCTCAGGATGACAATTTTCAGTGTAACATGTGGCTTCCTCAGACCTCTGCTGACCTTCAATGATAGTTGGTTTACCTCATTGTGAACTCATCTTGTTCACTTGTGAACATACCTATTTTCTTTCCTTGTAGATGTCGCACTTCCTCTTCAATCTAAGATTTCCTCCCAGGCGACTCTTAATTGTCAATTGGTTCTTTGTCTCTCAAACCACCTTTTGAGCAACTACTTTGCTTCTCTTGGCTTCTACAGTAATCCACTTCTTCTGAGAACATTCAACTTTGTCCTCCTTGTCCAACTTGCAGTTGGATATTAAAGGTTCTTTTCCACTGTTTAAGAGCTCACATGCTCTTATCAATTAAGAACACAATGGTTCTTTGTTACATCTCTTCCCAACTATCTTTGTTGCTAGCACCTTATTTGTCTGCTACCTATAATCTGCAAACAATTCTCAAACCAGAATTAACATAAAAATATGCCAATTTTCCCTCAAGATCTCTTGTTGATCTTGTTTATCCAATCTTCTGCAATTGAATGGACAACTTCTTAATACCATGCCTTTGCTTGTCAGATTTTAATAATCTGATCCTCTCTTCGTTTCTTTCCAATATCTCTATCAATTGTATGCAAATCACACTTGCTTTATCTCCCTTGTTCTGTCAAACTTTATTGATCTCCTCTTTTGCTGGTCTAATTTCTACTCAATTCATATAATTTCAAGAGCACCACCTTTCTCTAATTTTCTCCCAAAGAGCTTTTATTTTCTACGATGCAAATGATGCGGACAAATTCGGTTGTAGATTCTTTAATGTTGTCTTCTCCTCTCTATATAGGTGAGCCTTTCTATATTCTAGACCATGGTTTCTTGGGAGCGGGAGCGCCATTTCCAAAACCTACAGGGCCGGAGCGTTTTTTTTAAATATATATATATATATATATATATATATATATATATATATATATATATATTGATGCATATATGTCAACAAAAGCATGTAGAATGATGAATTAGACATAAAAAACATAAAAACATAGATTGAATCATATAACATCAATCATCTAGAAGTTATAGTCTTCATGAAACACGCCCACAAGTTGGAAACATATACAACATATTGACTCTTGAGTCTCACGAATCATCAATCTAAAGGTTTCAAGCTTTCAAAATTCAATATATAACATTTATCATTATTGATATATAACATTTATCATCATTGATTTCAAATTTCAATATATAACATTTATCATCATCGATTCATTAATTTCAAAATTCAATATATAACATTTATCATCATTGATTCATTGATCACCATATAACTTTCATGAAGCATCATATTCATAATTCATGATGACTTATAAACTTATAAATGCCAACTTCAAAGTTTCACCTTTCAAATTCAAACTTCAAACTTAAATTTTCATTAAATATGAAAGAGTCAAGTTTCAACTATTCAAGAGTTATAGAAGATAAAAACTATTAGAAAATAGAAAAGACTAGTAAACAACAAATCTATTTTATCTATTGGCTGGCCCCTTGCAATGCCCACGAGAAATGTCTAATTTGTGAGAACCACGAGGCAATGGTGGTCTTCTAGTACTCTCAGGAGTACCACATCCATGACCATGACTAGAAGGCGGAGGGAAATGTGAGGATGTAGGTGGAGGTTGAATTTGCAAAGGAACAATAGTTGGATATCGAGCACTAGCACTGGCACTGCTACTGGATGGTGGGACTGGCCTTGTGTGTGGCGGTGCTGCTAATGCTTCATCATCATCCCTCAAAATTTCTGCTTCCAATTCTTCCATATGTACAGTGTCGTCCTCCAAATTATTATCCTCTGGGTTGTTGTCCCAGAGTTTAGGTGATTTATCCTCATATGCCTGATCACAGTAATGACTCAACAACCTCAAGTTGTAATGCACATAAACCAAGCTTTCAGCTCAGTTTTCATTCAGCCTGTTTCTTCTCACATTGTGTATGAAGCTGTAGGTGCTCCAACACCTCTTTGCAGAAGAAGTATTCACAACTTGTGAGAGAACTTTTTTTGCCAACTTTGGCAAAAGTCCCATGTCGCCATATGCTTCGCACCATGTGAGAGCATCAAATCTGTCTCTTTCTTCCATTGCATGGAAAGAACTAAAGTTACTAGTGCAACTGAAGTATCTGCCTAATTCAAGGCACAATCTAGCACACTCCTGCCTGTCGGGGACCAACTTGTCTAATGCCTTCATGTACCCCTCTTGTACCTCTAGATCTGTGTGAGGTTTGATCCTAACCCCACCTCCAGGTGGAAGTTGACCCAACCAAGATGGAGAGTAGTATTTTGGCATAAGGATATATGCCAAGGCATGTAGTGGAACATTGAGTTTATTCCACCGTGCACGCACACAGTCGTGAATCATTACATACAAGTTGGGATCATTATCCTTAACAACATCTTTTATTTGGCCCAACATGCTATCCATCTACTCATAAACCTCCCCAATCACTGGTTTATCTGTATCTGAAAAACGATTCATGTGATAAATGGGCTTGGTGAAATTCAAAATTTCCCTCACACGTGCTCAAAACAAAGGGTCAAGGGCGACCTCCTCCACATGTTCAAAACCTTGCCTGCCAACTATTGTCGCTGCCCTGTCCTTTAATACCCGCCAGTGTGGGCTTGATACCATTGCAGCCAATGACTCTCTTACCTTCAAAAGGCGCTTGAAGGTGAGGTAATAGCTATCAAATCTAGTCTTTTCTATCTTCAACAACTCCAATTTGGAGTGAGTACGAAAAATCCCATGGGTATTGCTATGATTTGTAATAAATCTTATCATTTTTTTACCTCTCTTGCACAAATCACCAAGCCATTTGAATTGAGGTTGTTTGTTTTTAATGATATCATGCATCAAAAGGTTCATTGTGTGAACCAAACACCCAGACCAAAATATGTTGGGGTATTTATCCTCAATAATTGCTCCCGCTGCCTTACAGTTAGCAGCATTATCAGTGATGACTTGGATGACATTGTATGGCCCAGTATTTTCAATTATTTCAAGTAATGGTTCTGCAATGTTAATGTCGGTCTTGAATTTGTCTGAATAATCATATGCTGAAAGGAATATTGCACCACTAACTGACACAGCCAGAACACTTATCAATGGCTTTCCTTTTACATTGGTCCATCTATCAGATACAATGGACACCCCATGCTCATTCCAAGAATTTGTCATTCTAGCCAAAGAATTGTTTATTTTAGCTCTTTCATCATCAAGTCCCATGGTTCTGGCCTTGTCATACCCAAGGCTCCTATATCCTTTGGGGGCATCATTAATGGCAGAAACCATTTCATGCCAATAAGGTGAGCGAAGAACATTGAATGGCACCCCACATGCATATAGAAACCGAATTTTTTTTTTAATCCACATCATTCCTACACCCTTCATTAAGGAAATCGGATATGGTTCTATGACTTAAGGAGATGTTTGGTCCACGTGTGCCTCCATATCCACTGCCATGGGTGGAAGTTGATGGACTTCTTTCTCCATGATGTGATGGACCTGATGGTGTATAAAAATCAATGAAACCCCTAGATCTTTTAGATCTCTTTAGGGCAGCCTCCTCTTACTTTTTATATTTCTATCTCTCTGTTGCTGGCACACTTACACAAATTTTGATTCCTAGATTTTTGTCTCCATCCCATGGCATTTTCCCACAAAGGTGCTTTCTGGCATGGGTGTATGAACCTGTGTATTCTTTATTGCAATGGGGGCAATGAAATTTAGTGTTCCACCACCTTTCCCTCCTTCCTGCCTCTGAACATATTTCCACAAAGGTGTTTTACTTTGGTCTTGTCTAGTTGGGGTATATGTGGCCTCATGTTCTCCACTCTGCCCTTCCTCCTCAGCATACTCCTCCTCCTATTTAGGATTTTCATCAAATCCACTATAACCCACTTCTTCATCCTCCTCCTCTCTAATGGGCCTCTTTCTTCTACTCTCCAACACCATTATTACAAAGAAAGGAACCAACATGAAGAAAATCCCTAGCCATATAGCTATGATGTTTCAAGTTTCTAGCCTGCAAAAAAAATGGAGGAATGCCAAATGGGAATAGGAAATGCAACATAGGAAAAAAACAATTCAATTTTTCACTTTTCAACATAGTAGAATGCAACATTGAGTCCAAAATCGAAATTTAACGTCGTTTTTTTTTTTTTTTTTTTTTTTTTAATTTTTAAATGCGCACCGGTGAGCGTTTTTTTGCCAGGGAGCGTTCGGGAGCGAACGCTCTCTGACCTCTTCCCGTATTAAAAAAATGCTCTCGAAGCGCTCAGGGAGCGTTCGCTCCCGAGCGCTCCCTGAAACGCTCCCAAAAATACAGGGAGCGTTTTTGCAGGCTCGGAAGCGTGCTCCCGAGCGCTCCCAAAGAGCTCCTGAATGGAGCGCGTTCTGGGAGGGAGATCGGAGGGGGGGGGGGGGAGAAGCTTCCCCGCAACCTTGGTTTTGGCTCATGGTATAGGTAAAGGCTAAATATATATAAGGAGAAGAAAATCATAGTGCAAGGGTGTGCATGTGTAAGGGCTATCACTAGTATTTCTCTCTGAAGTATATTAGCATAGGATGTGTTAAACACCATGTTAAACACACACATGGTGTATGAGAAGGATGAACACACACACACAAGAGACTCAACACACAATGAAGGATAAGCGTGAGGCTTTCTTATTTTTCCATTATACATGATGTACATTTATACTACAATGGTGTGACTCTTGGTTTCACATTCCAAGGTCACTTGGACTCCATTGTGACTTTTCGCATTCCACACCTACCCATGTAGGATTATGTGTTCCAACAGGATGAACTCTGTTTTATTGATAAATCTGAAGTTATGATGCACCCTTGGATAGATTGATGGATCAAGATCTCTAGACGTGAAATGACTATATTCTTGCATGATCCATTGAAGAGATGATTAGATCTGAGACTTGGCACATGTTTGCTGAAGTGGATTGAAGAAATCTGCGTAAGTTCTATAGCTCTAAAAACATTCTGCTGAATTAATATTCACATATCTATACGTTAGTTTGTCTCAGTAAATGCGCGTATATACGTGGGTTTGCTTCAGAAAAGGTGTGTATGGAAGTTAGGGTTTTCTGAAGCTTATTGCAAAGGTTTACTGTTATTGGCACTATTATTTATGTTGTCTGTCAATGAAGTCTTCATGAAGATCTAGGTTGCTTGAATACTATACATGCTGCTAAGTTGAATATGTCCAAATCTGATCAATAAGTGAGTAAAAATGGTTAATGATGACTGACTGTTTAAAGGTTTTGCATTTCTGAAAAGATGTCTGATTGAAAGCCTCAGATCTGGATCTGAGATAGATCATATTCTGAAAAATAGTATTCTCAGATCTATACGCAGGTTGGTGTTAAGGAGAGTGTGTATACACGCGGGTTCAGTGAAGCAAAGTAGCATATGCCTTTTAAGATGATAAATGTTCAGGGTTAAGTTTGATTTTGCATATTGATTCTGAAGTCTGGGTTATTTCTGAGATCTGGTTACAATGATCTCATTGTCTGGTTTTATGTATTGGGTGAAGTTTATTATTGTGATATTTGTGAAGGGTTGTGTTGAAGCTGTGTGATCCAGTGTGAAAATTGATGAAACATGGTCTGCAGTGATTCTGAGGGAAGTAGAAGCTTCTTGCCAACAGAAGTTGATGTTCTGATCAGGGGGTTGAAGCTCCCTTCCAGTAGTGACTAGTAAACGAGATTAGGGGGTTGTAGCTCCCTTCTAGTAGCAGCTGGAAAACGAGAGAATGTTGCAGCCTTCTATAGGTAGATGCCTGCGTATTGATATGAGTCTGCATCAGTACAAAATTGTAAACAGTTTTCCATATAATAAATATTGAAGACAAAGACCACATCATCTGTGGTTTTCTCCCGAATTGGGTTTCCACCTTAAATCTTGGTGTTCATGTGTGTTTCTCTTGTGTGATGTTTTATTCTACTGTTATTGCACATATTTGTTGATTATCTAACAGATGCATGACTGATAAACTGAGTTAAAAATTGTTTCTGAAAAGTGTTTCTAAACAATAAAATTATATCAGTGTACGCTAGTTTCTTTTGGTATATGCGTGTGTATACGCGAGTTGGGTTCATAAAAGCCGCATATGGAATTCAGTAAAGAAAAAGGAAAAGATTTCAGTAAGCTCTAAATACTGATTCACCTCCCCCTCTTAGTTTTTTTCCTAACATGGATCTCCTTGTCTTTTGCTCAATGGTCGAATAGGCATTTCATCTTTACCTGGTAGTCAGCCAACTTGATGTTTACCTATGCCCGGGTTTCATCCAGTTCTACCAACTGATTCATCCACCTCACGAGGTCATTTGGATCCTCCTCTCTGTCTTGCAAAAATCTGGCCACCGATAGAGCAAGTTGAATGGGGGAAACTGTCGCCTTGCCATACACCACCTCATAAGGTGACTTTCCGGTGGATCTTTTGCTGGTGATGCGATTTGCCCAAAGTGCAATTTGAGCTGGGAATCCCAGTGCTTTTTTATTTTCATATATGGTCTTTTTGAGAATCCTCACCAAAGTCTTGTTGGATGACTCCGCCAACCTGTTCCCCTGTGGATAATAAGCCGTGGAGTGTCCCATAGTAATATTGTAATGTTGACAAAAGTTTAAAAACTTGGTTGAATTGAAGACTTGGGCGTTATAAATGATAATTTTAGCTGGGCACCCAAACCTAGATATTATATTTTCCTCCATAAATTTAATCACCACCCCATCTGTGGCGTTTCTTGTAGGCACAACCTCAACCCACTTGGTGAAGTAATCGGTGGCGGTGAGAATCCATCAGTGTTGGTTACTAGAGGTTGGGTGGATCTCTCCAATGAAATCGATTCCCCGTTGTTTGAACGACTCCTCAACATGTATCAGGATCAATGGGAGTGGCGCAAACCTTTGTTTCTCTGTGAAACTCTGACATTTCTCACATGCCCAGACGCGAGGGTTTACATCACCAAACAAGCTAGGCTAGAAAAAACCTACTCTCAGTATCTTTTGGGCAGTAGATCGCCAGCTGTAATGCCCACCACATAGACCTTCATAAACTCAGTCATCGTCTAGTCCACCTCCTGCTCTGTTAAACATAATAAAAAAATCCTGTCTGGGTCCCTCCAATACAATCGCCCATTCGCCACAACGTACTTTTACGGCCTTAATCTCAAGGTGCGGTACTTCGCCTTTTCGTAACTAGGAGGACACCTTTGGGTTAGAAGGTATTCCACCACGTATTTATACCATGCAAATAGAAGGTACTTTACATGTGTTCTTTGTGCTAAGGATTCTATCCCTTGTTGTAGTTCTGCACCTTTTGGTACCTCTCCTCCTTCCATAGATAGGTTTATCCTCAAGGCTTGGCAGTTGGATTCAGATAGAATTTTCGCTAGTCTCTGTGATAGCAAAAAAATTGAATCAGTACCCCCAAGAAGAGTTGTCCTCTAACTCCTGTCCATAATCCCCTTCGATTAATGGAAATTGACAATGAATTTTTTAATCTGACCTTGGTTAATTTAATTATATCTCTGGACTTTAATCCCACGCAGTATAAATCTACGACAGTCCTAAGTCTGCCACCTTATACCTTTTGACTTAATATTAAAAATCCGACGACATTAATAAAGAACCACTTCAGTATAGCTTAGGCCCCGGGCCCACACATACAATCGGCGAATTTCAATTAGATACACACACCATACCTTGGTTAGCCTCCGTGTTACTTCTGAATGCAATCGTTGTTCAATGACCCTTCCTCCAGATTAATGGCATACGTTGATATTGCGCTGATCTCACAGTCGACCGTTAACGCGCGATGGCACACGATGAGGGCGGTTTCTCCTGACCGCTTGAGGCCACGTGTCAGGCAGCCAATGGAATCGCGTCTGAATGGGAAATACCGCTTAACCCACAAAGGCGGTGCGATATGAGTGGTTTGGTTTCGCAAATCCACTCTCGATTTGGAACAGTGATTGACCAAGGTTTAAGTCAGGGTTACGCTATCCTTTCTATTCACTCTGGTTCACAAACTCAGGGCCTAAACCCCAGACAGGATTTTCAACTAATGGAAAAATGAGTCTATTTCCTTTATAGGTGGGTTTTCCCACTACGACCAGAAGTCCACAGTTCTATGGGCAAATAATTCCTACAGGTTACGCTCTTCAAGATTGGCATCTACAACGTCTGCGACGATGGGTTAATATATCATTCTGGTCTCTTACATAATGTATTTCGACGACTCTAGGGAAACTCACAATCAACCCTAGACAGGAGTTTGTGGAGATTCACATAGCAAGTCTCTTCATTGAATTAATCACAATACTGGAGATTCAATATGCTCGGGACCAAACAATTCACACAGAGATTAATTCAATCACACACAGATAGTCAATAAAATATTGGCTTTTATTCAAACTAAAACAAAAGCTTAACACACAAACTTCACTGCGAAAATCTCTTCCCCCCTCCTGCATCTGGGGAGTACAATTTATATATATCATTATGTGCCTCTTCAGTTCCTCTGTGAGGAACGTTTTCGTAAACCAAAAGCCTAATTACAATTTATTCGAATAACTAAAACATGACAGATGGACTGATCTTAAAGCTATTCGACTTCTACTGACTCTAACCGACCTAAATGAAACATGCAGCTAAGGTATTGACACCTTGCTGTTACAATCGAATGATTTTGAACCCTCCTAGCCACAACATGTGGACAAAACTCCTACATTGCTGGCTAGTGTCTAATGCCCCTGCATCACTTTGTCCTTTAATGAGTTTAGTGGGCTTGATCTCCAGTTCATACTCCTGGATCTTGGCGATCCAATTGCCCCTCTTCCCTTCACTGTCTCCTTGTATTAAAATGTCCTTCATTGCTGCTGTGGGAAAGTAGGCAGTTATGGCAGATTTGAACACATATATCCGGAATGCCTTTAAAGATTTGACTAGAGCATATGCCTGCTTTTCTAGGATATTATACTTTAATTCGACATCTCGCAGGACCTGGCTGAAAAGCGCAATAGGATTTTGTGCCCATCCTCGTTATTCTGTATCAGTACTACAACTACTATAGGAGGGGAGGCGAAGGAGAAAATCATGAAAGGCTTGCTATAATCGGGATTTGCCAACACTGGAGCTTTAGCGAAAGCCTGATTGATTCTGTCAAAAGAGAGCCTTGATTGGTGAGCCCATTTCACTTTGTTATTTTTCTTGATAATTTTAGTAATGAGACAGATGATCTCAACATAATTGGGAATGAACCTTCTCAGGAAGTTTATTCTCCTCAAGAATACCTATATTTCCCTTCTTCTTTTTTTCTCTGCGGGAGGGCAATGCCATTTATCACCTCTACCCTTTTCAGGTTGATCTTCACTCCCTCCTTAGTTACTATGTGCCGCAGTAGCTTTCCTTCTTCCAGGGCGAACATGGATTTTTGGGGATTCAAAGACAGACCACACTTGCATCACTTTTCGAAGGTTCGTCGAAGATGTTCAATGTGCTCAGCATTACTATTCGAGAAAACAGTGACGTTGTCCAGATAAATTACTACGAACTTATCCTTATCTCCTACGAAGGCAATATCCATTGCACGCTGGAAAGTGGCACCGGCGTTGATTAGACCGAAAGCCATCTGGGCATACATGAAGGTTCCCCATGGTGTGGTAAATGTTGTCTTCTTCTGATCTTCAGGGAGCACTGTCACCTGGTTATATCTTGGGAAACCGTCCATCATAGACATGTGGGAGGATCTCACCACCTTTTGCAAAATATGGTCCATCTTTGGAAGAGGATCGTTGTCTTTTAGCGAGGCCCTGTTGAGATTTCGAAAGTCCACACATAATCTAATTTCTCCATTTTTGTTCATCACCGAGACTAGGTTGGCTACCCACTCCGAATATCTCAGAGGAATAATGATTTTTTCCCATAGTAGCTTCTTTATCTCTTTTTCAATAGCTGGGAGGAGGAGAGGATTGATCTGGCTCAGTTTCTTCTTGTGAGGCTTGGCGTCCCCCTTGAGTGGTATCTTGTGCTATATAACATCAATGTCGAAAGTCTTCAAATCTTGGTATGACCAGGCGAAGCCATATTTGTACGCTTGAAACAGACGAATATATTGATCCTGGTATTCTTCAGGGACTCCCTTGGATAGCTTTACCACCTTTGGATCTTCCTCTGTCCCAATATTTATATCCTTTACAGGCTCGTCCAGAGTTGTCTTAATGGGTTTGATTCGAATATCGTTTTTATCAAATAACCTTTCCAATGGCACGAGACCTCTGGGAATGACATTTCCCTTTAATTGCAAAATGCGGTGTCCAGCCAATGTCTCCTCCCATTTGGTTTGTGGATGTTCACTGGGACTTTCATCAACTTAATCGATCACCAAATTGGAGAATTCGCCGACCATTTCAATAAAGTGCATAACCTGTTCTTCATCCTCGAAAACTTGCCAGTGCTTCACATTGTCTGGAATGGAGGGGCGATATCGTACCTCGACCTCATATCTGAGCAGGGGATTCTGTGGTGGGCGAAAATTGTTGGCTGCAACAGCTAGCGAGTCGGCCATCCGGTTCTTGTCCCTCGACATGAACTGTATATTAAAAGCCGAGAAAATTTTTTCTACCAGGTCTCACACCTCATTTCTATAGGTTTTCAGTCATGGATGTTTAGTTTGGCATTATTTTCTGACTTGCCTTACCACTAGCTCTGAGTCTCCGAAGACCGTCAGATTCTGTATGTTCATATTCCAAGCTGTCTGTAGTCCTATTAGTAGGACTTCATTTTCGGCCACGTTGTTTGTGGCTTCAAACTCCAGTTTGAAGGAGAGGAACTAAACATCCTTCGGGCGAGATCAAGATCACCCCGACTACATTTCCTTCTCGCGAATTGGCCTCATCGAAATGCAGAGTCCAGATCTTATGCTCATCTTTATTCACGGGCTCCTTTTGTTTTAGAGGATGGACTTTAGTTTCTTGCCGGAAATTTTCATCCTTTTCGAACATGAGACAAGAAATTTTCCCTCCTTACCATACACCGGGGAGTTGGTCGAACCACTAGCTTTGGTGACCATTTTCATGAACCTGCATTCACTGTATAGCCTCCTTTCCTCCCCACCAAACACTGGAATGGTCGTGTTGTAGAGGTCCAACTTAATTGACCTGTGAATCTTAGAACCCCAATATCTAGACAACAGTATTTCAAATCGAATCGAGATATCAGCTACCATGATATCCATCACCATGCTCTTAGTCGGGATCTGGGCTAGATTTACTACTAGGTCTTTTATCATACCCAAGCACTTTACCCTCTTGGAATCAGAAGAATACATATCTTTATAAGGTTTGGTAATCCGCAACCCCAACTGCTCCATGACAGACAATGGCAATAGCTTATGTGAAGCCCTAGATTCTAGCATGCGGTTATGCAGTAACAGGTCATGAATAACTAGAGACTCATAAAATGGGGGAGTCGCCGAGTATAACTCCTCTATATGAGGTCCAAAGACTACCATGGGTCTTTCCTCTTGGAGATTGAGGTTGTTAGTAAGAGGACCTACACCATGGGGCAGGATGAATTGATATACTTGGGCTTTATACGAAGGCTGCTTTAGGAGCTCAATCAGGGGAACCGAGATCTTGACCTTCTCTAGCTCTTTCTAGAGGTTAAAGACTGTGGGGTTTTTTCCTACAATGACTTCTTTAAACCATTCTTAAGGGTGATCGGGAAGGTTTGAGGCTACAACATAGGACTTGTGGTTTACAGGAGGATCTGAACCTAGCTTTGTGGAGGTGCACGTAGTGGCCTTATGATGTACAGACTCTTGTAAAGGCTTTTTCCCCTTACTGGCAGAACTAGAAGGGGTTTGTTCTCTTGGTGTTGACTCTTCGTCTTTTTCTTGCACTCGGGTTATCTTTCTGGAGGACCTGAGGTCATACTTCTTATGGAGTTGAGCTTGCATGAAGTCCACAAATTGCCTGCAGTAATTATCAATATCTTGATCCTCTTGGGAAACTTCCTTCTCTTCTAGCTCTTCTTGCAGGGTGAGTTCCCCTTCTTTATCTTCTAAATAAGCAAGGAATTGATCTTCTTGACTGTCGGGGGCTTCCTCAGTTTGTCCTTCTACTTCCCCTTCTAAGTATAGAGGAGGTTGGATGTGATCTTAGTGCTCCTTCCTTTCTCACTGTAACAATTGTAGAGGTGGCTTTCGATACTGGGGATTAAACCCTCGATTAGGAACCATCTAGTTGGGACAAGGAGAGGAATTCTTAGCCTCCAATTCAAGCTTCACCAACTTATTAGAGAGCTTCTTGATAAGCTTATTCATCTCTTCAATCTTATACTCCGATGATTCCCTTTCTTGATTAGAGGTAGAAGCCTCCTACCTACCCATTCTCATGGTCTCATGCTCTGTCCTTCCTTTGAATTTTCCAGTAGAAACAAATTTTGCTTCTACCTCCAGTGCATTAGTATGGATCTGGTCTAGGGATGTAGAATTTCTTCTCTCAAGGAGAATCCAAACTTAGGCTCAAACGCTCCTTCAAAGACCACTTTGGCAGCGGCTTGAGGAGGCTTCTTCATTGTGTTTCTTCTTTAGGGCATTGAACTCTGGGAGGATGTAACCGTGGTCCCTATTTTCTCTCCATTTTTGAGTGAATAAATTCTCCATTTCCTCCTAAGTGGTGACTACGTTATTATTAACATTGGTAAGTGACCCAAAAATCCAAACAGTTAAGAGTAAAAATTGCTTCAGAAATAGGGTTTTTACTAGGTAATGGCGCGGGGCAAAAAATGTAGGGCTGACGTCATGAGGATGTTGGCAAAGGGGCACGTGGCACGTGGTGGTTGGTCGACAACAGTCGGGTAGGTGGGGGACCACGTGCCAGACACAGGAGTACCGACCTTTGCACCCCGACCGAACTTACCTTACCTTGCAACGTACATGCGCCAGCTGTGTGCTGGTGGGCCCCTCTAGTTTTCGTCGAGTCGAACGATGGTCTCCATCTCTTGTCTTCCTCCCTTGGAATTGTTTTGATTGGCCGCGAGGAGATTTGACGTCATCTCCTTCGACGGGTTGATTTCGGCCACCCCGCTATCTTGAGTGCCGTCGGAAACGACTGTAGACCGCCATTCTTGGTGGATGGCTCCACCGCTGCTGTGGGTTGTGTCGCAGCTCTGGGAGGGTGCGATCGTGGCGGCGCCTTCTCATTATCTATCGCCAAAAATGCTGCGACGTTTGCCTTTATCCTCCAACTTTGCCCCTCCCTATCCCTTCAACAAATAACTCTTCGCACTCTGTTTTTCATTATGGGAGTCACAAGCCAACAACTCCCATGAGGAGAAATACAACACGAAGAGCTATCTAATGAAGGATTACAAAAGGGCAAAGTGGGAGGCTAAATGTAAGCAACGCAATGCTTTCAGCGGTTATTAATGCAAAGATGCCGCTGCGATCGCACTTTCTAAGAGACGCGATACAACCCACGGCAGCGGTGGAGCCACCCACCAAGGATGGTTGTCTACAACCGATTCCGACAACACTCAAGAGAGCAGAGGTGGTCGAGACTGACCCGATGGAGGAGATGACGTCATATCCCCTCGTGGCCAATCAAAGTAGTGCCGTGGGGGGGGAAGATGGGAGATGGAGATCAACGTTCATCTCGACGAAAAATGGAGGGGCCCACCAGCACACAGCTAGCGCAGGTACGCCACAAGGTAAGGTATGTTCGTCCGGTGTACGAAGGTCGGTACTCCTATGTCTAGCATGTAGTCCCTCACCTACCCGGCGGTTGTCGGCCAATCGTTGCGTGCCACGTGCCTCTTTGCCAACGTCCTCATGACATCAGCCCTACATTTGACGTCTCGCCCTATAACCTAGTAAAAACCCTATTTCCACAACGATTTTTACTCTCAGGTGTTGGAATTGCTGGTCACTTACCAACGTTTGACTCTGTCAGGCGTCCTGGTAAAATCACAAGTATTGGATGCCTTTCACCCTCACATCGCTTTACCTGTTGCCTCAGGTATTTGGTCGTGTCCCTTTCATTATTTCCCTTTTACTGTTTATTCGAATTGATATGGAAAAAATGAAGCGCTCCGCCCCTGAAACCCCCCAAGCTCGCGAGGTCAGGATGGCTCCTTGCCCCGAACCACTCACAGATGCTCATTCTCAGCTTTGCGACTTGGTTTACCCTTTCAATGTGGCCTGTATTAAGGCCGAGCTCTTAGACTTTTAGCGATAGGGGGAAGATGTTTTTAGAGTCGTTGATTCAGGGCTTTATTACCAAAGGGAAGACATGATGACCCAAAGTTATCAAACTTATACAACCTTGTGGAATCATTAGCAATGCCAGTAGCTAAAATATGTCTAAGATCTTTGAGGTCCTTGATTACAACATCATGAGGTGAGAATTATACTATTTTCCCTTCACCTGAATGAGTTATCTGATAAACTCATAGTACATCATTAAACCGACCATTATCTAGATGAACGGTTCTAGATCCTACAACACTAAGAGATCTATCATCACCAACATAAATATGTTTGGTGTTACTATCATTTAAAGAAGAAAACATGGCTTTATTTTTGGCCATGTGATAAGAAGCTCCAGAATCAATGAGCCACTCATGATAATGAGAAGAAGAAGATACATTTAATGCATAACTAGATGCTAAACAACCACAAGCAGAAAGTGCCATTCCTAAAGATGAAGTTGAAGAGGTCTCCAAATTGATGTGGTGCTTCTTCATTGCTGCTTACAAGGCTGCCATGTTCTTAAAAAATTTGGACTCTACATGGCCATCACGATTACAAAAGTTACAATGTCTATATGTTTTCTTCCCTTTGTTTTTAGTTGCCTTATTAGTTTGGTGAAGTGCTTTTTCAGTTTGCGGCTGAAATTACTTCAGACCCTTGTTTGGTTTAGGACCATACTTTTTAGGATACTGCTTCATGCGATTCTTTTGATATGGTTGTTGTTGGGCTGTTAAGGCTTTCTTAGAAGCGTTCCCAGAAGTGATAAGACCAAGGGGTAAGAGTTTTTATTGTTCTCTTAGCAAAGAATTGCAAAAAGCATCAAAAGAGGGGTTCTTGTAGGCTGTTCCTTGAGAAATGATGGCTTCTCTAGTGGAATGGAAGGTGGAAACAAATACAAAGTATGCAGGGCCAAACTTAGCAAGAATGGAATAAATAAGGCTACCATCTTCCTTTTTGACCTTACAACCTTATAAAAGAAGTCTAATGGTCTTCAATTTGGACAAATAATCTTCAATAGAGAAATTATTGGGGTCCAAAGTAAGCAACTCATTGTCAATCTGGTGGGCCCTGATTTCAGTTTGAATGCAAAAAACAGTATTGAGCTTTTTCAGGGCTCAATCAAGGGTGTCAATTTCAAGGATATGAAATCGAAGATCTTGAGCAATGGAGATTCCTATCAACCCTCGTACTTGATCTTGTTTATTTTCCCATTTAGCGACTTTTTCTCCATCGGTAGGTTTAGTTTATTATCCTGTGGCTATTCTATAAAGCCCTTTACTTTTAAGTAAATCTACCATGTGAGGTAGCCATTGGAAATAATTGGTGCTGTTAAGAATAATGGGGCATACACTTTCAATCTAAAAAAAAAAAAAATTGAATCTGAAAAGGGCTGAAACTACCTTCTCCAATGGAAAGATCTCAAGAAATTAGGTTGATTAAAAAAAAATGGCTCGAAAAACGACTTCTAGATGAAGAAGTTGTGCCTTTGTGAAAAAAAGAGTTGTAAATGTCGAATAGTTACGAGAACAGTTTGAAATTTGATGATGAAGTTCTGCTTTAAAAAAAAAAAAATCTGCCCCCTTTAACAAAATGCTTTTTACAAAAAGAAGCTTGAGAAAGAGACTTGAACCTAAGAATTCTATTCTCATAAATTAACTTCACACCAAGTGAGCTAGTAAAAGGATTCTATAATTGTTTGAAAGGAGGAAGGGTGTTTTTTTTTTGTTACTCTTCGGTGTGCGTGCTTTTTCTTGGAAAAAAAAAATCCATGCACAAATAAAAACGAAATTCAAGCCTTACGACAGAACGTTAGATTTTCGGTTAATCTTACAGGAAACTACCTTTTTTTTCGCTATTTCTGATTTCTCGAGATCTCACTAAGACGCGAGGAAGGAGCATACATAGCAAAAAAAAGAAATCCTTTCTTCTTGTTTCTGATTTGCCGAGATCGGACACAGCACTGAGCAAAGAGCATACACAGAGAAGAGGGTATAGATCCAACAAATAAATAAAAACTATAAACCGAAATAAATAAAGGGAGCCGAAATAAGCAGAACGATTAACAAATATAACTGCAAAAAAATATGTGTTTTACCTCCAAATCTAAACTAACATAACTTGGGCAACCGAAAACCTTTTCGCATGAAACGAAAGGAGTTTCTTTGTATAACAGACGCTTCAGACACAACAGAGTAGTTCTCCAGGTTCGAAAAAGTTCAGAAACAGTAGATCTGGAAAACGACAATCGCATGCAGTGAAACTGACTTCATATTTGGATCAACAACAGGTGCAACCCTCAAAATTGCTCTGATACCATATAGGAATTTACAGGGTAAGTTCCTTAGATCAAACACCAAGGGTCACCGCTCAGGCCGTGAACTGTTTCCCACTTTGAGGGTTTTAACCATGTGATATACTAGTGTGTGATCTGTTTGTTTGACCTAAGTAACTTACCCTATAAATTCCTACAACAGTTCCTTTTTGTGGTCTCAGCGGAGTGGTCATGTACTGAACTTGTTAAAAAACAAAAGATGAAATTTACATCACTTTGAATTTTAACCTATGCCTCATTTTTTAAATTTAAAATAGATTAATTATGTGATAATGTTTTAGTGATCAAATGTACTCTTTCCATATGATTGATAGGGTCTTAGGTCAAATTGTTGTAGTTTCAAATAAAATTTGACATCTCTTGGTGGTCAAATGGTCATTGGTCAGTGTCTAGGTATTATTACTACTCCCTCAATTTTCAAGGTCATAAAATATCATCATGGTCATGTCATCATTCCTTGTAAGAGATTATCAAATGAGTGTCTTGGTCATATTTTTGGTCATCAAATCATAACATGCATAATTTAAGGGTTCAAAGTTCCAAATCATGTTTTAAGATATGCATTTGGTGTCATAATTAGCTCATGCGATCACCTTAGTCACCATCTTGGGAGTTAGTAATTAGGGAAAAAGTGTTCAAAAATATTCCAAAGGTACATTTACCCTTCATGGATATGTAACCTTTCCAAAAAGAGCAATAAAAGCTACAGTACACTACCTCATCATGTCATTTCTCAAAAGAACATGTGTCACACCTTCACCAAGGAAAAAAATAGATTTTCAAGCAATAAAAAGATCATCCAAGCATTCAAAAGCTTCATTCCATTCTCCAAGAGCACTTCTCCACCATTGTGCTTCATCTCAGCCATCAGAACCTTGAATATTTCATCACCAAACCCTTGCCATCAACCATGTTGTGCTTCTGCCCTACCTCGCTGCGCTTCTGAGAGCACGCTACGTTTTTGGGTTTGGAGGCTAAAGCAGAGCAACAACAGGTTCATTCTTCACGCCACAAGTTTCAGAGACTCATGAGAAAATGAGCCAACTCATATGAAGGAGGTCAATGCTTCACCATTCATCAAGAGGGCATTTGAACAAGTAGGTTGCCTAGGGTTTTGTGAGAAAATATAAGAGGTGGGATGCCATGATAAGTTGACTAGTATATTTGCCACCCTTTTCAAGAGGAACAAGACCACCATAGCAGGGCTGGACTTCTTGGTATCAACAAAGGTGATTGGCATGATTTTTAGGGTTGGAGGTCATTTACTACACACAGGGATAATCTTACTTCAAAATCAGTTTTTGAAGTAATGAAGATGAATTTTACAAAAGTGAAAGAATTTTTTGTCAATCATAGACCAAAGAAAAAAAACCTCCTTCATTTTATGCACAGGTGTTATTATTTTAGAGAAATTCCCAAAATACAGTTGCTATAGGAGAGTTGCTGCACTTTTGGACAACTTGAATTAAAGTCAGTTTTTCAGGGGTTTGGAGCAAGTGTTTTCAGTGCTTGATGACTCTATTGTGTAGTAGACATCATAAGCTTTCCAACCATACCACTTGCAGCCCAAAAATCCTCTGGGAAGGCCACCAAATCACTCTCCAAACTTTCACTATGCTTCTGCTCCAATTTTGCAATTTTTCGCTGCGTTTTTAGCGGCCAAATTCAAACTTGGATTTTGAATGAATGGTAAATTATTTTTTCAAATTGGAGGAGGTTTTGGTTCATGACATACCTAAAAATAAAAACCTTTGAGAACATTTTATGGTTAGAGAGATATTTCTTTATCAATGAGCCCTATTTTTGCAGAATACCTAGAAAATTGACCCTACAGAAACATGGTGTGGCCACGCTACGCTTCTTCTTAGAGCCTTCCAATGAAAAACAACGCACATGTCCAGGTGCCTCTTGACCTCCACATCTTAGAAATATACTTAGACTCTCATGTCGGCGCACAAATTTGAAGAAATAGGCAAAAAATCAGCAATTTTTCATACTTTTGCCACTATTTTTTACCCCACACTGCGCTTCTGGAGTAGTCTTGGGAGTTTGAATTTCTAGGTGTCTTGGAGGTGGGTTTTTGCAGGCTTGAACCTTCAGAGGTCTTCTAGACATTCTTAAATATCTTCACCAACCATTAATTCAGCTCAAAGATGCACCAAAACCATAAAAAAAACTCCTCAAAGACATGCTACGCTTTTGTGTCTGCACACTGTGTTTCCCAGGAGGAACCCTGATTTTGAGTTTTTTATGGTCAAAGTCAACTTTCATGGATGTAATTTGTCTCTCAATGATTTTACATGATGTAATTAAGTGTTCTAGTAATGGTTAGAGTGATTTCCTTGTAATTAAATGCTTTCAAAGTCAAACTCAATCAGTAAGTGTAAAAAGGGAATTGGTTTCTAACCTCCCTAGTTTTTGGCATGGTTAAAGATTTTAATGTAATTAGTTCTTATGATGATGGATTCGAACCCTGAGTGGGGGAATGTAGTTTTTCATCTAGAGCGGGTATGTAGATGTTCATCTATATGTAGCTTGATCTAGGTAAAATCAAAGGTTGGATATTTGAGAGTCAGAGGTTTGGAGTTACTGTACACCATTTTTTGCAGTAATATAACAGGAAATTGCAACTATTATCCTGGGATTCTTGTGGTATGTTTATTGACAGTATTTTTCCTTCGTTTTATTACCAAATTGAATATTTACTTCTTCTTACTACCATTATCATGCTTTCATATGATAATCTCATTAGTTTTTAAGCAGAATTCATAGTTTTATGCTTTGTTTACATGAGGTTTTCATGTTTGTGTTCCATATCTTCTGATAAAGGAATTCATCGTCTTATGCTAACTTTGATCTTTCTTACTCAACCCTATACCACAAATGACAACCCAATTGTGTCACTAACCATACCTACCTTGCCCCATCTTATCCCCGCAACTGATTATTTGAAAAACTGACCTAGTTCCTAGACCTATGATCCTGATCCAACAAAACACTAATATCAAACCCTAGTGAGCGGAATATCTATCCTAAGATCTATTTTTCTCTCCAGTCACTTCATTGGTTGTGAGATTGTAGAGAGAGCCCTCTCTGATTTGGTAGGGCTAGCTACCAAATCCAAAGTTGGTATGGGGTTACCTCCTTTGGTCTCCTTTCTCAACCTTGGGAAATTGAGGAGTGATAAAAAACCACATATATTATCAGAGGGTTGTTATAAAAAAATATAAATGTTATGTTGTGTTTTGTACTACTATCTAATGTCATGGTATATATATATATATATATATTTCAATAATGTAATATTATGGTAACATTAAAGTTAATTGCAAATTTTGAAATTGTAAATTTTTATTATATATTTAAATAAGATAAATATAAAATTAGTTTTTATTTTATTTTGTAACTTTTTGGTAAATATTATAATGATAAAAAATATATATGTTTTGGGGGCCATAATGTCTGGGGCAACTTGGAAGAGGGAAGGTTGCGTCAGCAGTGTGTGATCATCAATGAAAAGGACAATTGATCTGATGACCCTAACGATCATGAGATCACAAGTCGAGATCACCCTCACAACTGCCTTTCGGACATAGTCATTAGTAATGACATCTGGCACGAATTATAATCCCAATGCAACCATTGTTGCGAGTGCAGGTGTTTGCGCCACAACCTGTCTTGGGCGTAGTTTCTCCATCACTTCACCCTTGTCCAGCTCTGCACCTCGCATCATATCAAAACACCTCCCATCGCCAGCATTCATTCCCTGCCTCACGTCTTCCCGATCCCCTATTCCCTCCTCTCTCTATGAATACCCTTCTCGCCTTATCCCGTCTTCCTGCACCTTCATGCTTCCATCTCCCACTACTCCACTTCATCTACCTGCTTCCACATCTCTTGCCCGCCTTCATGGCGTCGCAATGAGATTCCAGCGCCTTCACCCGGTGCGGTAGAGGCCGTGGTTGTGTAGCCTCCCGTTGGAACTATCCCAGTACTCCACCCACAACCAAGGCCAAAACTTTGGCCAGGATAGTTGCTTTGACCTATGTTGTCATGGTTAACCCTGATACTCAAAAGCGTATTGAGAACTTGGAAGCGCAGGCGAGGGTCTGGAGGCGTAGTTACGATGGAGAATGTCGACTAGGAATTTGAATGGATCTCAGATCCAGGCTTAACCCAGCCAAGGGAAAATATGTGCAATAGAACCATTGAACTCTCATAGCAATTAGAGACTATCTTCAGTTTGGCAATGCAGAAGCAGGCAGAGGTGGCGAAGAATCCGAAAAACAAAATTGATATGCTAGCAGATAAGTTCGTTGTCTATGTTGAGCTAGTGCACCACTTCCGTTGTCTTTGTTATCTTTATATGTCTAGCTAAAGACAATTATACTTATGATGCTACTCTACTTTTGAAACTTCTAAAATGTGACAATCATATAAGGATTTTTATCATTATAATCTAATCATCAAATAATAAGAAAAAATTTATTTTTGGGAAAAAAACTTTTAAAATATAGCGTACACATAAATAACAATATTTTGTTGCTTTAACAGCTTTAACACATACAAAAAGAACTCTAAAAAAAACACATTTTTCCCTATATCATTAATTGTATATCAAATATTCAAAATAAAATTAAACATATATAAATTAATTCAAAACATATATATATTGTAGATAAGATAGATTATATAAAACAATATTTACAACAGAGACTGGTAAGTGCGAGCCAGATGTTCCAGCACCGAGAAAGCAAAATAAGCCTTGACTGCTTTGGAAAGATCCTTTTTACAATGTTCAGAGTGGTAGAGAATGGTAACAAAATTCATAGTGTCGGAGCCCATATTAAACTGAGAAGTTAACATAGTAGACATAACAGAGATTACATAAATAGTAGTAGACATAACAGTAGAAATAGCAGTAGACATAACTGAGAGAAAAAAACATCCAGGCTAATAGGCAGCTCTTCAGTGTTGCCTGCATGTGTAGACGGGGCCATAGGACTGCTGGAGGAGGCACCAACCACTTCTTGACAATGAGCATGAGTTCGCGTGTGTGAGTGTGCTTTTTCTGCATGGGGAAACGGTGGGTTTCATTGGTAACAAATTGGCAGTGGTGCACTGCCTCAACATAGATAATGAACTTGTCCGTTAGCATATCAATTTTGTTCTCCAGATTCTTCGCCACCTTCGCCGGCTCCTGCATTGCCAAGCAAAGGATAGTCTTCAATTGCCATGAGAGTTCAATGGTTTTGTTGTACATATTTTCCCTTGCATGGGTTAGGCATGGATCTGGGATCCATTTAAATTCTTGGTCAACATTCTTCGTCGTAACTCTACGCCTAAGGACCCTTGCATGTGCTTCCAAGTTCTCAATACGCTCCTGAGTATCGGGGTTAATTATGACATTGTAGGTCAGAGCAACTCTCTTGGATGAAGATTCGGCCTTGGTTGTGGGTGTAGTATTGGGAGAGTTCCAATGGGAGGCTACACGACCACAACCTCTACTATGTCGGACAGAGGGGCTGGAATCTCGTCGCGACGCCATGCAAGCGGGGGAGGGATGTGGAAGCAAGTATACGAAGGGTAGTAGTGGGAGATGGAAGCATGAAGGTGTAGGAATACGGGGAGCACGGGAAGAGTATTCATAGAGAGAGGAGGGCATAGGGGATCGGGAAGACGTGAGGCAGGGAATGAATGTTGGTGGTGGGAGGTGTTGTGATATGATGCGAGGTGTAGAGTTGGATAGGGGTGAGGTGATGGAGAGATGACGCCCAAGAGGGTTTGCGGCACGAACACCTGTGCCTGCAACAATGGTTGCGTTGGGATTATAATTCGCATCAGATGTCATTAGTAACGACTCCATCCGGAAGGCAGTTGTGAGGGTGATTGCGATTTGTGATCTCAGGCCGGTGGGATCATCAGATTAGTTGTCCTTTTCGTTGATGATCACACACTGTTGATGCAACCTCCCTACTTCTAGGTCATTCCATGCTAAAGAACGTAGACATTGTGGTCCCATGACATTCATGGATGTTACCCTCATTTTATTTTACAATTGAAAAATTGGTATGTTACCAAAATTTGATTATGGATTGAAAGTGTTCTAGAATTAGGATTCTTGCTTATAAGATATCGCCACTAGGTTACAAAGCAACCTATAGGAGAAAGGCAAGTAGTTAAAAGACTTGTCTTACTTATTTGTGTATAGAGGTGGATTCTATTTGGTAAATTCTTTCCCAAGCTATAATAGGTTATATCTATCAACTCTTTTGCATACTAAACTTTTTAGAGGGAACTATCCATTTTGTGCACTATCTACTTTTTATTAAACCCATCAAACATAGAAACATCCTTGTTATTCTAATTGTGTTTTTGAATTGAGAAAAATGGATCATTGTTTGCGATATCTTTATTCCAATTTTTTTTCTCATGCTCGAGAGTCTCACATAAGAGTTTTATCCATAAATTTCTCTTGCTTACTACTTCTATATGCTTGAAGGGATGTTAGAGAAGTCATTTGTTATGTGATACTCTAGTCTTCTAAAACTATTGTTAAAAAAGTCATTTGTTATGTGATACTCCGGTCTTCTAAAACTTTCGCCATTAGCACAAACAAAAACACGGGAGACATACAAGTGGAGCTTCATTTGTCTAAGATAAATTTACTAGGTAATGCAATGCTTTAAAGTCCAGTGTCATACTCATTTAAATTGATACAGGAAACACATTTTATGGGCCTGTGGTACAAATTGTTCCCAACAGACTAATTAAGGGAAAATAAGTAATGTAGAATATGGGCAAAGCCATTCCAACCTTTTCCAAACCAATAACCTGTATATTGATTTCAAACAAAAATCGGGAAAATAAGTAATGTAGAATATGGGCAAAGCCATTCCAACCTTTTCCAAACCAATAACCTGTATATTGATTTCAAACAAAAATCAATTTAGTATTGTAGAAAATAAAATGAAAGAGTCTACCATGAATTGCTCATTAGAACATTTGAAATAGTTTTGTTGGCCATAAATTCTAGGAATATTTCATAATTTGATAGATAAGAATCAGGTCAAACAAAATGACTCGGCTCCAATCCATCTCATTTTGAAATACTTTCTAAATTTGCAATAAAGTTAAGTTCAAAACTATAGTTTTCCGAATCCAAAATTGATTCGACATATCTTGCTATCATATTCAACAAATCCTACTTCAATTTGTTCTAGTCATATTCAACAAAATAATATGTTCAACACTCCCTATTACTGAATAGGAGATTAAAATAACTAAAATGAAATTCATTTTGAAGAAGTACCGCTTATTACTTAATAATAATGTTTGTTTAGCTGTCATAACGTGAAACAAGAGAAAACAAAGTGCTACTTTCATGTATCTGGGAAATTAATTGCCTACGGGATGAAATAGTTTATTAATCCTCGTAGATTATATTCATTCATTGAGGGAAAACCCCTAAAAAAATCTTATTATTAGGCAATTATTATTATTAAGTAATTGGTGTTTGGAATAAATTTTATTCAATAATTTGGAAGAAAAAATTTATCTAGAAAATCTATAAAATTTATAAGAGAAATCAATTCATTTTGGATCATTATCTCTGATTTTTTTGTTTAAGCCCTGAGGGTTTTAAAACCCCTTTCTTTCTATCAATTTCAGTGATAAAATATTCCACTCTAGTTGATAAATTCTTTTATTTTTCTTGTTTGGGTTCTGTCACAATGATTTCTCTCCATTCAAAAAGAAGCAAAGTAGTTTTCTGGGCAAGGTCCTGTAGCAAGGCCAATTTAATCTCCTAAAGCTGGGCAAATTTCTCTTTGACCACTCTTCTGACCAGATCGAAGAAGAACAATTTGTGGTATAAGCTATATGTCACTTGCTGGAGCTGAATCTTGAAGAGATTGAAGGATCTGAGGCTGAGATAGGGGATTTAAATTCTTTCCCATGGCTAGATAATGCGCTGGAGGCAAACAAAGGTTTAATCTTGAGGCATGCCGAAGTTCAAAGGTTATGTCCAAGCTGTTTCTTCTTTAAACAGACTTGCTCTGACATTAGTCGAAGTAGCATCCAAAAATCGAATATCTCCGTTAAGGCCATCTTGGTTCTGTCATGTGGCCATTCGGGAGGCTGGCCTTATCTGTAGCCACACCTAAAGTCGCTCAGGTATATGGCACTAGTGCGGAAGGTTATTGAGCGATTGTCACGTTGGAAAATCTGAAACTGGGGGTGACTGCGTGTAATCTGTGCATGAATCGAGTGACCATCTGACGTAAATACGAGGGTTTGTTAGAGGTTATAGACAGACCAAAATTTTCTGAAGGGTTCCACAGCCATTGAAGTGGGTTTGGAGAGACCTTGGAAGAAGCCTATGTCAAGAACAAATTTATTGACTGACTCAAGAGTAAATTCGATGTTATTTGTTGACATTACGACATTGAATATTATTTGTTTACATTTGGTATGCCATCACATTACCCGTGATATTATTAGTTGACGTTACCATTTGTGCTGTTGACATCCACCTTGGGACGAATTTTGATTGGAATTTGTTAAGCTTTCTTGGCAGTAAATCCAATAAATGTTGTTGATACCTGAACTATTATTATTTTTGCTAAATGGTGAATTATGGATTCATGGATATAATTTATACTGGAATTACGTATTAGAAAGAAATTGTAAATTAAACCTAGTTGTGTAAGAAATCCTAGGGTAAAAATTACTTTAGCACTTTTTAGTGGTATCAGAGCATAATTCTTGCCAGCCTCGATGGTATTTGAAAATGGAACCATGAAGAGTAAATTTTTGGGAAAAGTATGCAGAGTTTCGGAAGCAGCAAGCAGAGTCTTGGAGGAAGCTAGAAGAGCGACAAGCAACAAATATGAGGAGATTAGAAGAATTTAACAAAACGTTGCAACATCTAAGAAAAATGAAGTGGAATGACTTCTAGAATAGTGGCGAGAAAAAAAAAATCAAGTGTTGCCGATGGTCAGCGAAAGCATGAAAATCAAAGTACAATGGAAACTGCAACAAAGACAAAAGCAACAAAGACAAAAGCATGGATGTGGTTGTATTCCCCCTAAGAAGAAGGAATCTCCTAGTAAGGATGATCATTTTTGTCAAGGGAGCCAAGATTGCCAATAATAAGGAAACTAATGATAATGATGATGGAATGGAATGGTACACTGACGCTAAAGAACAATTGACTCTTGCTACAAGTGAAATGGTGATGTTAACTATTTTTGAAGAAGGTATTAAGAAACACAACGATACGAGGGATATAGATGAGACAATTGCATAAAACGTAAAGGTTGAACTTGAAGACAAACTGACTGTTGAGAAGGGTAAAAATCCACAAGACTTATGCCAGAGAATGATGATAAGAAGCCTGAGTTTGTGCAACAAAATGCTAATCTTTTCAAGTTTGATCTATTGTACAATCCATTGCAGAAACTTGCAAATATCAATGACAAGGAGGTAGACATGATGTTAAATGATGGGGAGTTTGTAGTAGAATCTAACTCCAGAGAGTTTTGGTATTTTTTCAGAGGTTTTTCTCCCATTGGAAAGAAGAATGGTAGTGATGATGATTCTAAAATGGAATCAACTCCTGGAAAAATTTATAGCATTATGGAAGGGGAGATAAAGATTGTTGAAGGTCCCTTGTCTAGGAGTATGTTGGAGTCAAACAAATGTTATCTACTTGATTATGGTGTTGAGGTATATGTGTGGGTTGGTCGAGTGACACAATTGGAGGACAGGAAGTTTGCAAGCCTAACTGCAGAGGAATTCATTTCTAATAAAAAATGACCAAGGAACACACACATAGCTCGAGTTATCCAAGGATTTGAGACACTTCCTTTTAAGTCAAATTTTGACTCATAGCCACTTGGTGGTAGAACTTCGGGTTGAGAGGACAGACGAGGAAAATGTTGCAAAATGCAATGTGACAGCTCTTAACTTCAATTTTCCTTAACATTAATACTTGCTTGTAAAATTTATTATTCTTCTTGTGTTTGTTTAGTAGATCTTCTTCATCAAACAAATATTAAGAACAAAAATTTAGTGACAGTGGACACAGATATTAGGCCCCAAGCCAGGGAAAACCCCCTCTAAGGGGAAAAACTGAAAAACTCTTCTTATAAAATCTACTTGAAGCGACACAACAAAGACCCAAACCCAAGACCAAGTCCTCCTCCAAGTAGCTTCGAAATACCACTACTCAATTCTGCATCAACCACCTTCTTTCTGTAACTTAGAGCACAACTTCGACCTTGCAACTTCATCTTGCAACTTTGACCTTGTAGCTGCTGCAAAACCCGAATACAACTTCTTCAAGAGATCCTTCTTTGAGCAAGACAACTCTTCCTAAGGTTAACGAGATCAAGAAAGAGTATACTCTCTCTCAGGAACTCGATACTACAACTCGTCCTACTCCAACTTGAGCTTGTGATCTCGACCTTCTTTGTCGCTGCAAAATCCCTAGAACTTCGCGTGTGTGAGAGAGATAGAGCCCAAAAACACACCTTCTTCTAACTCTATACTTTCACTCTTCTTGTCTTCTTGCTTCCTAGCTACAGATCGAACTTTTTCCTTGAGATCGAACTTGTTAGTGAGTGAATGCAAAATGAGGTCGAATTTACTCCTTTATATAATCTTTCCAAGTGGTCGAATTCCTTCCTTTAGGACGACTTGAAGATGCCAGGGCCGATTTGTACTTTGGAAGTTTTTAGGACTTTCTAGACTCGAAATAAATTCTTTTAGAAGATATATTTTGTTAGAAAGGGTCTTACAAACATGATGTTGACTCTTTTGACTCATGACAATATGTCCTATGACCTAACAAATCCTAGAAGCACAAAGAACATGCTTTTACTTGGAATACCATTAATATTGAGCATGAAACTCGTGCTTTAAAATAATAACTTTTTCTTTTCTTTGTTACATAAGATATATATTTAAATTAGTACAACAACAATTATGAAGACCGAAACTAGTTACATTTCCAACACTTCCTGTTAACTAGGGAGGTATTTATAATTGTGCAACTAGTACAACACCATTCTCAAACTGAAGAGTTCATAAGAAGAATCATATTGATATGCCAATTGTAAGCATCATTATTATGCCCAACACTTTCTTTGAGTCCTAACTAGACAAGCTCAATTTCATTCGAGATCATTATGCTAGGAGGCTTTACAGGTGATACACTATCTCTACAAGGAACATATCCCATCTGAATGTTCACATGTTCTTTTGGGACTATTCTTATCTTGGATTTCCATTCTTGAAACCTCAAAGAATATCGATCATCTTTGACCACTCTTAAGTTGGATACGTCCCATCCTTTAAGAGTGTCGATACCTTTCCTTTCTTGGATTCTTTATCATCAAGGAAACCACATATGCTTATCAAATCCTCCACCCTTATTTCTCCCTGACCTACACATGAAGATAATGCACATGTGATGTCCAACATCACTCCCTCTCAACCAGAGAGGATATTATTATTCTCCCTTTGATTAGAGAATAGATCCTTGCTCCCTTTTAAGGAGACTCCTTTGCCCCCTCTCAAAACCAGAGGAGATTCTAGACTTCCTTTCAATTTTGGAAGTCAACACTAGAAGCCTTATAGCTTGTATTTATAATAGTATCAGATTCTTGTTCTTCATAGCTACATGGCTCTCTCTTTTCTTCACATCTCTTGTATCGATCTTGCTTCCTTTCGAGGTATCATGGAGCCATCTTCACTCCTCGATCTTGTGACATGATTCATGTCATCTATCTTGCACATCACTTTCAAATTTTCATTATTGATGAAGGCATTATCTTGAGCCTTTGCAAACTTCAAGTTGATCATAGCTTTTGCATGAAAGTGATCTTCCTTATTGACCTTCAGGTTATCTTCTCGCAGCACTACCTTTCAATCCCAAGATGAATGTATTTTGACTTTCTAATTGGCAAGTATCTTATGTTGAGCTTACCTCAACATTCTTTATATATTCCTGCAATATCCTTCCAGGTAGCAAAACAATATGTTAACTAGATAACCAACAATAATTAAAAATATACCTACCTCTTCATGATGACCTTCTTGTCCAGACATCAACATCTTTATGATTCATCTCCACTTGAATCTTCCTTCATGCATCAGATTGCCCAAGGATCAAACTTGATTACCAAGTTAGAACTTTTCTTCGGGAGATTATACTGGATGCTAATAATTATTCTTACATATGCTATAGAAAGTCTTAATTCTTTACTCACCCTTGAGTAAGTGAAATTCTTCTTTCAAGCACCATATATACATATACTAAGCATATTTTATGACCAACTTCTTTTACAGGATTTTGTACACATGAATCCTATCCAAAGCTTACTTCCAATATGCGTTTCTATGCTTTAATTCAATCATCTAGCTATATGCCCTAAAAATGAGTTTGTAACGTGACCTATTGCATTCCTTCATCCCTTGAGAGTTCTGAGTATTGTTTCCATACTATATGAAATCTATACTAACATTGTCTTAATGCTTAATCCAAGAACTTTCCAAGATGATGGTTCTTATTTGATCATGATGATCCACCTTAGCAAGATGACTACCTCTAACATAATGTTAGATAGTGCCTAGATGAACAATATGCACAATGGTCTATCTATAAAAGGCTAGATGATTTCTTCAAAGCAACTTTAACCAAGTAGACTCTAAATATGCTACTATCACATGCTTATCTCTATGATGCTATAAAATCAAGAATCTTCTAAAGAAAGCAACAATGCATAATATTCTAAAGGAAAGATTAATATTTATAGAGAACCTGATAGACATGGTTCCTTCTTCAATAGTAAAGATATTTCACATCTTCTTTCTTTGACTTCTTCTCAGGTTCTCCCATCTCCTCAACTACGTGAGCCTCACTCCTTTCCTTTCTTTTGTTTTTTTGTTGGCTTGGACAATCCCTCTTAAAGTGGCCATATTCATTGCACTTAAAACATTGAACCTTGGACATGTATTTCTTCTTGGACTTTCCAAACTTCCCCTTCTTCAGCTTCTTGATTCTAGCTATAAAGGCTTGAGATTGTTCATCTGATCCAGTGTCATCCTTTGCTTTGATCCTTGTTTATTCCAAAATGCATCGAGCCCACAACTCATCAAATGGACTTGTCTTTCTTAGAGTAGATGCTTGTTGCAAAATTGCTCCATTCTAGTGGCAATGCATTTAGTACACAGATGGTCATTTCAGAAACATAAATTCTCTCTCCAAACTGCTACAAGTGATCTCTTAGTTGAGAGATCTTATTTAGAAAGGATGCAACGTCCTCATCCTTTTAATTCTTCATTTTATATAGTTTATTCATCAAAGACATATTTTGTCTTGATGTACTTGCGTAATACAAATTTACTAGCTTTTCATACATAGCCTTGGAAGTTTTAAAATTTGCAACAAATGGAACAAGAGGAGCCTTAATGGATTCAACGATGATCCTTTGTTCCCTTACTTCTCCAACTTTTTCCTTGAGATCGAAATTGTTGGTGAGTGAATGCCAAATGAGGTCGAATCGGATCCTTTATCTAGTCTTTCCAACGAGTCAAATTCCCTGCTTTAGGCTGACTTGAAGCTGCCAGGGCCGACTTGTACTTTGGAGGTTTCCAGGACTTTCTAGACTCAAAATAAATTCTTTTACAAGATATATTTTGCCGAAAAGGGTCTTATAAACATGATGTTGACTCTCTTGACTCATGACGATATATCTTATGACCTAACAAACCATAGAAGCATGAAGAACATGCTTTTACCTAGAAGACCATCAATAAAGAACATGAAACACATGCTTTAAAATAATATATTTTTCTTTTCTTCTTTTGTTTTTGAAATAAGATGCATATTGAAATGAGTACAACAACAATTATAAAGGATGAAACTAGGTACATTTCTAACAAAAAAAAATTTGCATTACTGAAGCAACAACGAATCAATGTGAAGGGAATTTTGAAGGTAACCCCATAATAAAAATAAAATAGAGGAATTGAAGTTTCTCATAGGGAAAGGAGATTTAACTCAGTGGACATCAGGTCTGGTTTTGATAAACTAGTTCAGTTCTGGTTTTGATAAGCTAGGTCTTGTTCACACAACTCTGACAAATCTGATTGGTATGGTTCTATGGGGGCTATTCATGCAAAAGTAGAGTGTGGGGAAATGAAAAATGATATCAGTGACTTTTATCTTGTGGCAATTGATTGTGGAGTTCAACGCCGACCTCCTACTGGAAAAAGGTCATATGATCAATTGCAATATGCAAAGCTGGTGGAGCTTCTTCTAAATAAGACTAAATTTTTGTTAAATTTTCTTTATGAAATATCTGTGGAGAGAACTTGGCTTTCAAAATTTAGGTGAAACTGTAGGAAATTTAGATTCTTGTTCCATGGAAAGTGTTTACCATGTAAAAGTTGTTTAGGGGTTATGAGCTAGTTTTCCTTGTGCTCTAAGGGAAATGCAAAGCTTACACGTTTTCTTACTAAATTTTCACTAGAATTTGGATGCATTACTGAGAACATTTGTGTCAATTATAAGCAAAATCCCGCCCAGTGATGAAGATAAGGAAGATTTTGGGGCTATGGAATCCTGTTCAACTCCATCATTTCAAAGTAGTTGTCGGTCACCAGCTATGTATAAAGAATTTATGACTCCTAAATCTAGTGCAAAAACTGAAGATGCTCCATTGAAGGAGGGTTCTAGTCCTCAAGATCTCTTAGGAAAACCATCATTGAATTCTCCTTTCAAAGACAACTCGCTAGAAATAGTGTCACCAATGACCCGAGACAACTCCCATGGAAGACAATCTAGGGGCAATGGAGATCCTCTTCGTAGCATGGGCCTAAATTTAAAGTTAAAGGAGTTCAATAAGAATGCAAAGGTGGATAAGGAAATAAATAAGGAATTAGAAGTATGGAATGAGTCTCTTCGAGCAGAAGCAGTTAAGTTCTGTCAAGAAAATGGTTTCAACAGAAGCTTTTTTTAGGGTGGAGATAACCATACTGTTGTGGACAATTATGAGTTAAAGGTAAGGCTTGAGTACCTTCTTGAAAGGATGGATTTAATATCTCAGGCTACCGACACAGAGTGACTCTCCTCTGTTACACATTATTTGTTTGTTGGTGGAGCTTTAGCTGCCAGATCTCGTAACACATTGCAATATCTTGAAATTACTCACATCTTGTGCCTCTTACTCAAATGAGCTTGGTCAATCAGAAGCATAATATCAGGAAAGTACAACATTTTTTCAGTATATGATACTAATAATGCAAAAATCAGTTCCCTTTTTGAAGATGTTTCTGATTTCATCGAGAGAGTTGAAAATAACAAGAGTGGGAAGATTCTTGTTCATTCCTTTGAAGGAAAAAGTCGCAGTGGAACAATTGTCCTTGCATACCTTATGTTACGCAAGCATCAAACTCTTTTGGAAACATGGAATCAACTCATGCGAGTTCATTGTCGTGCACAGCCAAATGTTGTTTTCATGCGAACTCTTATACACCTAGATGAGAGATTGCATGGGGGAAGCTTGAGGTTTGGAGGATCCAGAATGTTTTTAAAGCCTCAGTTCCTAAAGAGGATATTGGTAAACTCGACAATGGTGACTGCTATATCGTAATTTATATTTACCACACTTGAGACATAAAAGATGATTATTTTCTTTGTTTCTGGTTAGGGAAGTAGAGCACCCAGGAGGATAAAGCGGTAGCTGCTTGTCTAACAAATACAATGGCTAACTTTCTAAAATGGAGACCTGTACAAGGATGTATTTTGGAAGCCAAAAATCCCCCTTCTACTAATTTTCCTGTAATATTGTTAAAATACAAGTTCATATAGTGAAGTTGCTTCAACTTTTTGATGGTGATTCGTATTGTACCTGAGAAGGAGTTTAATGAAAGATCCAATACCACAAGATTTAGCAAATTTCCTAGTGGTTCTAGAATGGAACCTTATAAGACCTTATAAGAAATAGTTAGAGCTATAGATTCAAGTGCTATGCAATTTCCAATTGTCTTTGGGATGACACCAAATAATTTGAAGAAATGTTTAATGTAAAGCATCTCCAAGTTTTCCAATCTCTAGATGCAAGGGGTCATCCAAGAAATTCCATGATAAATTTAAATACATATTTTGGGTAAGGAAGAGTGGCAACTTCTAGTGATAAGTTTCCATAAAGTGTATTGTGAGATAAGTCCAGCAATGCCAAATTCTCACAACCTCCCAAATTAGGAGTATCTTCCATAAGAAGTATTTGCGGATTTTTGTGGAATGTATTTAATTTTTTATTATAAAATAAGCATGCCATTGAATTAACGTTGGAAATTTCAAACATGACAGAATTTTTAGCACACAGAAGATAACTTTCCCCAAAATATTAGCGAATAAAAATAATTATTTAATAATAACGTAAACTGGCTATTGAATAGCTATGGAAATATGAAATAATGCATAACAACATTTATATTTGGGCCTTGGGCCTTGAATATGCCTTAAAACTGCTTCTCAAACTGGTTACTAGCTTTCCTTCTCCATGGCAGGAAAGCTCGCTTTCCTTAGAAGTGACTCACTTCGGATGTATACATCCTGACCTCAAGACCCACACATCTTCAGGAAGTGAGCTCATCCTCTTTGGCTAGGAAGCTCTTCCTCCGAATTGAACCCAGGATTTATACCGAATTGAAATCAGGAAGTGAGCTCAAGACCCACACTACTGAAAGCCTGTATCACATTGTATGTGAGTGAAAACCTATTTCACAACTACCTGTGTCTGCATTCACATATAGAAACCATTGAAAGTAGCAACCAGTGAAAGAGTAAACATCTGGTCTCACAACTACCGGTACATTCACATATAGCAGCCATTGAAAGAGTGAACCTCTGATTTCACAACTGCCGATGCATTTACATATAGCACCCAGTGAAAAAGTGAATCTCTGGTTTCACAATTACTAGTTATCCGCTGTCCCCATAAACGATGTCCCCATAAACCAAAGGGGTGAACCCTTGGTTTCACAACCACTGGTTTAACACAAACATTACAACTGAGATTCAATTGAGTAATTACTCTTATGAGTTATGAAAAGCTTTTTCGCATTAAAAAATAAAGAATAAATTAGATATGCAAGTCCTGAAGTCTAGATCTGCCAAGTCCAGAAGCCTCTGTACAAAAGATGTATGGTGGCATCTACTGATTTTAATTGTTATTTATATTCCACAACACTCGTCCTTATTGTACTTATTTCTATAAACACACTCGAGATCAACGAGACTTCATAAAAAAATTTATGGTCCTAGATTAATCTTCATAAATCTATTTTAATGGACTTATTTCTATTAAATCCATTCATAAATCTATTTTAGTGAACTTATTTTTATTAAATCCACTCAATATCAACGAGGTTTAAAAAAAATTAATGGTTATCGATAGATGTTCATAAATCTATTGTGAATCTCGACTTTAAAATATTATGATTAGTGATTGATTTTCATAAATTTATTGTGAAGCTGGACTTTAAAATATTATTATTAGTCTGTAGCTGTGATTGATATTCATAAATCTATTGTGAAGCTAGACTTCATATACCTATGGGTAAAAGTTATCATTGCAATTCATTTAATGAATAAATATTCTGATTTAGTCTTTCAACTAGTTATTCACTTATTCTTATTCACTTACTCTTATGGGTATTATCTACATTGGGAAATTCAAAGTAATGGTATTTACAATGGGAAATCTAAGGTAATAGTCCTTATATTATTCTGATTCTGATGGATATTACCAGAAAACTTAGGAATTGTTCTTATGAATATCTATGTGAGAAAATCTAGGGATATCTTATTTTAATGGAAAATTCTTATAATATGTTCCAAATTTGATTCTAGTATTGGTAGCAGTTAGAGGGTACAACAATTTCATGTTTAAAGACAAGTATTTGTGAATTTTACAAATTTTTATAAAGATAAATTTTTGTGAATATTACAAATTTCTTTAAAACCAGATAAATATTTGTGAATCTTACCAATATCTTTAAACCCAGACCCGTGATAAAGATAAATATTAGTAAATCTTACAAATTTCTAGTAATAAAGATAAATATTTGTAAATCTTACAAATTTCTATAAAACCACACTAGTGGTAAACATAAATATTCGTAAATATTCATAAATGTTACAAATTTCTGGTAAAAAAGATAAATATTTGCAAATCTTAAAATTTCTTTAAAACGAGATTATTGTTAATAAAATAAAATTTGTGAATCTTGTAAATTTTCTTAAAACCAAAGATAAACATTAATAAAACTTACAAATTTGTGGTAATAAAGATAAATATTTGTAAATCTTACAAATTTCTTTAAATCTTACATGTAGGTGCAAAAAAAGAAAAGAAAAGATGTCTATGCCCATTTTCAAATGATATTATTTAAATCATATTTCTTGTAATAAAATAAAATTTGTGAATCTTGTAAATTTCCTTAAAACCAAAAATAAGCATTAATAAATCTTACAAATTTGTGGTAATAAAGATAGATATTTATAATCTTACAAATTTCTTTAAATCTTACATGTATGTGCAAAAAAAAGAAAAGATGTCTATACCCATTTAAAAAGATCTTATTTAAATCATATATCTTGTGTTTTTTTTTTTAAAATCAGACCACGAGGTGCAAAAAAATGAAAAGAATTTCTTTAAAACCAAGGTGCAAAAAATGAAAAGATACCTATCTTTTTTATCATCTTATTTAAATCATAATTACCAATTACCAAATTTGACAATATTATAGTTGCCAATTAAGATTATTTAACTCTTAAGCTACTCCTACTCATAAAAGATAAAAGCTAAGTTCTTTCCAGGGCCTGGAAAAATGAAAAGAATTTCTATAAAACCAAACCAGAAGGTGCAAAAACTGAAAAGATACCTATCTTTTTTATCATCTTATTTAAATCATAATTACCAATTACCAAATTTGACAATATTATAGTTGCCAATTAAGATTTTTTAAGGCTTAAGCTCCTGTGCCTAGTCATAAAAGATAAAAGCTAAGTTCTTTCGAGGGCTTGTTTCTTTCTTTTTTTTTTATTAAAAAAATGTAGAGTGTTTATTTTAATTTTAGAATTTTAATTGAATTGTTATAAATTATTAAGTGAACAAATATTTTAAAACATTTTTAAGAGTAACTATAAATTAATAGTTTTTTTTAGAATATTTTTACTTATTACTTATTTTAGAATATTTTTATGAATAGATATAGATAATTTTATAAATGAGATAATCAACAATAATAGAGAATATAAATTGAAATAAGAAAGTATACATTCTTAATGTCATGTTATTAATAAGCAAAATAATTGATTTAATTCCTTTAATCAAATAACATAGGATGCTTAAAATGAGGCAAAAGTAATTTGTAGTTGTTGTTTCCTTAATTTGTATAAATTGTCTATTCTAGAAAATAAAAATTTCTTCCATTTTGAAGATTTTGTTGGTAAAATAAATGGTAAATTATGTCTATCAACCTTCATCATCTCAATATTTCAATCCAATTCAACATTTCTATTTAACAATCCTATCCTTTTTCTTTTTTTTTGGGCTACCTTTTGGGGCAATCGCTATAATACATATAATTTTTTAATTAAAGCACTGAGCTTGTATTCATGATTTACATATTTTTGACCCTGTAATCAGTGGTTAGCTTTATGCATTCAAGTTTACATGTTTTTGACCTTTTGACCACATAGGGTAGTAAGGTAAAACTTTATGCATTCAAGTTTTTAAATTGTATTTTAGCCAGATAAATATTTTATTGCTAGAAAGGATTAACATGTCATACATGCCCTCTGAAAATTATGATAGCAAAAATATGAGATGGAGGATTGCTAGAAAGGATTAACATGTCATACATGCTCCTTGAAAATTATGATAGCCATAATATGGGATGGAGGAGAGTTGTGTGTGTTAATCAAATTTGATTAATTGGCATGAGAATCCTCACCAAGATGAGATACAAAGGAGGAGGACCTTGCCTTAATGGCCAAGGCATGATTCATCCCTTGGAGGTCGCGCAAAGACCTCGATTAGCAGGTCTGGGATACATTGAAGGACAGTTCTCAAAGGACGGTAATTTTTTTTTTTTGGTCAAGCACCCATTTTGTGCTTTGTTGAGGAGGTAAATCCCCTCTGCGGACAGAGGCGATCCCACTAGCCCAAATCGGGTCTAGCAACAATCAAGTCACACAATGACGCTGGTTCCTAGTTACAAAAAGACAAAGATCGCGATGAGTAGCCTACCTCAAATCCCACACAGTTGTCATTGGAGAAAAGATGACATTTCACGTCCCTTGCTTGATAGATCACAATCCTTTCGTTTGACACGTCCGAACACCTGTACACATGCAAGGAAACAATGACATACAACGTAAAATCTAAAGCATGTAACTATATATCAGTCAGAGAGGATATAATTCATTGCATTACGTAAAGAAATGAACACATGAATGGAACCAGAATCAGAGTATTATAAATGAAAAAAGGGAGATTACAACCAAATGCTCTGATGCTATGATCTTCCTTCGGCGAGGCTTGCAGCAGAGCGTGTCTCAACAAAGCCTGTCAGGAATCTGGACGAAGCTCTCTCTCTTATGAGATTCTCTTTGGCTTAGCTCTCAATGGTTACCCAGCTATAGTTCCCTTCCCACAAGTTCAACGAGCTTGCTGATGGAGAGGGCAAGCTTTTATAGATGGAGGAAAGGAAATTGGGATCCCTATAATCATGGGATAGGCCCTATCTCTGAGGAAGGTTCCATGATAGGTGGAAAACCACTTCCTATAAATGCAGATCCAGAGCCAAACCACTCAACTCCTTTTGATGATTCATTCTGGAGTTTGTTAGAATCAAACTTCCGCCATTTATTTTTAAAAAACATCCCTTAATAAGCTTGGCGCGAGTGAAACACAGGGACAGGGCGCCAGTTGGCGTGCCTTCTAGTGTGGATTTCCCCCATTGGCGCAAGGGATGAACTGGCTAGTCGCGCCAAGGCTAAAACATCTGTTTTTAGGGGTTTTCAGAGGAAATGTTCTTCAGGAGAAAGTCTGTCCTTATGCAAGAGGATGCCATGAAGGTGTTTTTATGACATTTTACTATTCACAGGTCATGGGAATATTCCTCTAATGTTCAGGATGAGGGATTGCAGGGACGGTGACAAAATGCTGTGTAACATGCTTCTAGGATTTTGCATGGAATCAAAGAAGTAAAAGAGTCATTTTCATATGTAAAATACCTTATTGGGCATCTTGTATCATGTAAAAAGAATTTATTTAAAGTCAAAAGTGTGATAGTCCTCCTCCTCCATGGCCAAGTCAGCCTACAAGAAGACAAGTTAGCCTCATTAGGGCTCCCAAGAAGCCTATATATGCATGGCATTCGACCTCATTTCGAGATCATCCATCCAAGATGTTGACGTACACAAGAAGGAAAAATAAGCCAGTGAAGAAAGGAGAATATGATAAGAAAGATCAAAGTCCTTGAAGCCTGATTTTCTGCAACTTTGTCTCGCATGTGTTAAGAAACTAGGGAACACATTGCAACCAGAAGATCGAAATTTCAATCATCCTAAGGAGCCAAATTTTAGTGTTAATAAGGATCAAATATTAAGGCCAAATATACAAGGAAATAAGATCAAGACAAGTGAAGAAAAGTGAAGACCGAAATCAATCCCTTTCTCCCACATGTGCGAAAATTTTAGTTGTTGTAGGAGGGTCAAAAAAGTGCAGACCTGAAGCAGTAACTGAAATATTGAAGTGAGGCCAAAATCTGAAGCGTTGAAGAAGTTTGACTTGGGTTGACTTTGTGAAGGACAAGCTCATCAAAGGAGATATTGACTTAGTCTTGGAGGGGTCTTTGTCTTTGGTCTTGGAATTCGTCATTTCAAGATTCTATACGCAGAGAAGAATTCTTTCTGGTTTTCCTCTCTAGGAGAGGTATTGGACCTGACTAGCAACCTATATCCTCAAAGAGTATTTGTATCAGTCTCAGATGCTTAACCAATGCTCCTTTTTTCTTCATAATGTGAAGACAAGAATTATGTGTCTATTTCTCCCTCTTAACTAGGGAGGATCTGTTCATTACTATAAAATGAATATATCCAATCTCCCTCTTAACTAGGGACTTGTTTCCAACAACAACTATATGCTTTTCAGTGGAGATAATGGTACTATCAGCTGCTTGTAGGGATCCTCCTTTATGAATCATCATGTCATGGATGAACTTGACCTTCTTCAACATTGATCCATATTCTTCATAACTTCTTTGTAGGGCTTCAACCATCTTCGACATCACTTTAACTTTCCTCTCCATAGTGTTGAACCAGGTAATGTTAGTCATGCCATATTTTCATCGGGAAGTGACCTCCTTCATCATCATATAGTTATCCTTCATACTGCTACCTCTTCCAAGGCATGTTCCTTTTAGAATCATCCATGAATATTATGTGTAATAGTTGTAGGTGACTTTCCACAACCCTCTTTCGATAGCCCTATTCCAACCCAACTAGTTGCTTTCTTTAAAAAATAAAAAATGAACATCAAATCAAAAATTACCTTCTCATGATGGCTTTTCATTATAATATCAACTTCTGCAACACCAACATCCTGCATATTGTATGAATCCATCTCCAATACATTCATTACCAAGGTCCTCCTTCTTCATATATATCAAGGTCTTCATACCTTCTCCATGGAGATGTCATAAGCTAATCCTTCTAATTGTTATCAGATGTTGATTACTCATCTTATCTCAAGTGACTATATGTACGTTTTTATAAACTCTTTTTCCAGCTTCATCATATATTGCTTCCTCGATATCTCAATACATAGCTCCTTCATCATAGGAACAATTATTGCAAACCACCTCATTTTCTTCATGAGATCATGTAATGTTGATTCCATCTTGTCATCATATAGAAGAGTTCAAGTCATATTGTATTTATGCCTTCATGTATCATTCATAAGTAAGAGTCCCTTCTTCTTCAATCCTGCTCAAGAGATAGAGCATTCTAACCATTATCTCTGCAATTAAGTGATGACATGGTTCTATCCATATATCAAAGTTAACAAATATATACATACCTCTTCCTTCATCTGATCATCTAGGCTTTTTCAACGGCTTCCCTTTTCTTTGCATAAAGATGCAAAATTATTCAACTAAATTGTAATGTTGAACTTATCTCTCACCATACCTTCATCCTTCTAAACTATGGATCCCACACTAGGTCAAATGTATACTATCTATGTGACGCTTATTCAAATAGTGATCAACCTTTTAACAAGGATTCCAACAGAGGATCTTTCTTATTCTACAAATGCTTCTTTCTAATGATGATGAAGTGTGACAAACTCTTATCTTCCTATTCTTGCTAGATGACTTGCTTCAACCATATAAACTGCTACTCCGGATTATCCTTCCATGCTTCCATAATGATGCCATCTCAATACTGCTATATCTTATTATAACCATAATTATTCCTACCATGACTTGCTAACTTTTATATACTTGAAAATAAACAAATTGTGTGAGAGACCTTTAACAGTAGAGGCCTTGTTAATGAAAAGGTAGTTTGGAAGCAAATTGAAATCAAGTGATTTGAAGTTGAATCTAATATCTCCAGACTTCATAGTACTTGCAATTTTCTAAATAAGCATACCATGTTATTTGGCAGCTAAAGCTCGACTCTTTGATGTGTTGCAATTTTTTGAATAAACATATCATGTTATGCGTTTTCATAGTTTATTTGTTTTTTTTTTCAATTAGTTAAAATTGGAAATTACTCCTGCCTAATTGATTTTCTAGTCCATTGCCTACAAAAATTAAGTCCTTATAGTCACAAATATTAATCTTCGGACTTCAAGCTTGCTGTTTTTGGTTCATTTGCAGACAAATTTTCACAAGACAAGGTTTCAAGCATTTTCTGATGATCTTGCTTTTCTCCTTGATTGAGATATTAGGAGGGAACTTTCCAGCAACCAAGTAGTTCGCTATGTCAGCAAACCATGGTGAGAGTGTTGATATAGTGAAGAGATGTTCATCTGGCAGCTGGTCATCCACCATTCCTTCTTCACCCGCAGATAGAGCTAACTTGGTTAAAAAAATCCACAACAACATACTCCTTTCCAAGTTTTTTAACAATAGCTAGGTCAAATTTATGTAATAGTAACAACCATCTAATTATCCTATCATTAACATTTGGTTTGTTCATTAAATATTTGATGGTTGCATGGTCAGTGTGAACAAAGGTATGATACCCAGTTACAGAATGTTTGATTTGTTTAAAGCATGGACAGTGGCTAACATCTCCTTCTCTGTGACATTTAAACAACAAACACGCCCAAATATTACCACTGCATGCCCCAAACAGTATACCACGATGACCAAAAAAATATGTACGCGTGGAATTTTGGGGGAGGTGGGATTTGATCCCTTGACCTCCCCTCAACAACTTGCCTTTTTTATTACTACGCCAAATGGCTGGATGTGGTAAAATCTGCCTACCAGGGGTATAAAATCCTGAAATTTGCAGTGCGCCCAGGGCAGAAGAGAAGGCAGACCATCGTGAAGTTTGAGGAATATATTTCACATGGTTTCCAGGTCTAATTTGTATAGTAGCATAGTTATTCTTGTAGATTGGAAGAGTATTTTGTCTCCCAGGTTTATATTTCATCTCTGTATTACACAGAGATTCTCCCCGTGATGCTTGCAAGTAATAGCCCAAAGTCCATGAGGACTATGGAAGGTGTCATTGACACCATCCCTAGTTATCTTTTAATCAGACAGTTTTTAGTGTTAACACCTCTTTTGCACTCCAATGGATTATACACTTCAACAACATTTACATAACTTCAAAATGAAGTGACCATCAATTTCCTCTATAAACTTGTCCTCTACTTCGTAATCCTTATATGACACCTACTTTGATTGATCCAATGTTGAAATTAAGAATAACTATGTGAATAATAAAGTTGTCTTATTCTAAATTCCAAGTAACATTTGCAAATGAATCCAAGAAAGTATTCGGTGGATTGGTATATGTAGTTAAATTTTAAAACATAACTAAAGTTAACAGGTCTTTGAAACTGTAACCATAAAGAAAGATGATCACACGTACCACAAAGCGTTTTCCACTAGGCCCTTTGTTAAGACTCTTGATAGGCTGATTTTGTGAACGTGCCGTGCCATTTTATTTGATGAAAGAATCCAAAATTTTGCTTCAACCTTGAAATCCAAACACAATAACTCGAAATCTGACTCTTATCTGTATGTGAAAATTTTGTTTTTTAGAACTAGATATTTCTACCTCATTTTTTAATGGTACATGCATAGCCTTCAATTACTCTCTTTTTTCATTATTCTCTATCAAAGGATGTCAAATGTAAATTGTTGCAAACAGTGAGCTTCATCAAAAAATTTCATTCTACGTATAGCATTATATAATTCTTCTAAAACTTCAAGAGATACATTACAAAGAAACATCAAACGAGTGAAATATTTTCTATGTTTAATCTAACAATACAAGAACCTTCGACCAAATTTTCAGAGACAATAAACTAGCCTTTGATTTTCAGGCTTGGTAGCTAAAAAAAATTCAAAAACATAGTTAAACACATTTATAATAAATTACTAACAATTCAGGCTTAAACCAATTGTTATCTGTAATATTTTCTCTTTGATTTTTATCAAGTACCGCCCCTTTCACACAAAGTTTTGTTGTGTTGAGAAATTCTTCACAACCCTTGTTATACGCAGTCTAGACTGCGCATATTCAATTTTTTGGGGATGTTTTTCATGTTGAAACCTTTAAAAACGGGGAAGCTTTGAAAGGGAAAACTAATTACCTAATGAGATTACCCAAACGTTATAAGAAAAATAATGTCAGTCTCAAAAACCCTTTCAACAACCCCCCCTTATGTTTCCGTTCACTTTTACAAGCATGACTTCAAAAACCATTTTTCCTCCTGGGAATGTACCTTTTTCGATGATGAGAGTTATGAAAATGCAGTTGGGGCTAAATGGAAGAGTGGTATGGCCATATTTTTTAATGCAACATCGCACTACATTATAGGACTATGTTATCACTGCTATGTTATGCTCCTTTTCCACTATGGTTTTGATGAAATAATATTGCAATTCCATGGGTTGTCAAACCCCAAAGCTCAAAAACGCCACTTAGGCTATTTAATTTAATTTAATTTTAATTATTTAATTTTATTTAATTTTATTTTACTTTTAAATTTTATTTTTATTTTTATTTTAATTATTAAATTTTTTAATTTATTTTACTTTTAAATTTTATTTTTATTTTTACTTTAATTATTAAATTTTTTGTGTATAAGAATTTTTTGTGAAAATCACATGTAAGAAATTTTTGTGGACTTCCTAATGAACCACACTAGCTGGTTCGAAATGCGTTGACAAAAATTTCTTACATGTGATTTTCATTTCTTATCCACATTTTATGGATCACATAAGCCAACTTCCTAATATTTTAAATTTTTTATTTTATTTTACTTTTAATTTTTTATTTAATTTTAATTTTATTTTAATTATTAAATTTTTAATTTTATTAAATTTTTTATTTTTATTTTAATTATTAAATTTTTTTATTTTACTTTTAATTTTTAATTTTGAGTTAGTTTTATTTTTATTATTAATTTTTTTTTTTTTTTTTACTTTTAATTTTTTATTTTAATTTTAATTTTAATTTAATTTAATTTACTTTATTTATTTTTATTTTAATTATTAATTTTTTTGAGCAAACACCACAAGAATTTTATTGTATGTCTAAGATAGATTAGATATCTCAAGACATAGCTCCTTGTATTTGTATTGTATTTATGTGAATTGAATTTATGTGTGCATTATGCAAATTTAACTTGGTATCAAAGCCTATGTGGGCTAACTCCCTCACGGGAGATACTAGGGGCACAAGGTTATTGCAATTTGTTTGTAGGATGGTTTATATGTTTTGTTTATCCATCGTGCGTAGTGAACATGGAAAACTGGTATGGAAGAAGGCTTGTCCATCGTTTGGTGCAATATGTAGAGATTGTTGTGAATCATAGTTCTACTAGTTTTATTCTTCATCATTAAATCTATGGGGTTGCGTGAAGCATGGAAAATTGTTGTGGTATGACCGGGGAAAATTTTAAGAACCCCCTTAAATTTATATATATAATAAATAGGCGAATCCCCATGATACATAGGAAAAATGGAAGGCGATTTTATTTATAATATAATATGTATATATAATTTTTTGGCGAATCTCTCACGAGATTATATTATATTGTAAAATCATGGCGAATCACCAGTACAAATGGCGAATCACTACTATAAAATGGTGAATCGTTGTCTAGTGGAGTTCGGGGTGTTGGTTCCAATGAAGATATGGTAGTTGAACCAGGAGTAGAAGGAAGAGAACCACCGAGACCAAGCATGGCACATGGTGACTCGTGAGGGAAGTAGTTCTCGTGTAGTTCTTCTAGTTCTGCTAAGCGTAGTGTTGTTTCTCATGCTACTACTAGCACTGATATTGAGGTTAGAGAGGAGTTTGAGGAAGCATGGAAGGTAGCAGTGGTGGAGAATTACAAAGAGTACCCCATGATGGGCTCCATTTTGCCCTTTGGTATTTGTGCCTGCAAGATCTTCTGTCCATTGAACCAAGTCAATCTACTTTATAAATATGGTATAGACTAAGAAACATATGAATACAGTATAAAAGTATGAAATAACTTAGAGTTGAAGTGACTTTCCTAATGCCAAAGTCTAATATTTAATTGACCATTATAATTTGATATTTACCTTAACACTGTCCTTTAATGATCAGTCTAGTAATGACACCAAGCTTATTTGGGAGTTTTACATATTTTTAAAACCCAAAGACTTAGGTGAAAATGTCTGTAGGTTGGTCCTTTGTGGGATGGTATTGCAACTCAATAGATCCATCCTTTACCTGAAAAAGTGGCAGTGTTGTCAAAATGCTTGGTATGCTTGTGGATGATTGGATTCTTGGCTAGTTTGAGAAACCCTCGATTACAAAAAATAGGGGTGTTGGTTTTATCTATTGAATCTCCATGTTTGGAATAGTGTTGTTGGGAGTGCCCTACTAGGGGTCGCGCCCCCCCTCCCACCTACCCCCATTGGAACTACACTTCAAGTGGGAACCTCCAGGAATGTGCTCCGTAGCTCTTTGGGACGCTGCATGCCACTGTGGGGAGCGTGGTGCTCCTTGGAATGCTCTCAGAGGAGGGAGTGCGCTCCATGGTCTCTCCCTAGACACTCCCTAACACCCCTTGGATGCCCCATATGTCTCCTTGGACACATTGAACCATGACTATGGTTTTTGAGTAGGTTTTATTAAAATTGCTGGCAATCAATGATAATTATATGTGTTTTTGTAGTTATTTATTCATAATTAAAATAAAATAAAATAACATAAAAATAAAAATAAAAATAAAAATAAAATAAACAATTAAAAGTTAAAGTAAAATAAAAAAAATTAATAATTAAAGTAAAAATAAAATAAAAAATAAAAAATAAAATAGAAAATGTAAAAATTAAACTAAAAGAAAAAGAAAAAGAAAATAAAAAATTAAAACTAAAATAAAATAAAAAAATTAATAAAATAAATAAATAAATTTAAATGTAAAATAAATAAAAAATAAAAAAATTTAATAATTAAAATAAATCAAAATAAACTAGCCTAAGTGGCTTTTTTGAGCTTTAGGGTTTGACAATGCATGGATTTGCAATAGTATTTTATCAAAACCATAGTGAAAAATGAGCATAACAGAGCAGTGATAACATTTCAAGGCTCTTAGAAGAATTTACAACCTCATGAATAAATCACTTACAATTCTATACCTTTTGACAATATACAATACTTGTGCTCGATGCGTATAGCTATCATTGTTCTCGAAGCATATACACAGCTCTTCAAGAGGGACAACGCCGATAGAATCGCCTGCTCTGCGCTTGCACATTTAACTTGCGACCTTCACAGAAGTCACAGACTGCCCATTCTTTTCCCTTGCAAGGATCATAGAGGATGCCAGCACCCTTTACTTCCTCTCTCTCTCTCTCTCTCTCTCTCTCTCTCTCTCTCTCTCTCTCGCTATATATATATATATATATATATATGCGCGCGCGCATGGCCTATAGAAAATTGTGGGGCCAGTGATAACATAGTTCGATAATCTAGTGCGATGTTGCATTAAAAAATATGGGCATATCACTCCTCCATTTAGCCCCAACTGCATCTACGTAACTCTCATCATCTAAAGAGGTACGTCCCCAGGAGGAAGAATGGTTTTTTGAAGTCAGGTTTACAAAAGAGAATGGAAAATAGAAGGGGGGGCCTGTTGAAAGGGTTTTTGAGACTGGCATAATTTTTCTGATAACGTTTGGGTAAGCTCATCAGGTAAGCAGTTTTTCCTTTCAAATATTCCGTGTTTTTAAAGTTCTAAACATGAAAAAAATCCCCAAAAAATTGAATATGCATAGTTTAGATTGCATATAACAAGGGTTGAGAAGAATTTCTCAACACACCAGGACTTTGTGTGAAAGGGGCGGTACTTGATAGGAATCGAAGAACAAACACTACAGATATCAATTGGTTTAAGCCTTAATTGTTAGTAATTTATTATAAATGTGTTTAACTGTGTTTTTGTATTTCTTTTAGCTATCGAGCCTGAAAATCCTAGACTAGTTTATTGTATGTGAAAATTTGGTCAAAGGTTCCTGTATTGTTAGATTAAACATAGAAAATAGTTCACTCGTTTAATGTCTTTTTGTAATGTATCTCTTGAAGTTTTAGAAGAATTATATAATGCTACATGTAGAATGAAAATTTTTGATTATGCTTACCGTTTGCAATGGGGCTTTTTGATGCTTGAGATTATTTGATTTATAATGGAATGAAAAAATAGATTAATTGAAGGCTATGCATGTACCATTAAAAAATGAGGTAGAAATATCTAGTTCTAAAAAACAATCTTTTCACATGCAGATAAGAGTTAGATTTGGAGGTATTATGTTTGGATTTCAAGGTTGAAGCCAGAGTTTGGATTCTTTTATCAAATAAAATGGCACGTTCACAAAATCAGCCTATCAAGAGTCTTAACAAAGGGCCTAGTGGAAAATGCTTTGTATGTGTGATCATCTTTCTTTATGGTTATGATGAAACACTTGCTTTAACTTTAGTTATGTTTTGAAATTTAACTTGATGATATCAATCCACCAAAATATTTTGATTCATTTGCAAATGTTAATGGAATTTACATGAAGACAATCATTATTCACGTAGTTATTCTTAATTAAAAATTGGGTCAATCAAAGTAGGTGTCATATAAGGGCTAGGAAGTAAAGAAGCAAGTTTCAATTTAGAATTAATGACCACTTCATTTTGAAGTTATGTAAATGTTGTTGAAGTGTATAATCCATGGAGTGCAAAAGAGGTGTTAACACTCAAAACTGTCTGGTTAAAAGATAACTAGGGAAGGTGTCAATGACACCTTCCATAGTCCTTTTGGACTTTGGGCTAGTGCTTGCAAGCATCAGGGGGAGAATCCTTGTGCAATCTAGAGATGAAATATAAACCTGGGAGACAAAATACTCTTCCAATCTGCAAGAATAACTATGCTAATATACAAATCAGACCTGGAATCCATGTGAAATACATTCGGACAACAAGCTACAATGCAGATTTACAACTAAATGGTTAATTGAACTTAATTGTGCAAATCTACTCTAAACACAGAAAATGCTTCAAATATTGTCTTGTGCAAATCTGTCTACAAAAGAACCAAAAACAACAAGCTTGAAGTCCGTAAATTAATATTTGTGACTGTAGGAACTTAATTTTTGTAGGCAATGGACTAGAAAATCAATTAGGCGGGAGTAATTCTCAATTTCAACTGATTGAAAAAAAATCAAATAAACTATGAAAACACATCAAAGAGCTGAGGTTTAGCTGCCAAATAACATGGTATGTTTATTCAAAAAACTGCAACACATCAAAGAGCTGAGGTTTAGCTACCAAATAACATGGTATGCTTATTCAAAAAACTGCAAGTACTATGAAGTCTGGAGATATTAGATTCAACTTCAAATCACTCGATTTCAAGTTGCTTCCAAACTACCTTTTGTTTACCAAGACCTCTACTATTAAAGGTCTTTCACACAATTTGTTTATTTTCAAGTATATAGAGGTTAGCAAGTCATGGTATGAGGCCTCATGGGAGAGGTTTTGTAGGCCGGAGGTGATATATGGGAGAGCTATCAACTGGGCAGTGGGCAGGTGGAGGAGAGTGGCAGAGGTATTATATGACGTTGATTATATGAGGGCGGAGTCAGAAACCAAGTGTGGTATTAACTGTGGTGATTGTGCAATGTATGAAGAGGAGAGAAGGATGGCACTGGAGGAAGGAGGATGGCACTGGAGGGAGGCCTAGGGGTGATATGATAGAGCACCAAAGGGAGTAGACTCGGATATGGACAGTGTATGTTGTGGGCACTTCCTCTCTCTCTCTCTCTCTCTCTCTCTCTCTCTCTCTCGCTATATATATATATATATATATATATATATATATGCGCGCGCACATGGCCTATAGAAAATTGTAGGGCCAGTGATAACATAGTCCGATAATCTAGTGCGATGTTGCATTAAAAAATATGGGCATACCACTCCTCCATTTAGCCCCAACTGCATCTACGTAACTCTCATCATCTAAAGAGGTACGTCCCCAGGAGGAAGAATGGTTTTTCGAAGTCAGGGTTGCAAAAGAGAACGGAAAATAGAAGGGGGGGCCTGTTGAAAGGGTTTTTGAGACTGGCATAATTTTTCTGATAACGTTTGGGTAAGCTCATCAGGTAAGCAGTTTTTCCTTTCAAATATTCTGTGCTTTAAAAGTTCTAAACATGAAAAACATCCCCAAAAAATTGAATATGCATAGTTTAGATTGCATATAACAAGGGTTGAGAAGAATTTCTCAACACACCAGGACTTTGTGTGAAAGGGGCGGTACTTGATAAGAATCGAAGAACAAACACTACAGATATCAATTGGTTTAAGCCTTAATTGTTATTAATTTATTATAAATGTGTTTAACTATGTTTTTGTATTTCTTTTAGCTACCGAGCCTGAAAATCCTAGACTAGTTTATTATATGTGAAAATTTGGTCAAAGGTTCCTGTATTGTTAGATTAAACATAGAAAATAGTTCACTCGTTTAATGTCTTTTTGTAATGTATCTCTTGAAGTTTTAGAAGAATTATATAATTCTACATGTAGAATGAAATTTTTTGATTATGCTCATTGTTTGCAACAGTTTACGTTTGAGATTCTTTGACAGAGAATAATGAAAAAAGAGATTAATTGAAGGCTATGCATGTACCATTAAAAAACGAGGTAGAAATATCTAGTTCTAAAAAACAATCTTTTCACATGCAGATAAGAGTTAGATTTTGGAGGTATTATGTTTGGATTTCAAGGTTGAAGCCAAAGTTTGGATTCTTTCATCAAATAAAATGGCACGTTCACAAAATCAGCCTATCAAGAGTCTTAAAAAAGGGCCTAGTGGAAAACGCTTTGTGGTATGTGTGATCATCTTTCTTTATGGTTATATTTTCAAAGACATGTTAAATTTAGTTATGTTTTGAAATTTAACTTGATATACCAATCCACCAAATAGTTTCTTGGATTCATTTGCAAATGTTACTGGGAATTTACATGAAGACAACTTTATTATTCACGTAGTTATTCTTAATTTCAACATTGGGTCAATCAAAGTAGGTGCCATATAAGGGCTAGGAAGTAAAGGACAAGTTTATAGCGGAAATTAATGACCACTTCATTTTGAATTTATGTAAATGTTGTTGAAGTGTATAATCCATGGAGTGCAAAAGAGGTGTTAACACTCAAAATTGTCCGGTTAAAAGATAACTAGGGAAGGTGTCAATGACACCTTCCATAGTCCTTTTGGACTTTGGGCTAGTGCTTGCAAGCATCAGGGGGAGAATCCCTGTGCAATCTAGAGATGAAATATAAACCTGGGAGACAAAATACTCTTCCAATCTGCAAGAATAACTATGCTAATATACAAATCAGACCTGGAATCCATGTGAAATACATTCGGACAGCAAGCTACGATGCAGATTTACAACTAAACGATTAATTGTAACTTAACTGTGCAAATCTACTCTAAACACAGAAAATGCTTCAAATCTTGTCTTGTGCAAATTTGTCTACAAAAGAACCAAAAACAACAAGCTTGAAGTCCGTAAATTAATATTTGTGACTGTAGGGACTTAATTTTTGTAGGCAATGGACTAGAAAATCAATTAGGCGGGAGTAATTCCCAATTTCAATTGGTTGAAAAAAAATCAAATAAACTATGAAAACACATCAAAGAGCTGAGGTTTAGTTGCCAAATAACATGGTATGTTTATTCAAAAAACTGCAACACATCAAAGAGCTGAGGTTTAGCTACCAAATAACATGGTATGCTTATTCAAAAAACTGCAAGTACTATGAAGTCTGGAGATATTAGATTCAACTTCAAATCACTCGATTTCAAGTTGCTTCCAAACTCCCTTTTGTTTACCAAGACCTCTACTATTAAAGGTCTCTCACACAATTTTTTTATTTTCAAGTATATAGAAGTTAGCAAGTCATGGTAGGAGGCCTCATGGGAGAGGTTTTGTAGGTGGGAGGTGATATATGGGGGAGCTATCAACTGGGCAGTGGGCAGGTGGAGGAGAGTGGCGGAGGTATTATATGACGTTGATTATATGAGGGCGGAGTCAGAAACCAAGTGTGGTATTAACTGTGGTGATTGTGCAATGTATGAAGAGGAGAGAAGGATGGCACTGGAGGGAGGCTAGGGGGTGATATGATAGAGCACCGGAGGGTGTAGACTCGGATATGAACAGTGTATGTTGTGGGCAGTCGAGTCATCCATGGTGTGAAGGGAGGAGCGTATAAACAAAGTGTGGGCGGCATGACAAGACAGTGTGAGAACTAACGTTGTGATAATGCGCAGTGGGAGGTGTCGAGCCGAGTGGGAGGGTGGTTGCCAACGGATTTTAGGGGAGAGCGAGCAGAGGGCGGAGGCAGTGGAGGGCAGAGGGAGGAGGAAACAAAGGGCGGAGGGAGGAGGCAGCGGAGGAGAGAGTCGACACACAGTCACGGGAGGAAGCATGACCGCAGAGATGGGAAAGGGCTGCGGTGGAGGGGGAGAGGCGTAGGGGAGAAGCGGGGGAGTGAGGCTGCGGGGATGAGCGAGAGGCCGAGTTGCATGAGCCTGCATGAGGAGAGAAGGAAAGCCGGCTACAGGAAAGTGCTGGTGCTATTATTGATGATGCAATCCGGGGAAATGCTTTTCCTGTCGGTAATGGTAGCAGTGCCGAAGATGGTAAGAATAATGTCACAGATATACAGGAGCCCAATTTTGTCTGGCCAGGTGAATCCTTCAGAAGTCATAAGGAGAATGGAGGAATACAGTCAACAATACGGTGCCAGAGAGGGGAGGTGTTATGCCTATGGTTCAAACGCGAGAGGTTCGGTCCTTTGACCTGTGAGAGATAGGGCAGGATGGTGTGATGGGTGTTATTGTGCAAGGAGGAGGCGAGCAATATACCAAGAAATATACAGTCATAGAGAGTAATATGCATCTAACACCAATATACAGTCACAGAAGCCATTTAACAAAAAAAACTTCAGGCTTACTACTAGTATCAGAGGTGTCAGTTCTGGATATATGATGGATGATTCTAAAAGGAACATACCTTAGAAGAGGTTGCAGTATGAAGGATAAATAGATGATGACGAAGGAGGTCACTTCCCGATGAAAAGATGGCATGAGGAACATTACACATTCCCTGGTTCAAGACTATGAAGAGGAAAGGGAAAGTGATGTAGAAGATGGTCAAAGCCCTACAAAGAAGTTATGAAGAAGATGGCTCAACGATGAAGAAGTTGAAGTTCATCCATGACATGATGATGCATAAAGGAGGAGCCCTACAAGCAACTGATAGGACCATGATCTCCACTGAAGAGCAGATAGCTATTGTTGGAACCAAGTCCCTAGTTAAGAGCGAGCGTGGATATATTCCTTTTATAGTAATGAATAGATCCTCCCTAGTTACGAGGGAGAAATAGACACATCATTCTTGTCTTCACATTATGAAGAAAAAATAGAGGATTGGGTAAGCATCTCAGACTGATACAGATACTCTTTGAGGATATAGGTTGCTAATCAAGTCCAAAACCTCTCTTAGAGAGGAAAACCTACAAGAATTCTTCACTGCGTATAGAATCTTCAAATGACGAATTCCAAGACCAAAGACAAAGACCCCTCTAAGACTGAGTCAAGCTCTCCTTTGATGAGCTTGTCCTTCACAAAGTCAACCCAAGTCAAATTGCTTCAACACTTTAGATTTTGGCCTCGCTTCAAAATTTAGGCTACTGCTTCACGTCTGCACTTTTTCCGGCGACCTACAATAACTAAAATTTTCGCACGTGTGGGAGGAAGGGACTGATTTCAATGTTCTCTTTTCTTCACTTGGCTTGATCATCTTTCCTTGGATATTCGGCCTTAAGATTTGATCCTTCTTGGCACTAAAATTTGGCTCCTTAGGATGATTGAAATTTTGTTCTTGTGGTTGCAATGTGTGCCGTAGTTTCTTCACACATGTGAGACTAAGTGGCCCAAAATCAGACTTCAAGGACTTTGATCTATCTTCTCTTATTCTCCTCTTCTTCACTGGCTTCTTTTTCCTTTTTGTGTACTTCAACGAACTTGGATGGATGATATCCAAATGAGGTCAAATTCCATGTATATATAGGCTTCGTGGGAGCCCTAATGAGGTCGACTTGTCTTCTTGCAGGTTGACTTGGCCTTGGAGGAGGAGGACTATCACACTTTTGACTTTAAATAAATTCTTTTTACATGATAAAAGATGCCCTATAAGTTCTTTCACATATGACAATAACTCTTGAACTTCTTTGACACTCTGCCAAATCCTAGAAGCACAAAATGGGTGCTTGACCTTTTTTTTTTTTTTTTACCTTGAGCATGAAACCCATGCTATAAAATAATAATAATAAATTTTCTTCTCTTTATAATACATAGAATATTATGAAGATCAAACCTAGTTACATATTTCAACACTCCCTCTTAACTAGGGAGGTATTCATAATACATACAAGGTACATGAACATTCTCATACTAAAGAATTATTGTAAGAATAGTCGAATTGGTAGGCCATCTCATAAGCTATTTATTCAGCTTATATCAGTGCATCTCATCATATCAACTAGCATTGTCATATAGCAGGGCCTTGACTAACATCTCTCTCTCCCCACTAGATTAGAGCACAATGCTGGGGAGACAAATGATTTATAGACACCTTCGTCATTGTCTCGCAAGGCACATATCCCATCCGAATGTTAACAAGGTATGTACTTTTAGGACCATTCCCATCTTGGATTTTCACATCCTCATGGAATCTCCTATTCAATTACTCTTGCCTATTGGATACCCTATCTCATCCTCAAAGAGTATTAGTATTAGTCTCTCATGCTTACCCAGTCCTCCATTTCAGGGATAATTTTAAGAACCCCCCTAAATTTATATATATAATAAATAGGCAAATCCCCATGATACATAGGAAAAATGGAAGGTGATTTTATTAATAATATAATATGTATATATAATTTTTTGGCGAATTTCTCACGAGATTATATTATCTTGTAAAATCATGGCGAATCACTAGTACAAATAGCGAATCACTACTACAAAATGGTGAATCGTTGTCTAGTGGAGTTCGGGGTGTTGGTTCCAATGAAGATATGGTATTTGAACCAAGAGTAGAAGGAAGAGAAACACCGAGACCAAGCATGGCACATGGTGACTTGTGAGGGAAGTAGTTCTCGTGTAGTTTGGAAAACGCGTTCTTCTAGTTCTGCTAAGCATAGTGTTGTTGCTCATGCTACTACTAGCACTAATATTGAGGTTGGAGAGGAGTTTGAGGAAGCATGGAAGGTAGCAGTGGTGGAGAATTACAAAGAGTACCCCATGATGGGCTCCATTTTTCCCTTTGGTATTTGTGCCTGCAAGATCTTCTGTCCATTGAACCAACAATTAACCGTTCAACCAACAATCAACTTGACTGAGTTGATTAGGTACGAGTCAAATTAGACTAATCTTCAAAACTATGCTTTGCACTATCCCATATTTGTCACACTAATGCTACACAACATTGTGCATTTGCACCCAACTCTCAATAATTATTTTCCAAGAAAAATCTATAATAAGAAAATTATTTTACTATATTGTTAAGAGGATATTTTCTAAGTTGTTGATATGTTATTTCTATTGTTTTGTGAGCTGGTTGCATAACATATTCCCATGAGCCTATGCCTAGGGTTTCATGGTCAGAAATATGTAAGTTTATACTCATGTGAACCGAATTTTTGCCAAGAATTTGATAGCGTAGACAGTTATTTGATTTGAGCAATGAATATTCCATAGGCAAAACATTGAGCAATGGAACCTTGAGGCAAAAATCCGCAAAAATCCTCTAGATTCCCTAGAGGCCCATATTTAACAATTTCAAAACATAGTCAACTTTATATTCAAATTTAATGATTTTTCGCAAGGAACGCGTAGCCAGTTTTGTCATTTGACCAACCAATTTTCAAGCTATCACCATATTTGGAGGCATATTGATGCTTTCGGCCACTTTGATTATTTTTTTTTGACAAAAGGATGGATGTATGTTCCAAGTGTTCATGATATTTGTATGTTGCAATAGGACAATGAGATTTGAACCTTTGTAGGAAATTCTTGTATGTTGCAATAGGACATTGAGATTTGAACCTTTGCAGGAAATTAATCATTTTAGTCGTTGCACAAAAGTCGAGATGATGCAGTGATGAAAGTGGGCCATGTTGACATTTTGACAAAAAGTGATTGTGTTTACAGCCATTAGTATCAAAATTTCGAGACGATCGTGATGATGATGATGAATATGACTTGAATCTAAATTTCGAGACGATCGTGATGATGATGTGTATGACTTGAATCTCATCAGCAGATTCAAGAAAACCATTTATGCCACTTATGTGTGAAAATCCATTTATGCCACTTTTGTGAGAGATCATTCATTTTTCAAGTTGAAAGAGAACATTTTGTGAATGAGAGTTTTTTTATTGGAGAACGTCTCTTGAGCAAAAGAGAGCAAGAGACATGTCACTCTAGATAAGGGTTTAGAGAGAGACATCATATCACTCTTTAGAGAGACATGTCATTAAAAATATTGATATTAATTTCAACCAGTTGATTGGTATCATGCCATATGCACTCGAAAGTCACACGGGACTAGTTAAACTCAATCTCTCTCATAATACATTTCAAGGTCCAATTTCATAGTCGTTGGGTGAATTCAGTCTTGCACAAAAGTTGAGATGATGCAGTGATGAAAATGGGCCATGTTGACACTTTGATAGAAAGTGGTTGTGTTTACATCCATTAGTATCATAATTTCATAGAAAGTGGTTGTGTTTGCAGCCATTAGTATCAGAATTTCATAGAAAGTGGTTGTGTTTACAGCCATTAGCATCAGAATTTCGAGACAATGGTTGTGTTCACAGCCATTAGTATCAGAATTTCATAGAAAGTGGTTGTGTTTACAGCCATTAAAATCCGGATTTCGAGACGATCTCACTGATGATGAGTATGACTTGAATCTGATCAGCGTATTCAAGAAGACCAATTATGCCACATATGTGTGAAAATCCATTTATGACATTTTTGTGAGAGATCATTCATTTTTCATGTTGAAAGATCACATTTTGTGAATGAGAGTTTTTTAATGGAGAACGTCTCTTGAGCAAGAGACATGTCACTCTAGATAAGAGACATGTCATTCAAACTATTGATAGTACTTACTTTCCACCAGTTGATTGGTATCATGCCATATGCACTCGGAAGCCACACGGGACTAGTTAAACTCAATCTCTCTCATAATACATTTCAAGGTCCAATTTTCATATTCGTTGGGTGAATTCAAAAATTGTAGGATAGATCTCAAAAACTTAGACATGCTTCACCCTTTGAGCCTTTCTTTCAACAATTTAAGGATCCCCAGAGAAGGGATTTTTGTGATTTTAAATGCTTCACTCTCTGAGCCTTTCTTTCAAGAATTTTAGGGGAAAATGCCCAATATAAGGATTTTTGTGAATGTTACTTTCAATTCATTTATGGGGAATCCTGGCCTTTGTGGACAGCAAATATGCTTTGCCTCTGTGTCCCCCTACTACTACTTTGAAAGAAAGAAATCAATCAGTTCTAAAATGTGATTGTACCAATTGAAGGTGGAAACACCTTTTTATATGTTGTTTACTCTCTAGATTCTTCTGGAGTCTGGTTTCCTGACTAAATTTTAAGTTTCCCAAGAGCTTTCTCACTACAATTTGGACCACCAGTGATTTTATATGAATATCTTGTAAAAGCAACTCAAGGATTCAACGAGGAAAACTTGATAAAGAGTTGGGAGTTTTGGATCAGTCTATAAAGGAATTTACACAATGGCACAGATGTCGTGGTCAAGGTTCTCAAGTTGCAAAATGAAGAAACTTACAAGAGTTTCAAAACAGAATGCAATGTGGTTAGGAGAATTAGGCACCAAAATCTTATTAGAGTTACAAGTTGCTCAACCCCTCACTTCAAAGCTTTGGTCCTCCAACTAATGTCAAATGGAAGCTTGGAAAATCAATTGTATCCCACTGGAGAGTAGAGTGCTAAGATAGATGTGTATGCATTGAACTTAAGCCATAGTACAGATATGCATAGACAGCACATATCACAAAATATCTTCATCACTATTGTTTTGTTCAAGTGATGCATTATGATATAAAGCCCAGCAATATCGAAAAAGTTTTGTTCAAGTGGTGCATTCTGATATAAAGCTCAGCAATATCATTTTCGATAGCAATATGACAACACATTTATCTGATTTTCGCATTGCACAATTAACTTGTCTGTCAAGACTTGATGGACTCAATCACTTCCACACTTTTTCTAAAAGGATCCATTGGCTATGTTGCCCTAGGTTTGGAACTTCACAAAATTGAGCAAAACAGATTATATAAGTATTGCTAAGTTGCCTCGATCAAAATTTGATGACTAGTTGGCCTGAATACAGAATATGGATTTGGAAAAACTGTGTCAACAAAGGGTGATGTTTGTAGAGGGGATGGAACCTACCTAAGAGGGTGACCATGGCTTTTTCCCGATAAAAATGGGGGAAGTGACGGATAGCAACCTGTTGAGGGATGAAAATATTGACGCATTAGAGAAATATGAGATACTCAAAACTGTGTGAATAAACTCGTGGCATTGGGATTGGGATGCACAAGAGAATCACCTGAAGAACGACAAACTATGGTAGAGGTTTCATTTGTATTAGAAATTATCAAAAAACTCTTTGTTGGAGTCACTGGGGTCTACAAATCGCCATCAGATTTATCATTTTACTGGGCGTAATACCTTAAAAAATGATGTGACAGATCTTATGTTAACGATAGTCAACAAGGTAAAGACATACAGATCCTTTTAACTATTTCATGTTGTACCAAGTTTATAGCAAGAGACATCACAACATATGCAGAATGAATATAGTTATTTGAGCTCTTCCTTACATCCATTCCAAACAATACCACCGTTAAGCTTTTCCTATCAACATAGGAATTCATGTTGTAGCTACATATTTATATTTTGGGACATGCCAAAGAGATGTTTCCTATATTTCGGTTTAAACTTGGAAGTAACAAACTATGTTAAACTAAATAATCATTTATTGAATCAAGTTTTATTGTCTAAAATATTTAAACCTAATCGTGTTCTATGGTAAAGTGCAACCCTCTTGGCCTACTAAACTAAAAACTGGGTCCTAAATTTGCACCAACATTCTCAGACCTACTAGTGAAATGAGTGAAGTACAAATGTTTGTGTTGTAAGGTATGCTCAACGACTGGATGTAGTATAAAGGAACAACCATACATTAGTAACATTGCACATTAATTGCACCAATCAATAGATTTCACAATGTAGAAAACACCAGAGCACCCAAATTTACCAAAAACTAAGAAAAACTCGATGAGTATATTTACAGAGAGCAAGGTTTCCTTTGAAAGAATGGCAGATTCACAGCCCTGGATCCCTAAATCCCCTACAATGTATCGACACGCAAAAAACTAAACAAAAAATTTAGTTGTTTCTTGGCGCAGAAAAAGCTTTATCTGTAACTGACTAATACCAGACTAGCACAAACTTAAGCTCACCACCATTGAGGGGGGGTTATCATGCACTCAGAATCAGGCATTAATGGTACAACTGTCTCTAAGTCATGGAGGCCTATAAAACGTAATGAATTATCGTGCTTTGAATCGAGGGGCATTAATGGCACAATGAGACCTGATATGCCACCTGATGGAGGCACTTGCATGCTCAGAACAAGCGGCATGATGGAGGGCATTAATGGCAATGAGAACTTGTATCCCAACTAATGGATCAGGAACTTGCCTGTCTCTGGATTTAATGGCACTGCTAACTGAACATGCATCATGGAGGGCATTAAAGGCAATGAGAGTTGGTATCCTGCTTGATGGAGACACCCACCCAGTCTCTAAATTTAATGAACATGTGCTGTGGTGTAGGAACCCTACAGTCTGTAGGTTTTTGCGAGGGATCAGTACAACATCACACAATATTTCTATCATCTAACACCAATCAATGGTGCAAAACAACACACAGTGGAACAGGAGGGGAGATCTCACAAAGAATGCCTTACTGAGTAAATATTTCAATAAATTAAAAACAAAGAAAAAAAAATTAAAAATTAAAAAATAAAAAAAAAAATAAAAAAAATAAAAAAAATCTCCAATACAGCTAATAGACAAGGAGTGACACAACTAAAGTTGGCAGGAGATCAATATTAACCTAGCCACCAAAACTGGTGGTTTTAAAAGCATTTCCTACTTAATACCTCCATATAGTTTAATCATTTTTATGATGTCTGACAACCCAGAAAATATGTTTTTAATGATGTCTGACAACAACAGCAAGACTAGTGCCCATCTTAAGAGCATGTCTTCATTTGAATGCTCCTCTCAATAATTCTATAATAACCATCTTATAAAGATATCCTCATATGATTGAACTTCACTTCAAGTAATTTATTATCTATGTTCACTTTTCTTAATTGTTGAAGAACGTGGGATATTTCAAACATGGAATGTACTTTCAAACTATGTTCAGCACAAAACTGGCCTACAAGTTCACATGCTTCATAGAACACAAGTCTTTTGACATCAAAATTGCTCAAGCTAAACACAAATGCAGATCATATCCCTACTAGGTAAAAAACTATAGGCCTTAAGGAAACCCATCTCGATACAGCCAACTGAGATTATATGCAGATATAAAAAGATTTCAAAGCAAGGAAACCCAACTTGGTACAGCCAACTGAGATTATATGCAGATATAAAAAGATTTCAAAGCATAACCAAATAAGTTATAGGCAAAGAGTAAGACAACTGAGCTAGCTAATAAAAACACAAAAAACACTAGAGCATTAAAAGTATTTCCACCTTAACACCTCCAAGTAGTTGAATCAAGTTTTTGCACAAACATATAACTCTCAGACCAACTTTCAGTTTAGATTAAAATTTGCTCATGTAAATGTCAAGAAAAATACAAAGCAAAGCAGTCCAAAACTTTTATAATATAACCCAGTCACTGCCCCCCTCCCAATGTCCATCAGGGCTCATTTCAGGAAGATAGAGGGGAAGGCATTACTTGATCTAAGATTGCATTTTGCATTCCTGAGACAAGGAGCTCGTTTCTTTAATTGATCATAGAAACTCCTTCACGCAGCTGCATCTGCTGCTTTCTGTTTCTTGGGCATTCTGTAGCCACCTACAACACAAGCATGATCTCTTTCAAAAGGTTCTAATGTCACCTGCTCAAATGGCTTAAATTGCTCCTTTTGCAACTTCTTAACTTCCTGAGCAAACACTACCTCCGCTGGCACAGTAGAGTCAATGCAATTTTCCTGCATTAAAGAGTGAAAATAAAAAAATGAGGAACAGAAACATGATTTCCAGATTTGCTTCAGAAGTATGAGAAAGGTCTAACATATGTACCTTGATAGATAATACAAAATGGCCACCATTTTTCAAAAAATAATGGCCATTTAATGCCACAATGCGTGCCTGTATCCCACCAAAAAAGAGTAGAGTAAAAAAAAACATCAAACAAGCAAAATATAAGGGTCTAGCATCTGTTGCTAAGCATTCAGTAACAGAACCTAGCAATACATCCTTTAAAGCCTAAAGAGATCAAATTAGTCTTAAAAAATTGCAATTTGATGAAAAAAAGGGCACCTTCATATGAAAGGTCGTACATGCAACTATTAATAGCATAAACATGCATCTCAGGTACAACCTACTCTAGAGATCACCATTTGATTAAAACATAACCACGAAGATCATAAAGGAGGAGAATTAAAGTACAACACTGCACCATGCAAAAGTAATTTAGTCCTCATCAGTAAAGTCAACCCAGCAAAACTAAAAAAGTACAGAATAAAATTGAATTATACAAGAGAAAGGCATACTTAAAACATCATGCCACACAAAAGTAAGGCTGAACAGCCATCTTAACAGTTTCCCAACATACATTACATTGTACAATGTAAGCAGTAGACAGAATAGATTCAACCTACAAATAATCAGCTAAAACCTCATGCGTCTGAACCTCGAATGGCATCATCCATAATGTCCTGAAGGGGAATCCGAGTATATCTCATCCTTTGCATGAATACTATTGCTATTAAAAACCAACCAAATAACCACATGACAAGTTTATCTAATCCACTGATAACCATTTTTCTATACACATGCTAGTCCGGTGCAATGTTGAACCATTTTTCTATACACAAGCTAGTCTGGTGCAATGTTGAAGACTACAATCCATATCAGAATTACTACAAATAATCAGCTAATACCTCAACCGTCAGAAACTCGAATGGCATCATCCATAATGTCCTGAAGGGGAATCCGAGCATACCTCATCCTTCGCTTGAATACTATTGCTATTAAAAATCAACCAAATAACCACATAACAAATCTAATCCATTGATAAGCATTTTTCCATACACAAGATAGTAATGTTGCAATGTTGAAGACAAGATCCATATCAGAATTATTAATCCACATCTGAATATCAGCAAGGACAACTAAAAGCTACTACTGCACAACAATACAAAATAATGCAAATCTCTTGTTAAAAGAAAGAACAAAATAACCATGCACAACAAACTCAATCACAGTCCTAAATATCATAATTTGTTAAAGCACCTGTTGATCATAATGCAATGCATAACATTGTATAATATATATATATATATATATATATAAACCAAAAACTTGGAGAGAACTTAAGTATAGCACTGCACCATAGAAAAGTAACACAGTTCTATTAATAAAGGCAATCTAGCACTTTTTAAGAGAGTAGCACAGAAAAGCAAGTCTTACCCAAAACATAATACTATAGAATATAACAGTATAACTGAAACAACACCCCACATAACATAAGAGCTAAAACCCTCAAGCATCAAAAGCTCGAATGGCATCATCCATTAAGTCCTGAAGGGGAATCCATCGACCTTCTAGCTAGTGGATGGTGGGCATAAAACAAGAAGACTGCCACCATATACATACACTCTCTACAGTCAATCACATATCAAGTTTTTCGGATCTCTCTAAGTAAGAAGTGTGGATAACTTGAAGAAGAGTAATTGAAATGCGTGACAAAGAGTGGACTATTCTGCGGATAAATGAATATGAGGTCTTCTGTTCATATAAGTGAGAACAGTCAAGTCTGGAATATAGGATGGAGTAGACTGAAAGAAAATTTTCTGGGTTTAAATGCGGATTACAGGAACCAATGTGAGTAGAATGAATCTATGATTTAATGCAGAATCCAAACTACTTGACAGGGATCAGTGTGGGCTGAAGACAGAGAAAAATGCAGGTAGAATGAATTTGCATTTGAATGCGGAATCCGAATTACTTGACACGAATCAATGCGGGCTCAAGATAGAGAAATGTGCGAAGCATTACATCATGATTTCATATGAATTAAATACTTAATCTATAGAGGATAATTGTCAGATAGATTTTAGATTAAACAACATCCAAGCTCAAATCACTCCAAGAAAGGGAATGAATGTCACAAGCAGTGCTTCAAAAAACATCATGACCATCATGACCTAGTCAAGGACCTCTCCTTCATAGTTTGTTGGGTGTCTGAAGCAGATCATCTGATTCTAAAAAGTGCATCATGCAAAGTAGTGATAACAACACCTTCAGGCATCATGGGTACTGTTACAATAAGAGAATGCACTGGGAAGCACTGCTTGCACTGATTCGAAACCCACTGTCGACCTTCACACTCACAATTAAGTCGACCTTCTAGCTAGTGGATGGTGGGCATAAAACAAGAAGACTGCCACCATATACATACACTCTCTGCAGTCAATCACATATCAAGTTTTTCGGATCTCTCTAAGTAAGAAGTACGGATAACCTGAAGAAGAGTAATTTAAATGCGTGACAAAGAGTGGACTATTCTGCGGATAAATGAATATGAGGTGTTCTGTTCATATAAGTGAGAACAATCAAGTCTGGAATATAAGATGGAGTAGACTGAAAGAAAATTTTTTGGGTTTAAATGCGGATTACAGGAACCAATGTGAGTAGAATGAATCTATGATTGAATGCAGAATCCAAACTACTTGACAGGGATCAGTGTGGGCTGAAGACAGAGAAAAATGCAGATAGAATGAATCTGCATTTGAATGCGGAATCCGAATTACTTGACAGGAATCAATGCGGGCTCAAGATAGAGAAATGTGCGAAGCATTACATCATGATTTCATATGAATTAAATACTTAATTTACAGAGGATAATTGTCAGATAGATTTCAGATTAAACAACATCCAAGCTCAAATCACTCCAAGAAAGGGAATGAAGGTGCATACCCTTGAACAAACTGGCGAAAAGCGGGGTGCCTCTGTGTTATTAATCGGCGTTGGAGTCTGGACTCTGAGAGTGTCGAGCAAGCTTGTACATGCGGCGTGCGCTTGAGGTCGAGCACGTCCGCTGTGGCAAGTGTTATCTCCCACAACAGTGAACACCAATACCATATTTTTCGAACTGTATATCTCTGCTATATACTAACTATGGGAAGGCCCCAACAACGAACGGACCAGAGAGGGTCGGCCTTGCTCAGCCAGCAAGAAGATCTGTGTCCAGCGGCCAGCCACCTCTCCTAACCATTGAAAAAATTGGGGCGAATCACTGTAACTCCTCATTTGGACCCTGTAAATCCAGGCGAATGCCATGGAAATTTGCTCCATAAGAAAAAAATTGGGGCAAATTTCATTTTTCCAGGTTATGCGCCCTTTTTTTTGGTGGGCTACTACTTAATAATTAATTATTTTTAAAATATTTATTGGGCTAACTTTATTAAACTATAGAAAATGGGTTTTATGTAAAAAATTCGCCCTATTAAAATTGAAAATCCCTTAAAATTCGCCTTTGGGCTAAAATTCGCCCCTAAAATTATCCCTGATAGAAACAAACAGAGGGATATGTGCATGAGGGTTATAAAACCATTAAGAAATAAGATAGCTTATGGTTTCATAGGTTAGAATGCTTAGAATGGATTGATATAGGTTATGAAATTGATAATAAGAAATCATAATTATTTATTTAACACTAAAATAATCTAGGAATTTAAATGCTAAAAACAAAAATCTTTCAATACATTACACTTGTTGGCTGATAAAATCCCAATTTTTCTTTTTTGCAGGTGTAATTGATTTTCTTGTACAGGTGTGACTGATCTGATTGTCTTTGTAACTGATCCTTGTCTTCTTAAAATAGGTCTCTTTGAAATTGAGTATAACAAGTCCCTTAAAATCTGAAGAGTCATGTTTGTGAAGCTTCTATTCATCTTTGGTGTTGATGCAACCTTATTTAGAATTTTGATAGGCAACCTTTGCAAATTGTTGAAGTAGCCTTGTGTATCTTTCTATGCAGTCTTTGAACAAGTCCCTCTGCTGTTTGTAGTATTTACATATCCTTTGAACAGGTCCCTCTGTATAATCATGTTGAAATAGGTCCCACTGCATATTTTGTTGCTTGAACAGGTCCCTTTACTGATTAGAACAAAGCAGCTCTTATTGAAACATTGAATTACTGAAACAAATTCCTTGAAAAATTGAGAATAAGGAGATGAGATAGGGAAAAACCATTGTTTCTTCTCCCCCACTAATTCTTTGACTTGTCCTCAAGTCATTATCGAATTTTTGAAAAACAGGAAATAACTAGAACAATGAATTCTTACCAGCCAAATGATTGTTTTTCCAGTAAGAATTCGGGTTTAGAGTGTTCCAGAGTCTGGTTTTCACATCTAAACCATTATTTTTAATTTTTAATTTTAATTTTTTATGTTTTATTATTTATTTATTTATTTTTTTGAGAAATTGAAACAACTAAGGTAGAGATATCAAAGCTGAAGGCTGTGATATCTCAACCTCCTTTTGCTGAGATACAGTTTGAATAAAATCTTCTTTGCTAATGGGCTTATGATAAATTTTCAACCTATGTCCATTGACAATAAAGGTGTTGCCTTCTCCATCAATTGTAGTAAGTTTGACTGGTCCATTTTCAAATACTTGAACTATTTCATATGGGCCCATCCAATGTGTTGTGAACTTGGCTTTATGTTCTCGGAATTTTGAGTCAAAGAGTAAAGCCCAATCACCTTTTTAAAACTATTTCTTCTTTATGTGTGAGTCATGCCACTGCTTCCTTTGTTTCTGCATTAGGATTTTTCTCTCCTCTTCTTGCTGCCTCATTTCATCTAACTGGTTAAATTTCATAATTCTCTCTTTTTGTGCTTCATTGAGATCAATCCCTAAATCTGCAGCGATTTTATAAGTATGTATCTGAAATTCAATAGGAAGAATTACCTCTTTTCCATACACTAGCTGATATGGTGTAAATCATGTAGTGTCTTTCCACGTAATTCTGTAAGCCCAGAGAGCATCCTTGAGCTTTTCCTCCTAGTTCTTTCTGTTCATTGCCACTGTTTTAGTGATAATTCCTTCCAAAGTTTTATTTGCAGATTCCACTTGGCCATTGGCCTGTGGATGGTAAGGTGTACTTTTCCTGTGCTTGATTTTATATTTTTTTGTGATGTCTTGAACCAACTTTGAAGTAAACTGAGTGCCTTGGTCTATTATTATCTCTCTAGGCACTCCATACCTTACACAAATTTCTTCAAAAAGGAAATTTACCACTATTTTTTCAGTTTCCCGGACAAGTGCTTTTGCTTCAGCCCATTTAGTCACATAGTCAGTACATACTAAGATGTACTTTTTTCCCTTTGAAGGTGGATTGATAGGTTCTACAAAATCTAGAGCCCATTTTTCAAATGGCTCTAAATGTACTTGAGGCTGAAGTGGCATCTCATCTGAAGAAATTGGTCTACCCATTCGTTGGCAACTGTCACAACTTCTCACAGAATTCTTGGAATCCTTAAAAATTAATGGCCAATAATAGCCAAGACTGAGGATCTTGAATGTTGTCCTTTTAGCTGCAAAATGCCCACCACAAGGTTCATCATGGCAATATTTTAAAACATCAATTATTTCATCATTTCTTACACATATTCTAATAATCATATCATAACCAGTGTAAAATAAATCTCCATTAACCCATGAATATCTGGAACTTTGCTTGATGAGTCTTTTCTTTTCCTTTGTAGTAAAATATGGAGGTGTCTTTCCTGTGGACATATAATTAGCTAAATCAGCATACCATGGATCCACTATTGATATTGCAAATAAATTTTCATTGGGAAAATAATCTTCAACTGGAACAACCTCACCTGGATTGTGGAGTCTAGAAAGAAAATCTGCCACCTGGTTCTCTTTACCCGGTCTATCCAACACTGTAATATTAAATTCCTATAACAATAACAATCATCTGGTAACTCTGCCATTATTTATTGGTTTTTTCATTAAATACTTAAAGGTAGAGTGTTCAGTATGGACAAAAACCTCATAACCAGTTATATAATGTCGGAATTTATTCACAGCATGTATGATTGCAAGCATTTCTTTTTCAGTAACTGTGTAGTTTAGTTCTGCAGGTGTCATATTTTTACTAATAAAATAGATGGCATAATTCAAAGACTCTTCTTTTTGGCCTAGTGAGGCACCTACTGCAATATCAGCTGCATTTGTAAAGATGTGAAAAGGTAGGGTCCAATTAGGTCCTTTTAAAACTGGTGTGGTTGATAACTTTTCTTTGAGTGTTTCAAAAGCTTTTTGACAATTTTCATTCCAGTTGAAAGGTGCATCTTTTGCAAGAAGCTTAAACAGAGGTAAAGCTATCTTACTAAAAAGTTCAATAAACCTTCTATAATAGCTTGCATACCAAAGAAAGCTTCTTACCTCTTTTTGAGTCTTCAGAATTGGAAAATTGACAATGATTTGGATTTTTGATGGATTTACTTTAATGCTTCTGAAGAAATATAATGACCCAATACTACCCCTTCATTTAGCATCATAAAACACTTTTCATTACTCAAGGATAAATTGGCTTCAATACATCTCTTCAAAACTTTCTCAAGATTTTCTAATGAATGCTCAAATGAATTACCATACACTGAAAAATCATCCATATAAACTCCAACACACTCAATAACTAAATCAACAAAAATAGCTAATACATCTCTCTAAAATGTAGCTGGAGCATTACAGAGTCCAAATGGTAAAAAATTGTAGGCATAAATGCCCTAGGGAAAATTAAAAGTGGTTTTTGTCCTGGTCCTTTAAGGCTATCCTGATCTGGTTATAGCCACTGAAACCATCAAGAAAAGAAAATGATGATTTCCCAGCTAATGTATCCAAAACTTGGTCAATAAATGGTAGCGGAAAATAATTTTTGAGGGTTTCTTTGTTCAATTGTCTGTAGTCAACACAAATCCTCTAGTTACCATTTTTCTTGGGCACTACTACCAATGGAGATACCCACTGATTGTCAGAGATGGGATAAATAAAATTGACTTTCAGTAGTTTTTGTAATTCATCTCTAATAATATCTTGAAGGATGGGATTCATTATTCTCTGTGGTTGTCTCATTGGTCTTACATTGCTATCTGTGTAAATATGGTGAGTGCATGTTTCTGGGTGGATTCCCTGCATATCGGTGTAGTCCCAAGCAAATGTCTTTTGATATTTTCTCAATAATTGAATCAATTTTTCTTCCTGAGATAAGTCTAGGTGTGTGCCAATATTCAATTTTTTTCTTGGACTAATCTCTATGATCTTACTCTGTGTGTTTGTGATAGATTGAATGGGAAAAATGTTTTCAAATAATTTTTGCAAAGAATGAATGGTACATGTTTCTTGAAAACTTTGTGCTAAAAGTTGATCTGCAACATTGTATTGTTCATTTCTTAATTCTTCAGAAATATCAGGTTGAGAAAGGAACAATTCTACCAAATCATCATTATTATGTTCTTGAAAATCATAGATTTGATTGATGCTGAAAACATATTGAACTTCTTCTTTATCATTGTATTTGTCATCAAGCCATAATTTGTTTGCTACTGCTGGTGATTGTTCTGATGGGTATAGAGTGAGTTGTTTTCTTTCAGTTCCTCGTGAAATAATCATATTACCTGATCTACACCCTATGAATGCATCAGCAGTTTCTAACCATGGTCTACCAAGGATGATAGGGTGTCCTCCTAAATCAGATTTTGGCTGAAGGACTAAAAATTCAACTGGATACTCCCAAGAGTCCAGTGAAACAATTATGTCCTCCAAAATCCCTTTAGGAATGACTTTATAGCTATCAACTAGTTCTAGGACAATTGGTGTGTATTGCAAGTTTGTGAGTTGCAGTGTTTTCATTGTTTCAAGGGTCATCACATTTATTGCAGCCCCAAGGTCAATCAAAGTGTTTGGAATAGGTATGTTGTTAATGATTGTAGTGACTCTGGGAATACTAGGATCAACATACTTTTCCATTGAAATGGTATTTGTCATAAGGCCGGCTAGATGTCCAATAACATGAATAGTTTGTGGGTCAAGTCTTTTTGTTGTAGGCTTCTTGAGGCATAGTTCTTTGATTGCTTTAGTACATATCAGAATGTCTTTTATGGCTTGAAGTAGTGGAATTTTTATATAGACATTCTTTAGCTGATCTAAAACATCAAACTGGGATAAAGACATGGGGAGTTTTTCTTTGATCAATCTATCCGAAAAAGGTGGTGGATGCATTGGTTGCATTTGTTTATTTTGGATGTCATCATTTTGTTTCTTTTGAATTGGAGTTTCATCTTCATTCTCTTTGTTTTCTTTTTTTTTGTCAGCTACTGGAGGTTCTTTTTGAAGTATCCTACCAGACTAAGCTCAATATTTTGTAAAGGTAGAGTGGGGTAAGATGTTCCCTCATCTACACTGTAAGCTAGTATATATGCTCTATTATTTGGATTAGGTGCAGGTTGAGCAGGTATCTGAGTAGGTCTAGGAGGCTGGTTAGATGGAATTTGTAATTGAGGTGGATTTATTGGTGGAGGAGCAGGCAATGTTTGTTGAGTGTTTTGAGGTTGATGGACAATTTGCTGCTGAGGATATTGCTGATATGTTTGAGGATACTGCTGATATGGCTGAGGATATTGTTGGTATGGTTGAGAATATGGTTGGTATGGTTGAGGGTATTGCTGAAATGGTCTCCATTGTTGCTGTGGGTAAGTTTGGTGTTGCCATGGCATGGGAACATTCCAAGAATTTTGAACATACATGTGATCCTGTGCAGGAAATTGCAAATTTTGATTTGGAAACATACCTGGAGGTGGAGGTCGTGGTTGCCATGGTCTCTTAGCGCCCATGAAATACAAATTCTCCATATCTGCATTAGCTTCCAAATTACAATTATGAAAAATCTTGATTTTAGAGCAATGAAAGATATCATGATTTTCAGTGCAAAAGGCACAAACTTGAACATTTTGAACATTTTCTAAAGGGCAGTCTTTCAAAGCATGTTTCTTCCGACACTTTGGACAAAAGACATCCATTAATTGATCTTCTTCTTCCTGTCTTTTCTTTGCTTTTAAAGTGTAAATTTGGTTCCCTAAGGTACTTAATAGGTCTGTTTTGAATTCTTCTAATAAGTTTCCTATTTCAGCCCTTGTGACACTAGTTGAAGCAGATTTAGTGGCTTTGGATGATATGGTTCGTTTTTCGTTCATAGCTTTGCTCCTAGAATACTTTTCACATAAATTGGCAATCTCATCAAAAGGTAAGGTAGAAATATCACCTTTGCCCATCAAATTAAGATCATCTAAGTATTATTCTCGGATGCCCTTCAAAAATATTTTTCGGATCAGATCAAGAGACATGGTTCTCTGTTTTGATTTTTGTAGATTGTAAACAAATCGTTCCAAATATTCCTCTAAGCTCTCGTCCTCTTGTTGATTCATTCTAAAGATATCATCTTTAGAATCTATTGATCTACAATAAGGTTGATATTTCTTTAAGAATATTTTTCTCATGCCATCCCAATTAATTATTGCATGTTCACAAAGTCCCATGAACCACCTAAGTGCTAATGCTTTTAGTGTTTCTGGAAAGAGTCTAAGCCTATGGGCATCATCTGTGTAACCATATGTTCGGCATACTATGTCAAATTCAAACAAGAATGAATCTGGGTCTTCTGAAGCCATGCCATAAAAGTTTGGTAGCATAGATGGAGGTATGTTTTTCATTTTTATTTCCTCATCATTGTTTTCTCCTGGTTCTTGAATAGGAAATTTAAAGGTTGACTCTTCCTCTTCTCTTGGTGGATTTCGATCTTGATCTTGCCTTTGTTTCTATTTAGCTTCTCTTTGTCTTCTTCTTTCCTCTTGCTATCTCTCATATTCTCTAATTTGTTCAGGAGTGGGTCCTCTTGCTGATCTTCCTCCTTCCTCAGTCATTTTGATAGGTTCTTCTGTTGATTTAATGTCTTGTTCAGTGTCACTTGTTTCAAAGAAAGGTTGTTCTGGTGATTTTTCTCCTTCTTGAGATTTTTCAAAATCAGTAGGTTCAAGGATATATTGTTGGGTTGTTTTGCTACTTCCTCTTGTTATAGAGGATTTATGGAGATGTTTCTTCTTTACTTCGTATGCCAATAAAATTTGTCTTTCAATGAGTGTGAGTCTTTGCCCTGATTTTTGTTTGTCCTCTAATTCTTGTACAGTAACTTTCCTAGTTGGAGTTGTGTGTTCAATCCTCTCTAAAGGGTTTTCTCCTAGTGGTGGATTAGTTTTTGGATGGGGGGTTTTTATGAATATACCTTTATCATCTCTAGGTCTAGACATAAGTAACCATGACTTCTAAAATGCAGAGTTAAAACTAAATCTGTATTTTTTTTTCTTTATTTTTTTTGTTTTTTTTGTTTTTAAAAATCCTCTAGTTGCGCCTCCTCGGCAACGGCGCCAAAATGTATAGACCAATCTACTGTTCTAGATTAGGCTCAATTTATTGTTAGCCAAGGTAGGTAATCTTAGAGGCATGTGTCTAATATTTATAGACCTAAAAGGATCTGTTTGCCTAAGTGAATGTTTATTGTGGTAGGCTCTAGCACTCTTTTTACAAGAGATTGATATGTGGTTCCTCACACACTTTAAACACTCATGAAATTAATTCTGGTCTGCTGTTCTAAAAACATAGTGCTACCAATTGTCTGAATTTTCAATCCTTTTACGAGGTTATAGATCACAAAAACTCTTTCAAAGTAACACACTAAAGCCTATTAAAAATTGAATTCATTAAAACAGAGTTCACAAAAATGATTTTGAATTCAATACTCAACTAAACCCTCTTACAAGGACTATTTATTAATTTAGTAATTGAATTCTGCAATTATAACTATGAATCATAAAATAAAAAATGATGAATGAAATCACAAGCACTCTTAATCAAAATCAATGAACTTAAAGCATAAAATTTAAACAAAATACTAAATCAAATCTGAATATTAAATCTAATGAAAATGTAAAGAAAAGTGTACCGACTTCACATGGGGGCCCTTCCACGCTTTGAAGGCACACTTGGGAAACTTCAAATAATGAAAATGCTAACTCAAAACACCATAAATGATGAAATTTTGTCTCTGATTAAAATATGGGAAAGAGTTACATTAAAACAGAGTTCTGAAGCACGTACACAGTCTCAAGTTTTCTCTTACATCCAATAATATTACTAGCATCACTAGCCTATTACATGCTTCCATTCACTTATTTATCAAAAATTACAATAAAAAGAGGCTATTTTCGTTCCTTCTAATCCTAACTGATCTCCAAAACAGATCGAATTAGTTTGGAATTCCTAATCATAGGCAAAATATCAAGCTCATTCATTATGACTCAGATTTTTCTGCTAGATTGGCTGGGTTTGACCATCTTTGACCGGCTATTTAGGAACTTCAAATCTAATGCTGGATATATTTTTCATCATCTGTGTATGTGTCATGTGTCAGAACATAAACCATTTACAGGAAGTTATCACATCCTCTAATTTTCTTGAAAATTTTCAATTTTTAACACAAAAATTCCATAAATTAATTTTAATGTAAAAATAACAATTATAATGCTATATTAATCAATTTCAATAAACTATAAGGGATTTAAGGAAGAAAATGGTGGATAAATGATGGGATTTTAGGAGAAAAAGATAGCCATAAAATAATACCAACACCTGTTTTCCCCACCTAGAAGGATTTTTTTTTTATACCCTCTTGGATTTAGGACTTAGATACTCAGATCTAAGGGATCCAAGTGCTGGCTTCAAATCCTGTATCATCCATTCCTAGAAAATTTGTTTTCCAATCATGTCTTACTAACAGTTCCCATTTTGGGATATTACACTACCCAACATCATGTAGATAGGATGAATGATAGTTTTGACCTTCAGGAGGTAGATGAGGAAAGCGTAAAACTTAGTTTTTTTGCACAAAGTCTCACGGGAGAGGTGAGGAAATGGTTTAAAGAACTACCTGCTACTAGCATTAATGATCTCCCTGAATTCTATCAGACATTCCTTAATAGGTGGGAAATTAAAAATAGCCCTCTTCAGATTTTATCTGAATATGAAAGCATTAGGAGGGCACCAGGGGAAAGTGTTCAGGACTATTGCATTAGATTTAAGAGTGTATACAATGCAATTGCTACTAACAATAAACCACCACAAGGTTTTTCCTTAATTAAATTCCCATATGGCTTTGAGGTAGACATGTCTTACTAGATTAGAGAAATAAATCCATCAACATTAGAAGAAACTAAAAGGGATGCATTTAATGTAGAAGCAAGTATGTTAGCAAATAGAGCTAGACTTAGGAATGAAAGGAGAGTAACCATAAAATAAGAACCCTCTACTTCTTCGGTTGATGCTAAAATTGATTCATTAGTTAGAACAGTATAAAGAATGATGGAAAGGATTAATTTAAATGAGAGGGCTTCTCCTAAGGAAAATCAATATGCACCTCAAAATCGTAATCAAAATCCTAGGAGAAATCCTCCCCAAATCAAACAAAGAAAATAGAGGGGCTCTGATAAGTAAATTAGAAATTCATTTAAGGAGAATTATGATGATGATGATGGAGAAGTAGTAGAAGAGGTAGAAGATAACCAGATCAATTTAGTGGGTATCAATGATGATAAAATTTTGTTTCTTACTCAGGAAGAACAAGAGTTGTTTCAATTATCCCAAACTGAACTTGATTATGAAGAATCAGATGACTATAAGAAGGGATTTGAAAACTCTTTCATGGAAGTCCATAGACAGTATAATATTAGGAGTACGAAAACATCAGATGCTCCAAATATAAAGAATAATGAAAATACTGTCAAGAAAACCTCTTACCCTACATCAAAGAAAACTCCAGAAAATGTTGCTAAGAAAACTGATGATAGTTATATCAAAAAGAGAGTTGAATTTCCTCCCAAAATATTGTTTAGAGTACTTCCAAAACTACTCAAACAGATATTCCAACCACCAATAACCAAAAAGAATATGTGTCAAAAGACATTTTTGATAAATTTGACTTTATGAACTTAAATAATTTTCAAACATCATTCAATATTGAAAATGAACTAGCAAAGCTGAAAATCCCTATTCCCTTGACAGAATTAATGAACAAAAATTTGTATAGAACTCAGGTTATGAAAGCTCTGAACATAGGGGAAAATACAGACACTGTAAATTTGAATGATGATGAGCCTAAATTATTATTTGGTCCAGAGGTAGATGGTAAACCCCAGGAAGGAGGTGTTCCTCCATCCTATGTCAGTATCAACGTTCATGATAATATTCTCCATAATGTTATGTTAGATTCAGGTGCTTCACACAATTTGATGCCAAAATTTGTATTATGAAACCAACTACAGAAATAGAAGAAAAGAGATATCAACGCCTTAGAGATAAGCCACTTCGAGGGGGAAACCTCCTTTACATTACATAAATGAAAAATTATTGGATATACAAATGAAAAAACCTCCTTCTATATATAGGAGTCCATGGGGTCACAATATAATCATAGCCGACCTAACAATAATAAATTAAGGGCACAATAATAACAATATGGGGGTTACAAGGGTACAATAATAATAATAAGGGGGCTACACTAACAACAATAAGGGACTGCACTAGTGATATAGGGACCTAACATGCCCCTCTACTTCAAAAAAGTGTTGTCCTCAATGCTTGAGTACCTTTTCATGCTTCTATATAAAATTATCATCCTCCCATGTAGAATATTCAGTGGGTAAGTTCTTCCACTTGATGAGATACTCTGAAATTGATGGATTTCGTAACTGACGAGTTCTTGTTTCCTTGAATAATTCAGGTTCCAATATGATTTTTTTTGGTTGAATTATAGGGTCTACAAATGTACCAACATTTAATTTGTCAATCTGGATAGTCCGTGAACTTCGAGAGGCAACACTTCAAATGCCAGAGAAAGCCCCCAACAACCTGCAAAACAAATTCTAGTCTATGTTGTGCATTAATCTCATAAATAAATGAAATACTACATTTAGAAGGAAATTCGAGAAACACCAATCCATACAATTAAATCATGCAGGTAATAAAAGGCATTCATGTACTATCAATGCGGAAGGAAATTTTGAAAAAAACGGAAAGGAAATCATAACTGGAAATCATGAAGTGTCAACAAAATAACAAAAGACTGTAAACATTGGAATAAACTTAAAAGAAATTAAAAACCATTTTGCATGCACTAATTCTGTGTGAAATTCACCTGAAAGCATCAGCAATATAACAAGCAAGTTGATCATGTAAATAAACGTGTAAAGGAATTGATTTAATATGAATCTCTTTCTTTCCTTATCCCCATAGATTAATATTGTGGAATGGTCTAAAATTTTAAAGGAATATAACTATTAACATTTTCAATCATAGCGCAGTTTCCCTTTTTATAAATGTCGGCTTTCAAAACCATAAATACTCAAGTCAATATTAGGTTCTGGAATATTAATTAAATGGGTCTAGATCAATTCGAGTTGAACATTAGAGCTCATAAAGGCAAGGCCAATCTAGACACAATTTGATAAGAAGAAATCTCCAAGCACAACCCTTGATGCAGCAACTTAAATAGAAACAATTTGTAGAAAATTAAATGACATTAGCTTGAAGAAGGAAAACAGACTGAAAGTGATTAAATAAACTCACACACTAAATAATAATCTAAATGCTAATTAAAAATGGAGAACGATCTTGATTTATTCTAGCGGCCAACCTAGCCAGCTCACACCCTCAATTTAACCTAGTTCAAATTGTAGTTAGAATCAACAGATGAAATAAATAAATGGATAGAGCATGCAGAAAAATGGCTTCAATTAATTCTTGAAAATAGTATTTTACATCAAGAAGACAAACACTTTAACTCCAGCAGGATGAGAGGAGCGATCCACTAGTGATAAACGCATGAGGCTACATTGGGACAACTCCTCTTCCCTTCTGCGCCTTCCTCCCATCGTGCACATTGCCTCTGGCTTGATCGATTTCCTAATTCCTGTCTATATAATTAATTAACTAATTTACTACTTGCTCCAGTCGATTTATATAGACATGGAATTACATACTGGGATTTTAATAGCTAATCAGAAGATAGAAGGGGATATTAACAATTTGCTGAAAATACAATTAGTTTGCAACCAAATGTCTAAAGACGGAACGATTCTGGTGAATCATTCCTCTTTTCTTAGAATGGTTGTTGCTGGAAAGTCTGTTTTGAATAATTGATTTTATCCTTGCGTGAGCTACTCACAAGTTGGCATTTGATGCTACGCGTCGAGTCTCTAAAGAATGGGAAATTCTCTTTCACTTTTACTTCATGTTTATGAATATATAAATGGAAGGAAGAAGATTTAATTCTTTATTAGTCAGTGAAATTGCGTCGCCGGATTGAGTTCCAAGGCGTAGCCATGTCTAGATCGAAATTCATTAAAACGTTCAAACCTTGGTATCATAAGCTTCGTCCGAGCAAACCCATGTACTCTTCCACACACTGTATGCGAAATTCCACAACACATTCTCGTTGTTGTTCTGAAGAAAGGCCAAGAAGCGAAATCAAGATCTGAAATCCTTCCTACTTTGTCGATCATATAAATTCTCGCTATGGAACCAGAAGCGTTGAAGCCCGATGTGATGAGGGGAAAGTAGGAGGGCAGTCTGGTTGGAAGCGAATCATGCCAACTACACAATGGTCAGAGTGTAATACAAGACAATGTTGATTCCGACAAATATAACTGGAGTGATCGAATGTTCCTCAAAACGCCTAGCAAGTTGGGGCGGCTGATCCTTCACAAGAATTTCGGACTAAAAGAAATATTGATGGAGTAGTGGCAGACCTTTCAAATAAAAACCTTTGAGCAAAGCCACCATAATCCAAATTATTAAGATCTATTTCAATGTTCGAGGAGTATATATGGCTGCTGCCAATATTTAGGATCGATATTTCCATTGCTCACCTCGGTCCATAGTGTCATAGGAAATGAATGAGCCTTTACTATGAAATTTGTTCCCCAGTGGATTGCATGGAGAGTATGATTTATTTTGTTAACTCGTATTCATAATGAGAGGCCTTGATTCTAGTGCAGGAACATGAGTGCAGTCCAAGAATGGTGCAAGAATCCGTTTGCATGGTGCATGCAGGTAAGTGGTGCAGGAATCCATTTCTGCTCTAGTGTAGGCAGGTCCCAAAGCCTTTATAAAAGAATAATCAAATTAATTTCTAACCGAATAAGAAAAAATGGAGGCCCAACATCCGCCCATGCTGACCATCTTTCATATCCTCATGCAAGGAAATTTGGTACTGTCACTTCCTCGCAAAAAAAAAAATTAGAAACATTTATTGGCATTCAAAATGATGTTCCTGCAATTCTACATGATCACACTTCCTGCGCTAGCTAACACTTTCTCTTAAAATAGAGTGTTTTCTAGACTCTTTATTTTCTCAGACCGATTTCAAGAAAATCTAAAACGAACGCTGTCATGAAAAACTAAATTACAACGATGGTGTTATTACTTGGAAAAAATAAACAAATTTTAAAATTTCCAAAATAATATCTTGGAGGCATCCCTGATCAGAAGTTTTACTTTAACATCCTCATTGTAAACACGAGTGGCCTGATTTAAAAATAGTAGTGTTAAAAGTAGACATAGCAATACTTTCCCATAGTGATTATTTTACCACTATCCATGTATAGTTGAAGCTTCTCTTTTCTGGGCACAATGAGCTACCTGCACTAAGGGTCCCACTCTCATAAAAATCACTCCAGAAAGATAGAACTCCAAGACATAAAAAAAGAAGGATTTTAAAGCCATTCTCAAAAATACTGATAGTGAGTTCAGGGAAAGGAAAAAACAACCAAATAAATCATAGTCTAAAATTAACTTGAATACCATAGGCATGGCCTGCTGCCAGAAGGCGTCTATAGCCTCGAAATGGATACCTTTTAACCTCATGAAATTCTTTTGCCCCACCTATTAAATATAGATTCAAAGTCATTTAAGAGCATTTAATTTTTCTCTTTTTTTAAGTTAATTGAAGGTCATTGACCTGGATTGGTAACCAACTAATTATAGTGCCATTCACAAGAAATAACAAGAATGAACAAGTCGGCTCGTAATGAGTTCCCTTGTCTTCCATATTTTCAATTGAAAGCCATTACCCTGGCTTGGTGACCAGTGCGGTAATGTCATTCTCCTTAGGACCCATGAGCATAGTAGGTCAGATCGCAATGAGACCTCCTATCCCTCAATTAATTTATTTATGTTTTTGAAAAAACATGATTATGATTAACCTCAGATGGGTTAATTAGTAGGTGGGGAAGAAAATATACTCCTTAAGAGTGCAGGATGGTATGAAAAGTTTTTAAATACTATTCATTACTTGTTGGTCATGCTACCCTAAGAAATTATTTAAAGACATCTCATATATTGACCAAAAATATTCCTTGAGTTGATCATGCTAGGGTTCTTTATGAAATCTTATTATAGTTTTGTAGGCGTGGTACACCATAAGATGTTTTTCATTGATCCCTTCAAAGAGGACTTAAAAATTATTTTCTAGGTGATAGTTTAGTAGAATAGGAGAAAAGTATTACATGTAACTTATAACAATATTATTGACTGACATGTTAATTCATAATCAAAGTCACTTTAAAATATAAGGTATTGAGAGTGAATTTCTTCTGACAAGTCTACCTGTAAGAGTGCATGATAATAGAAATTTTGAAAGTTGTGCTTTTATGGAATCACAAGTTCAAAAGTGTTGATATATAATTTTATTTCAGATTTCATCTTTATTCATTGCTCTTATGTTACCCTACCCTATTTTTAAAGAGAGGAAGATTACCTTTAAGTGTAGACGTACTTCCAATGAAGCCTTATGCATAAAATTTTTTTAAATATACTCACACTTAGTTTTAAAGAATAAAATTCGATACATACCAAAGTATGAGAAACCAATTTCTTCAATTGATATGGTACCAAGAGTTTCCGAATGATGAGGAAATAAGGTGGCTTGATGACTGCTTGAAACAAGGATTCAATGGAATCCACATATTTATGATTTTCCAATTGATGCAAGTCTTCCACAGTTTGATAGTCACCTTCCTGGAGACACAAAGGATTTGGTGAAATACAAAAAAAATTCCCTCAAGTTCAGGCTCAAATATTTTATTTTCAAATTGACAAGAATGGTTGAGAGAGAATATATGGTTTTTAGTTTCAACAACATTTTCAGAACAAGTTCTAATGAAGTTTTTCTCCTCTCGTGGCATTTGAATTATATCTTCCCTGGGTGAATGTTCTGCGGTAATGGGGGAAGTTTCCAAATTCATGCCCTTTCCAAACATGGAAGATGTAGCATTTTGTTCAACATGGGAATCAACGAGAAGAATACGTGTTTGAAACTATTGTGCAACCTGATGGTTTAGATTAGGGTTTAAAATATGGTTTGGGGTAGGGTTTTTGTTAAGGCTTGGACTATGGTTTTGATTTCGATTGGGATTAGACTTTGGACTAGGGTGAGCTCTAGGTTTGAAATTAGAACCAGGGATAGGTCTAGGGTATGGATTACGGTTTGGATGAGAGCTAGGGTATGGGTAAGGATTAGGATAAGGGGTAGGGTATGGATTAAGGCTAGGGTAAGGTTTCATATGCGGCTGGGACCATGGAGGAGGATAACTTAATGGTGCATTGGAAAGAAATTGTGGTTGTTGTTGATGTTCATATGATTGAAATTTCATGGGATATTTCCCTACTGATAAAGATCCAAATGATTCTTGAGTCCATGGATATATCTGGATCGAGGATGAGGTCCAAGGAGAGGGCCACTACGACCATGAAGTAGGATATTAAATTGGAGGAAGATTAAAATTTTTCCATGAAATTCCAGGATTATAAACATGCTGAGGAACCTGCTCAGGAAAATAATTATTATTCCAAGTATCAAATGATAATGGGTTTTGAATTATACCTGGTAGTCAATTCGATTCCTTACTTGATTCCCTAAGTGTTTGCAATAATCTTGGTAGTGATGGGAAACGTTCTATTATTTGATCCTCTTCACAAATTTTGCAAAAAATTAGGCTACTAAGTGGACACTTTCCAAGGAAGTGTTTCTTCATACAGTTGGTGCAAAAGCGGTGGGTTTTCATCCTGCTCCCACTCTTCCTGCAAATCATCCAATTTCAAAATCAAAGATTTAAAAATATCATTTTTATGTTCAAGAAAAATGTTAAATTATGCACTTGTTAATTCCTCATTGGTTGAGTTGTATGTCTCTGTAGTAGCATAAGAACTCCTCAATGAATGATTCCTCAAAATAACATTTTCCAGTTTTTAACAAGCCCACTGATACATTTGTCATCACATGAATAGCGTGTATATATGTGGGTAGGGTGGGATGTTCTTAAAACATTAAAAAATGAGAAACCTTAAAGCAACGGTGCAGGAAATAATTAAATTCAAAGAACGTAAATTGCAAGAGAAACTAAGTGAAAACTAAAAAATGCTGCAGATCACCAAGGTCAATCCCATAAGCATCTCCCCAGCAACGACGCCAAAATTTTGGTTGCAGTATAGGGTCTATAAATGTACCAACATTTAATTTTTCAATCTGTATAGTTCATGAACTTCGAGATGCAACATTGGAAATGCCAGAGAATGACCCCATCAACCTGGAAAACAAATTCTAGTCTATCTTGCGCATTAATCTCAGAAATAAACGAAATCCTGCATTTAAAAGGAAATTGGAGAAACACCAATCCAAACGATTAAATCATGCAGGAAATAAAAGGAAATCATGTACTATCAATGTGGAAGGAAATCCCGAGAAAAAAGAACGGAAATCATAACTGGAAATCAAGCAGTATCGACAAAATAACAAAATATTGTAAACACTGGAATAAACTCAAAATTACTTCAAAACCATTATGCATGCACTAAAAATGCTTGCACTAATTCTGTGTGAAACTAACCTAAAGGCATCAACAATATAACAAGTAAATTGACTGTGCAAATAAACTTGTAAAGGAATTGATTTAATATGTGTTGGGAAAAACACTGAGAGGGGGGGTGAATCAGTATTTAGTGCAGACAATAAAACTTTGTTATTTCTTTCTTAAAAAACCATACGCTACTTTCCTTCATCCAACTAGCGTATATACGCGGATTTTCTTTACAGAACTCGCATATATCCAGTGATCTAATTATGCATTTAGTTCTTGACTTAGATCATTGCATTACTCATTCATCAGATGTTTTAGAAAATAGTAAACAGATGTAGAAAGAACAGAATAATCATCACACATAAGCAACACACATGAGCACCAGGATTTTTAGGTGGAAACCCAATTCGGGAGAAAACCACCGCTGCCGTCGTCTCAGTCTTCAATCTTTATTATTAAGAAAACTTCTTACAACATGTACTGGTGCGGACTCATACCAGCACGCAGGCACCCACCTATAGAAGGTTACAACCTTCTCTCGTTTGCCAGCCTCTTCTGGAAGGGAGCTACAACCCCCTGCTTCTCGTTTACCAGCCTCTCTTGGAAGGGAGCTACTACCCCCTGATATAAGCACCAGCTTCTACTGAAAGAAAGCTTCTACATACATACTGAAGGTTTCAACCCTCAGATCCACTGCAGACCACGTTTCATCAATTTTCATACTGGATCAAACAGCTCTAACATAACCCTTCACTTTTTCCCAATGCTTCAAACAGAACAATGAAACCACTGTAACGAGAATATCAAAGATAACCCAGACTACAGAATAGATATCCAGAATCACATTCAACCTTGAGCAAATATAAGTTCAGATACCATACGCACCTTTATTTAAACAGATTCGCGTATACACGCGCTTTTCACAAAATGAACCCGCGTATACATCTGTGCATTTTTCAAAACAACTCTAACTGCCCATACGCGCCTTTGTTTAAACATATCTGCGTATACACGCTCTTTTTATGAAATGAACCTACGTATAGATCTATAAAAGAAAATCTTTGCAGAACAGACCAGATCTATGAACTTACCCAGATTTCTTCAATTACTTCAACAGATTTTGCGCCAGGTCTTCATCACTTCTTTTCAGATCATCCAAGAGATTCACCATTTCTAGATTTAGAGATCTTGAAACTTCATCATGTTCATAGATGCATCATAGATTCAGATCTATCAATTAAGAGCAGAGTTCAACCATGCAGATATACTTCAGAGTGAAGTATTCATTAAATCCCAGACACTTTCCCACACTTTGCACAATGATTTTCTTCTCCTTATATAGGTTTACCCTTTATCAATACCATGAGCCAAAACCACACCACTTCCGATGGTATTTCTGGACGGGATCAAATAGACAACCCAACGCTCAATACAATGGGTCAATCCCATGGTAGTAACCCCTGGTTTTACACCTTTATAGCGCAATTGAGCATACGTGACTTGGCACGTACTTTCCCACGTGCATACGCTACTTCTACTAGACAAACCCACGTATGCCTTGAGACACACTTTTCATCATTGGTTTAGCACATCCTGGAATTCCTTTCATCATTACATCTGAGCTGCTCTGTAGACACATCAGATTTACATCATTAATTAGTATATCAAGTTAGTTTCCATCATGTACAACTTTCATCAAGTAGGTTGCCATCATCTTTATTAAGTGGGTTGCCATCAAGGACAACACTCTGCATCATATTGCCAGCAATCTCCCCCTTTGGACTTGATGGCAACCACGATGGTGTTTGATCACAATAGATAGGGACATTAAGCATAATGATATTCTCCCCCTATTCAAACACCATGTCACTTTCAAACACCATGTCACTCTCCCCCTTTGACATCAAGGGCAAAGGGCGGATCAACACCAACACAAGGTTTTTCTTCTCATGTCAAAAGAAGAGCGCTGTAAATCTGATGTGCACTGAAGTTGCCATGCTCCCCCTGAGTTCATGCCGGATCTTCAAACATGTTTTTCAATGAAGTACATGACTCTATGACCTTCCTATCACCAAGGACTCATACTTACATCAAAGATCCAACCAAGTGGATTTAAGGATGAGACTCAATTACCCAACCAAGTGGGTTTACACATTGAACAAGTCCTTACATGACTGAATATTACAATTTACATCATAGGTTTCAACATGACCTTTTCATAAAATTACAAATATGACTCTTTATACCCAAGAATAAAGGATCTCAAGAGAGAAATCACAATTCAGAATCATCATAATGCCAATAATGCATTATTCTCAGCAAGGCTAATGCTCCCCCTGAATATGTGCATCCTGAATTCTTTCAACAGCACATCATCAAGGCATCTTCACCCAAAATCAGAGAATGAAACAGAAATATAAGAGCCGAAATACCACCAGAGACTTCAAAAAGCATCAGAGATACGAAACAGCACCATAGCTTGTGCTGAAGAAATGCTGACCCAGAAAAAATGTCAGCAACCACACATACGCGGTTTTCTGTGTATGAACTCGCGTATATACGCGATTGTCTTTCAGGAAACCCGCGTATCCAAATTAATCTTCAGAATTTTAATCAGATCTGATCCTCTGCATGGAAGAGACTACTCCCAGCTTCTGTCTGAGATATTCGAACGCTTCCCTGGGCAGAGGTTTGGTAAATATATTAGCAACTTGTTCTTTGGAGGGAGCATACTCCAACTTCACCTTTTGTTCAAGCACTTGTTCACGTAAGAAATGATACTTGATGGGAATGTGCTTGGTCTTGGAATGCATAACAGGATTCTTTGAGATACTGATGGCACTTGTATTATCACACATAATGGAAATAGGAGGTGAAAATTTGATTTGGAAATCTTGTAAGGTTTGCATCATCCAAATAAGTTGAGTGCAACATGATGTTGCAGCCACATACTCTGCTTCTGCTGTAGATAAGGAAATAGAGCTTTGCTTCTTGCTGAACCAAGATACTAACCGAGGCCCCATATAGAATGCACCACCACTAGTGCTTTTCCGATCATCAACATTTCCAGCCCAATCTGCATCAGTGTAAGCATGAAGAGTAAGATCAGCATTCTTTGGATACCATAGTCCAAAGTCTTGAGTTCCTTGCAGATATTTGAATATTATTTTCACAGCCTGAAGGTGAGATTCTTTTGGATTAGCTTGGAATCATCCAACAATCCCAACTGCATGCATAATGTCCAGTCTGGTCCCAGTGAGATAAAGAAGACTTCCTATCATAGATCTGTAATCTGGTTGGTTCACCATGGGAGAATCATCATGAGAACTGAGATTATATCCGGTAATCATTGGTGTACTTACAGGTTTGCACTCTTCCATGCCATACTTCTTCAGAATTTGCTTAAGGTATTTTTCTTGTGATAAGAATATACCATCTGTAGTTTGATGCACTTGTAAGCCAAGAAAGAATGTTAGTTCCCCAAGTAAAGACATTTCAAATTCTTGCTGCATGACAGAAGCAAATTTCTGACTCATAGATTCTTCATTACTTCCAAAAATGATATCATCAACATATACAACCACAATCAATAGTTTATCATTTTCAATTTTTGTGTATAAGTTGCTATCAGCAGATCCCTTTGAAAATCCTTGTTGATAAAGATATTTGTCAAGGCGATAATACCATGCCCTTGGAGCTTGTTTGAGACCATATAGAACCTTTTTAAGTCTACAAACAAGATTTTCATCATTTTCCAAAATGAATCCTTTTGGTTGTTCTATATAAACTTCTTCTTCTAGATCACCATTGAGAAATGTAGATTTAACATCCATTTGATAAACTTTGATTTGTTGAAAACTTGAAAAAGCAAGAAACATTCTTATGGCTTCAAGTCTAGCTACAGGAGCAAAAGTTTCTTCAAAGTCTATACCTTCTTGTTGAGTATACCCTTTGCAAACAAGTATAGCTTTATTTCTTACGACATCCCCATTTTCATTTAACTTGTTTTTGAATATCCATTTAGTTCCAATGACATTTTTGTTATGAGATCTTGGTACTAATTCCCAAGTGTCATTTTTTTCAATTTGATCAAGCTCTTCATTCATGGCTTGAACCCAACATTCATCTTTGCTAGCTTGATTGACATTGTGTGGTTCAATAGTGGATAGAAATGCCAGATAGCTAGAGGATCCTACAAGAGTCCTTCTTGTTTGTACACCTGATGTCTTATCTCCCAAAATATGAGATTCTGGATGATTCTTTTGAACATATCTGGAAGGATTCTTTTTAGATAAATCATCTTCAGGTTCTTCATTGGATCCATTGTCTATATCATTCCTATTTGATGTAGAAGGACAATAGTCACCATCATCTTCTTCTGTTGTTTGTTTTTCTTCTTTAGGGGCTGCAGGAGACTCATCAATGACAACATCAATACATTCAACAATATTTCGAAGCCTTTTATTGTAACATTTGTATGCTCTGCTTGTAGATGAGAAACCAAGAAGTATCCCTTCATCTGATCTAGGTTCAAACTTGCCAAGATTTTCATCATTATTTTTGATAAAGCATTTACTTCCAAAAACTCTAAAATGCTTCACAGAGGGAGAGTTACCATACTAGAGTTCATATGGAGTTTTTTCACTATTTACCTGGACATGTGCCTTGTTGAGAATGTTTGCTTTTGTATGTGCTGCTTCCCCCCAAAAAATGTCAGGTGTTCCAGAATCATCAAGCATAGCTCTAGCCATTTGTTGAATTGTTCTATTCATTCTTTCTGCTACGCCATTTTGTTGTGGAGTGCCAGCTACAGAAAACTATCTTTTTATGCCATGTTGTTCACAAAATTCAAGAAATTCATTTGATGTATATTCTCCTCCTCGATCAGATCTAAGACACTTGATTTTTATATCTAATTCATTTTCAACCAGTGCTTTGAAGATCTAAAATTTCTCAAATGCTTCATCTTTTTGTTTAATCAACCCAATCCAACACATTCTAGAGAAATCATCAATAAATAAGATATAGTATTCTTCACCACGTGGTGAATTTTTCCTCATAGGTCCACATATGTCAATATGAATGAGTTCAAGAGGCTTACTTGATGATCCTTCCTTGGCATTAAATTGCACTCTGGTTTGCTTACCGAATTGACAGGATTTGCATATGATACTTTCAGGCAGAGTAATATTGGGAAGACCATGAACAACATTAAGTCTGCTAGATTTGTTGATTTGAGAGAAGCTTAGATGCCCCAACCTTCTATGCCATAGCCAGTTTTCTGAAGATTTACTCAAGTAACATTGTTCTTTGCAGTTCTTTAATACATATAGGTTACTTGGAGTTCTTTTTCCTTTTATAATAGTTTTACCTGTATCAAGATCATGAACCACACATTCTTTTGAACTAAAGACAACTTTAGTTCCTTGATCACACATTTGACTTACACTTAACAGGTTATGTCTTAATCCATCCACATACATGACATCATTAGCCTTCACCTTTTCTTTTAGAAATACATACCCTTTTCCTTTAATTACAGCAGGGGTATCATTTCCAAATGTAAATTTCTTTTCCTTTTCTAGAGCATTATATGCAAGAAGTTTTCTTTTGTCACCTGTCATGTGTCTTGAGCATCCACTATCAATGTACCATTTATTTTCTTCACCTTCTGAAAATAACGCTATCCCACAATTTTCAACCTGTAATTCCTTCTTTTTCCATACTTTGGAACTTGAAGGAAAATCCTGTTTTGGCTGGACTTTGCTCCTACATTCAGATTCTAAATGGCCAAAGTTATTGCAATAAGTACATTCAACTTCATTTTGAAGAGGAGAAAAGTTGTTATAGGTGTTCTTCTTTGGTTCAATATCCATCCTTTTCTTTCTTGCTTCTCTTGTCATGATGGTTTTATAGGCAACACATTGAACAGCTTTATGACCAAAATTGTGACATGAGAAACATTTTCCATTGAAGTAGAAATTTTTGCGATCATGAAATCTTCTATTTGAATTTACCTGTTGGTTGTAGCTTCTTTGAAAGTCATCCCTGTTAGTGTTCCTTGAATTGTGACGATCATGCTTTACCTGTAAAGATTCTTTATTCCCTTGCTGAGTGGCTGAATGTAGTAAACCAACTGTAGTTGATTTTAGATAATTTGGTGCTGAAGCCTGAGAGGATTCTCCGATATATCCAAGACCTGTCTTTATAAGAGGAGAACATTGTACCTTGATAATCTCATCTAAGGTTTCAGATCCTTTAGCAAATCTAAGATTCAGAGCCTTTACTTTCTCAAATTCTTTTCTTTGACTTACCACTTCACATTCTAATTTCTCAATGTGTTTCTTTGCTTCTTCAACCTGCTTTTCCAGAGTCTCTATGGTTATTTTCTTTTCTTCTAAGAGAATTTTACATTCTTCTAAGCGTATTTTGAGTTGATTTTTTTCTTCAAGGAAATCATTGTCCTTTAGAGCATCCACAAAATTATCCTTTTCATCTTTAGATTCAAATGCCATGAGAAGTCTAAGATTTTGTTCACATTCTTCCTCACTATCAGAGAACCCATCACTGTCTTCATGAGTGTAGTAACTTTTGCTAGACCGGTGCTTATTATTTCCTGCTATTTCCTTCCCTTTTGCAGATGTTTCTTTATAAGGACACTTAGCAGCATAATGACCAACTCTTCCATAATCAAAACATTTGAAAGGAAGCTTACCTCTGAACCGTCCTGTGCCAAGTTGAAGTTTCTTTACAAAATTTGCCTCATCTTCTTCTGAGATATATCCAGATCCTTCTGCTTTTTGAACTTCTTTCCCTTTTGTAGAAGCTTTAAAAACAGCTTCTTTGACTTCAGATGGTCCTCCTCTCCTCATTTCATATGCAGTCAGTATGCCATGAAGTTGCACCACAGTAAGAGTTTGAAGATCCTGTTTTTCTTCAAGAGCAGAGATTTTTTATTCAAATTTTGTTGTTAGTGATCTTAAGATTTTCTCAACCAAAGTAGATTATGCTATTGTTTCTCCAAGGTTTCTCATATGATTGACAATATCATCAAGACGTAAAAAGAAACTAGCAATACTCTCATCATTATGCATTCTCAAGTTTTCATATTCAATTATGAGAGTTTGGAGTTTTGCACTTTTTACCTTTGCATCACCTTCATAACTTAGGATTATTTTCTCCCATATTGCCTTTGATGTATTTAGCTGCATAACCTTGAAAAATTCTAATTCAGTTAGACTTCCCAATAGTGCATTGACCGCCTTTGCATTTGTTTCATAATTCTTCTTTTCCGTCGGATCTGTTGGTACTGCGGCTGGATATTGATATCCTTTTTCAACAATGGCCCATATATCTGCTCCCATAGACTGAAGATAGGATCTCATCCTTATTTTCCAGAAGATTAAATTGCTTCCGTTAAAGAGCGGAGGCTTGATAGATGTTGTTCCATCTTGATTGCTCATCTTGCTTGATCTTCCTTCTAGCGGCTAAGCTTTTTCAGAAGGACCTGCTCGGATACCAATTGTTGGGAAAAATACTGAGAGGGGGGGGTGAATTAGTATTTAGTGCAGACAATAAAACTTTGTTATTTCTTTCTTGAAAACCCATACGCTACTTTCCTTCATCCAACTAGCGTATATACGTGGATTTTCTTTACAAAATTCGCGTATATCCAGTGATCTAATTATGCATTTAGTTCTTGACTTAGATAATTGCATTACTCACTCATCAGATGTTTTAGAAAATAGTAAAAAGATGTATAAATAACATAATAATCATCACACATAAGCAACACACATGAACACCAGGATTTTTAGGTGGAAACCTAATTCGGGAGAAAACCACCACTGTCGTCGTCTCAGTCTTCAATCTTTATTATTAAGAAAACTTCTTACAACACGTACTGGTGCAGACTCATACCAGCACGTAGGCACCCACCTGCAGAAGGTTACAACCTTCTCTCGTTTACCAGCCTCTTCTGGAAGGGAGCTACAACACCCTGCTTCTCATTTACCAGCCTCTCATAGAAGGGAGCTACTACCCCCTGATATAAGCACCAGCTTCTATTGAAAGAAAGCTTCTACATACATACTGAAGGTTTCAACCCTCAGATCCACTGCAGACCACGTTTCATCTATTTTCATACTGGATCAAACAGCTCTAACACAACCCTTCACTTATCTATAAACATACTTTGCCCAATGCTTCAAACAGAACAGTGAAACCACTATAACCAGAATATCAGAGATAACCCAGACTACAGAATAGATATCCAGAATCACATTCAACCTTGAGAAAATATAAGTTCAGATACCATACGTGCCTTTGTTTAAACAGATCCATGTATACATGCACTTTTCACGAAATGAACCCGCGTATACATCTGTGCATTTTTCAAAACAACTCTAACTACCCATACGCGCCTTTGTTTAAACAGATCCACGTATACACGCGCTTTTTATGAAATGAACCTGCATATAGATCTATAAAAGATAATCTTTGCAGAGCAGACCAGATCTATGAACTTACCCAGATTTCTTCAATTACTTCAACAGATTTTGCGCCAGGTCTTCATCACTTCTTTTCAGATCATCCAAGAGATTCACCATTTCTAGATCTAGAGATCTTGAAACTTCATCATGTTCATAGATGCATCATAGATTCAGATCTATCAATTAAGAGTAGAGTTCAACCATGCAGATATACTTCAGAGTGAAGTATTCATTAAAGCCCAGACACATGCACACACTTTGCACAATGATTTTCTTCTCCTTATATAGGTTTACCCTTTATCAATACCATGAGCCAAAACCACACCACTTCCGCTGGTATTCCTGGACGGGATCAAATAGACAACCTAGCGCTCAATACAATGGGTCAATACCATGGTAGTAACCCCTGGTTTTACACTTTTATAGCGCAATTGAGCATACGCGACTTGGCACGTACTTTCCCGCGTGCATACGCTACTTCTACTAGAAAAACCCGCGTATGCCTTGAGACACACTTTTCATCATTGGTCTAGCACATCCTGGAATTCCTTTCATCATTACATCTGAGCTACTCTGTAGACACATCAGATTTACATCATTAATTAGTATATCAAGTCAGTTTCCATCATGTACAACTTTCATCAAGTAGGTTGCCATCATCTTTATTAAGTGGGTTGCCATCAAGGACAACACTCTGCATCATATTGCCAACAATATTAATCTCTTGCCTTCCTTGTCCCCATAGATTAATATTGTGGAATGGTCCATAAGCTTAAAGGAAAATAAGTGTTAACGTTTTCCCTTTTTATAAATGTCAACTTTCAAAACCATAAATACTCAAGTCGATATCAAGTTCCGGAATATTAATTACATGGGTTTGGATCAATTTGAGTTGAACATTAGAGCTCATAAAGGCAAGGCCAATTTGGACACAATTTGATAAGAAGAAATCTCCAAGCACAACCCTTGATGCAGCAAATGAAATAGGAAAAAATTACAGAAAATCAAATTAAATTTAAAACTGAAGATAAAATATTGCAGCAAATTAAATGACATTAACTTGAAGAAGGAAAAGAGACTGGAAGTGATTAAATAAATTCACACAGTAAATAATAATCTAAATTCTAGTTAAAAATGGAGAGAGGTGTCGAGCTAGTCTGGTGGCCAACCCAGCCATCTCACACCCTCGACTTAACCTAGTTCACACAGTAGTTAGAATCATCATATGCAAAAAATAAATGGAAAGAGCATGCTGAAAAATGGATTCAATTAATTCTTGAAAACAGTTTTTTACATCAAGCAGACAAACACTTTAACTCCATGAAGATTAGATGAGCAATCCATTGGTGATAACACGTGAGGCTACATTGGGATAGCTCCTCTTCCCTTCTACGCCTTCCTCCAGTCATGCGCGCTGCCTCTGGCTTGATCGATTTCCTAATTCCTATCTATCTAATTAATTAACTAATTGACTACTTGCTCCAGTCAATTTATATAGACATCGAATTACATATTCAGATTTTAATAGCTAATCGTAAGATAGGAGGGGATATTAACAATTTTTCAGAAATACAATTAGTTTGCAACCGAATTTCGAAAGAGGCAATGATTCTGGTGAATCGTTCCTCTTTTCCTGGAATGGTTGTTGTTGGAAGGTCCGTTTTGACTAATCAATTTTCTCCTTTTGTGAGGTGGTCATAGTTTGGCATTTGATGCTACACAGAAAGTCTCTAGAGAATGGGAAATTATATTTCACTTGTACTTCATTTTTATTAATATATCAACAGAAGGAAGAGGATTTAATTCTTTATCAATCAGTGCAATTTTGTTTCTGGATTGAGTTCCAGGGTGTAGCCATTCCCAAATCGAAATTCATTAAAATGTTCAAACCTCAGTATCGTAAACTGCATAAGTCCCAAAAAACCCATGTACTCTTCTGCACTCTGTTTATTAAATGCCATGAAACATTCTCGGTGTTGTTCTGAAGAAAGGCCAAGAAGCGAAATCAAATGTTGAACTCCTTCTCGCTTTGTCGATCAAATAAATGCTCGCTATGGAACCAGAAGTGTTGAAGCCCGATGTGATGTGGGAAATAAGGAGGGTGGTCTGGTTGGAATCAAATCATGCCAACTACATAATGGTTGAACTGTAATACAAGACAGGAGTGATCGAATGTTACTCAAAATTCCTAGCAAGTTGGGGTGGCTGCTCCTTCACGGGAATTTCAAACTGAAAGAAGTATTGCTAGACTAGTGGCAAACCTTTCAAATACAAACCTTTGAGCAATGCCACCATAACCCAAATTATGAAGATTTGTTTCAATGTTCGAGGAGTATATTTGGCCGCTGCCAATATGTAGGATTGGTATTTCCATTGCCCACCTCGGTCCACAATGTCATAGGAAATGGATTAGCCTTTACTATGAAATATGTTCCCCAATGGATTGCTTGGAGAGTATCATTTATATGGTTAACTCATATTCATAATGAGAATCCCTTATTCTAGTGCAGGAAAATGAGTGCAATCCAAGAATGGTGCAGGAATCTGTTTGCATGGTGCAGGCAGTAAGTGTTGCAGGAATCCATTTCTGCTCTAGTGCAGGCAGGTCCCAAATCATTTATAAAAGCATAATCAAAATAATTTCTAACCAAATAAGAAAAAATAGAGGCCCAACAATTTTTCCTTCCTCATCAGGTTCTGGTAATATTTTTTTAATAGGAACTTTGTCACCTATAACCTTATTTATGCATGAAACATAGAAAACTAGATGCACTCGCGAAGAAGCAGGAAGCTCCAATTTGTATGCCATAGTACCAATCTTTTGCAACACCTTGTAAGGACCATAGTACTTTGGCGATAGTTTATTATCCTTCTTAGCTTGCTTGAGGGACATTTGTTTATATGGTTGTAGCCGTAAAAATACCCAATCTCCTATATCAAAACTTCTCTCGCTGCGATGTTGATCTGCCTGTTGTTTCATTCGATTTTGTGCCAAATTTAGGTTATCCTTTAATAGTTGGAGAACTTCTTGTTGATGCTCGATGTGATCTTCCACTGCTTGAACCTTAGAATTTTCTCTTAAAGATGATGTGATGGATGGTGGATGATATCCATAAAGTGCCATAAATGGGGTCATTTTTGCTGCAGCATGGAAGGAAGTGTTATACCACCATTCAGCGAGAGGTAACCACTTGACCCATTGTGTTTGTTTATCAGATACAAAACAATGAAGATATCCTTGTTGGCAATATGATGAAATGTGTTGTCCTTGATGGCAACCCACTTGATGAAGATGATGGCAACCTACTTGATGAAGTTGTCCTTGATGCTTGATGAGTTTATTAATGATGTAAATCTTATGTTCTCTGGCCGGCTCGGAAGTACCGAGAGAAAGAAATATCGGCAAGGGTCGGAAAAATGATGAAAAGTGTGTCACAAAGAATACGTGGGTTTGTTTAGGATAAGTTGCGTATGCACACGGAAAAGTACGTGCCAAGTCGCGTATGCATAATTGCGCTCTAATTAATAAAACCAGGGGACTTTACCATGGTTTTGACCCATTGTATTGAGCACTAGATTGTCTATTTGATCCCGTCCAGGAATACCATCGGAAGTGATGTGGTTTTGGCTCATGGTATTGTCAAAGGCTAGATCTATTTAAGGAGAAGAAATTCATTGTGCAAGGGGTGTGCAAGTGTCTGGTTTTTTTTTTTAATGAATACTTCACTTTGAAGTATATCTACATGGTTGAACTCTGTTCTTAATTGATAGATCTGAGTTCATGATGCACCTATGAAGAAAATGATGAAGAAGGATCTCCAGATCTGAAATATCTATGTATTCTTTAGATATATTTACGAAATGTTTAGATCTGTGATCTGGCGAATCATTGCTAAAGTGAAGGATGAATTCTGTGATATCTATCTGATCTGAAGAGCTGCACAGTCTTGAAAAGTTACAGATCTATAAGCGGGCTCGCTTCTTAAAAAGCGCGTGTATATGCGGATCCTCTTCAAGAAAAGCGCGTATGGGCAGATAGGGTTTATCTGAAAAATTCACAGAAGTATACGCGGGTTTGTCTCATGAAAAGTGCGTGCATACGCGGGTTTGGTTAAATAAAAGAGCATATAAACTAATGGGGTCTCCAGGTTGAATGTGTTTCTGCTTATCTATTCTGAAGTCTGGGTTATCTCTGATATTCTGGTTACAGTGATCTCACTGTTCTAGTTGAAGCAATGGGCAAAGTGTGTTTGTTGATAAGTGAAGGAATGTGCTGAAAGTTGTTTTGATCCAGTTTGAAAATTGATGAAATGTGGTCTGAAGTGGATCTGAGGGTTGAAGCCTTCAGTATGAAAATGGAAGCTTTCTGCCAGTAGAGGCTGGTGCTAATATCTGGGGGTAGTAGCTCCCTTCCAGGAGAGGCTGGTAAACGAGAAGTAGGGGGTTGTAGCTCCCTTCCGGAAAATTTGAGAAGTAAACAAGAGAAAGGTTGCAACGTTAACCGTGGATGCACAACGTCTTTGAGAATTTGGTATAGTCTGTGCTAGCCTCCGGTCCCCACAAGTTTTCTTTATATAATAAATATTGAAGACTGAGATGACGACAGTGGTGGTTTTCTCCCGAATTGGGTTTCCACCTTAAATCCTGGTGTTCATGTGTGTAGTGTGATGATTTATTATGTTCTTATTGCTCCTGTTTACTATTTTCTAAACATCTGATGAATGAATGATGCAATGATCTGAGTTAAGAATTAAATGCATAATTAGATCTCTGGGCATACGCGAGTTGTCTTCATTATATCCGCGTGTATACGCGAGTTTCATTCCGTAAAGTAGCGTATGGGTTTAAAAGCACAGAAAATTAAAAAGTTTCTCTGTCTGCACTAAATACTGATTCACCCCCCCCCTCTTAGTATTTTTCCCAACAATTGGTATCAGAGGAGGTCCTTCTGAAAAAGCTTAGCTGCTAGAAGGTAGATCGAGCAAGATGAGCTATCAACATGGAACACCATCTATTAAGCCTCCGCTCTTTAATGGAAGCAATTTAATCTTCTGGAAAATAAGGATGAGATCCTATCTTCAGTCTATAGGAGCAGATGTATGGGCCATTGTTGAACAAGGATATCAATATCCAGCTACAGTACCAACAGATCCGACTGAAAAGAAGAATTATGAAACAAATGCAAAGGCAGTCAATGCCCTAACGGGAAGTCTAACTGATTCTGAATTTGTCAAATTTATGCAGCTAAATACAGCAAAGGAGATATGGGACAAAATCATTCTAAGTTATGAAGGTGATGCAAAGGTAAAAAGTGCAAAACTTCAAACTCTTAGAATTGAATATGAAAATTTAAGAATGCATAGTGATGAGAATATTGCCAGTTTCTTTTTACGTGTTGATGATGTTGTAAATCGTATGAGAAATTTGGGAGAAACAATAACCGAATCTACTTTGGTTGAGAAAATTTTAAGATCGCTAACGGAAAAATTTGAGTCAAAAGTTTCTGCTCTTGAAGAAAAACAGGATCTTCAAAATCTTACTGTAGTGCAACTTCATGGCATACTAACTGCATATGAAATGAGAAGAGGAGGACCATGTGAAATCAAAGAGGAAGTCTTCAAAGCTTCTACAAAAGGGAAGGAAGTACAAGAAGCAGAAGGATCAGGATATATCTCAGAAGAAGAGGAAGTAAATTTTGTAAAGAAACTCCAACTAGGCGCAGGACGGTTCAGAGGTAAGCTTCCTTTCAAATGTTTTGAATGTGGAATATTTGGTCATTATGCTGCTAAATTTCCTCATAGAGAAACACCTGCTAAAGGGAATGAAGTAGCAAGAAGGAATAAGAACCGATCTAGCACTAAGAAAAGTTACTATACTCATGAAGACAGTGATGGGTTATCTGATAGTGAGGAGGAATGTGAACAAGATTTGAGACTTCTCATGGCATTTGAAGAGGTATCTAAAGAAGAAAAAGATACTTTTGTGGATGCTCTAGAGGACAATGATTTTCTTGATGAAAACAATCAACTCAAAATATGCTTAGAATAAAGTAAAATAATCATAGAGACTCTGAAAAATTAGATTGAAGAAGAAAAGAAACACAGAGAGAAAGCAGAATGTGAAGTGGTAAGTCTAAGAAAATAATTTGAGAAAGTAAAGACTCTGAATCTTAGATTTGCTAAAGGATATGAAACCTTAGATGAGATTATCAAGGTACAACGTTCTCCTCTTATAAAAACATGTCTTGGATATATTGGAGAATCCTCCTAGGCTTCAGCACCAAACTATCTAAAAGCAGCCACAACTGGTTTACAACATTCTACCACTTAGCAAGGGAGTAAAGATTCTTTACAGGTAAATTAGGATCATCTCAATTTAAAGAACACTAACAGGGATATCTTTCAAAGAAACACCAATCAACAGGTAAATTCAAGTAGAATATTTCATGATCGCAGGAATTCTTTCTTCAATGGACAATGTTTCTCATGTCACAATTTTGGTCATAAAGCTGCTCAATGTGTTGCATATAAAACCATCATGACAAGAGAAGTAAGAAAGAAAATGATTGATATTGAAACAAAGAAGAATACCTATAACAATTTCTCCCCTCTTCTAAATGAAGTTGAATGTGCTTATTGCAATAACTTTGGGCATGAAGAATCTGAATGCAGGAGCAAAGTTCAGCCAAAAGAGAATTTTCCTTCAAGTTCCAAAGTATGGAAAAAGAAGGAATTACAGGTTGAAAATTGTGGCATAGCGTTATTTGCAGAAGGTGAAGAAAATCAATGGTACATTGATAACGGATGCTCAAGACACATGACAGGTGACAAAAACAAACTTCGTACATATAGTGCTCTAGAAAAGGAAAAGAAAGTTACTTTTGGAAATGATACTCCTGCTGTAATTAAAGGAAAAGGGTCTGTGTTTCTAAAAGAAAAGGTGAAGGCTAATGATGTCATGTATGTGAATGGATTAAGGCATAACCTGTTAAGTGTAAGTCAAATGTGTGATCAAGGAACTGAAGTTGTCTTTAGTTCAAAAGAATGTGTGGTTTGTGATCTTGATACAGGTAAAACAATTATAAAAGGAAAAAGAACTCCAAGCAATCTGTATGTATTGAAGAATTGCAAAGAACAATGTTACTTGAGTAAATCTTCGGAAAACTGGCTATGGCATAGAAGGTTGGGGCATCTAAGCTTCTCTCAAATTAACAAATCAAGCAGACTTAATGTTGTTCGTGGTCTTCCCAATATTACTCTACTTAAAAGTATCATATGCAAATCGTGCCAATTTGGTAAGCAGACCAGAGTGCAGTTTAATGCCAAGGAAGGATCATCAAGTAGGCCTCTTGAACTCATTCATACTGACATATGTGGACCTATGAGGAAAAAGTCACCTCGTGGTGAACAATACTATATATTATTTATTGATGATTTCTCTAGAATGTGTTGGATTGGGTTGCTTAAACATAAATATGAAGCATTTGAGAAATTTCAGATCTTTAAGGCTCTGGTTGAAAATGAATTAGATCTAAAAATAAAATGTCTTAGATCTGATCGAGGAGGAGAATATACTTCAGATGAATTCCTTGAATTTTGTGAACAACATGGCATAAAAAGACAGTTCTCCGTAGCTGGCACTCCACAACAAAATGGCGTAGCAGAAAGGATGAACAAAACAATTCAAAAAATGGCTAGAGCTATGCTTGATGATTCTGAAACACCTGACACATTTTGGGGAGAAGCAGCACATACAGCGGTAAACATGCTCAACAAGGCACATATTCGTGTAAATAGTGACAAAACTCCATATGAACTCTGGTATGGTAATTCTCCCTCTGTGAAGCATTTTAGAGTTTTTGGAAGTAAATGCTTTATCAAAAATAATGATGAAAAACTTGGCAAGTTTGAATCTAGAGCAGATGAAGGAATACTTCTTGTTTACTCCTCTACGAGTAGAGCATATAAATGTTACAATAAAAGACTTCGGAAGATTGTTGAATGTATTGATGTTGTTATTGATGAGTCTCCTGCAGCCCCAAAAGAAGAAAAACAAACAACAAATGAAGACGATGGTGACTTATATCCCTATACATTAAATAGCAATGATATAGACAATTAACCCAATGAAGAACCTGAAGATGATTTATCTGAAAAAGCTCCATCCAGATTTGTTCAAAAGAATCATCCAGAATCTTAAATTTTTGGAGATAAGGGATCAGGTGTACAAACAAGAAGGACTCTTGTAGGATCTTCTAGCTATCTGGAATTTCTATCCTCTATTGAACCACACAATGTCAATCAAGCTAGCAAAGATGAATGTTGGGTTCAAGCCATGAATGAAGAACTTGATCAAATTGAAAAGAATCACACTTGGGAATTAGTACCAAGACCTCATAAAAAAAATGTCATTGGAACTAAATGGATATTCAAAAACAAGTTAAATGAGAATGGGGATGTTGTAAGAAACAAAGCTAGACTTGTTTGCAAGGGGTATACTCAACAGGAAGGTATAGACTTTGAAGAAACTTTTTCTCTTGTAGCTAGACTTGAAGCCATAAGAATGTTTCTTGCTTTTTCAAGTTTTCAACAAATCAAAGTTTATCAAATGGATGTTAAATCTACATTTCTCAATGGTGATCTAGAAGAAGAAGTTTACATAGAACAACCAGAAGGATTCATTTTGGGAAATGATAAAAATCTTGTTTGTAGACTTAAAAAGGCTCTATATGGTCTCAAACAAGCTCCAAGGGCATGGTATTATCGTCTTGACAAATATCTTCATCAACAAGGATTTTCAAAGGGGTCTGCTGATAGCAAATTATACACAAAAATTGAAAATGATAAACTATTGATTGTGGTTGTATATGTTGATGATATCATTTTTGGAAGTAATGAAGAATCTATGAGTCAGAAATTTGCTTCTGTCATGCAGCAAGAATTTGAAATGTCTTTACTTGGGGAACTAACATTCTTTCTTGGCTTGCAAGTGCATCAAACTACAAATGGTATATTCTTATCACAAGAAAAATACCTTAAGCAAATTCTGAAGAAGTATGGCATGGAAGAGTGAAAACCTGTAAGTACACCAATGATAACCGGATGTAATCTCAGTTCTCATGATGATTCTCCCATGGTGAATCAACCAAAATACGGATCTATGATAGGAAGTCTACTTTATCTCACCGGGACTAGACCAGACATTATGCATGCAGTTGGGATTGTTGGACGATTCCAAGCTAATCCAAAAGAGTCTCACCTTCAGGTTGTCAAAAGAATATTCAAATATCTACAAGGAACTCAAGACTTTGGACTATGGTATCCAAAGAATGTTGATCTCACTCTTCATGCTTACACTGATGCAGATTGGGCTGGAACTGTTGATGATCGAAAAATCACTAGCAGTCGTGCATTTTATATGGGGCCTCGGTTAGTTTCTTGGTTCAGAAAGAAGCAAAACTCTATTGCCTTATCTACAGCAGAAGTAGAATATGTGGCTGCCGCATCATGTTGCACTCAACTTCTTTGGATGATGCAAACCTTACAAGATTTTCAGATCAAATGTTCACCTTCTATCTCCATTATGTGTGATAATACAAGTGCCATCAGTATCTCAAATAATCCTGTTATGCATTCCAAGACCAAGCACATTCCCATCAAGTATCACTTCTTACGTGAACAAGTGCTTGAACAAAAGGTGAAGTTGGAGTATGTTCCCTCCAAAGAACAAGTTGCTGATATATTTACCAAACCTCTACCCAGGGAAGCGTTCGAATATCTCAGATAGAAGCTAGGAGTAGTCTCTGCCATGCAGAGGATCAAATCTACTTAATTTCATAAGATTAAATGGGATACACGGGTTTCCTGAAAGACAGTCGCGTATATACGCGAGTTACTACACAGAAAACCACGTATGGGTGGTTGCTGACAAATTTTCTGGGTCAGCATTCATCAGCACAAGCTGTGGTGCTGTTTGGTTTCCCTGATGATGTTTCAACTCTTATATTTCTATTTCATTCTTTGATATTGGGTGAAGATGCATTGATTCTTTGCTGTTGAAAGTGTTCAGGATGCACACGATAAGGGGGAGCATTTTTCATATAGAAAGGATGCATTGGATGCAAAGTTTCAGGGGGAGCATTAGCCTTGCTGAGAGTAATGCACTGTTGGCATTACGATGATTCTGAAATTTGATCTCTATCTTGAGATCTTTTTGGTATTTGTTACAAAATGTCATATCTGTAGTTTGATGAAAAGGTCATGTTTGAAACCTATGATGTAAATTGTAATATTCAGTCATGTAAAGGGCTTGTTCAAATGTGTAAATCCACTTGGTTGGATCATTGATGTAAGTATGAGTCCTTGGTGATAGGAAAAGTCATAGAGTCATGTAACTCATTAAAAAATATGTTTGAAGATTCAACATGAACTCAGGGGGGGCATGGTAACTTCAGTGCCCATCAGATCTACAGAGCTCTTTGGTCTGCCCTTTGCCCTTGCTGTCAAAGGGGGAGTGTAACATGGTGTTTGAATAGAGGGAGAATATCATGGTATCTATCTGTTGTGGTTATCAAACACCATCATGGTTGCCATCAAGTCCAAAGGGGGAGATTGTTGGCAATATGATGAAATTTGTTGTCCTTGATGGCAACCCACTTGATGAAGATGATGGCAACCTACTTGATGAAGTTGTCCTTGATGCTTGATGAGTTTATTAATGATGTAAATATGATGTTCTACAAGCAGCTCAGAAGTACCAGAGAAATAAATATCAGTAAGGGTCAGAACAATGATGAAAAGTGTGTGTCACAAAGCATACACATGTTTGATAAGGACAAGTAGCGTATGTACGCAGAAAAGTACGTGCCAAGTTGCGTATGCATAATTGCGCTCTAATTAATAAAACCAGGGGACTTTACCATGGTTTTGACCCATTGTATTGAGCGCTGGATTGTCTATTTGATCCCGTCCAGGAATACCATCGGAAGTGATGTGGTTTTGGCTCATGGTATTGTCAAAGGCTAAATCTATTAAGGAGAAGAAATTCATTGTGCAAGGGGTGTGCATGTGTCTGGGTTTTAATGAATATTTCATTTTGAAGTATATCTGCATGGTTGAACTCTGTTCTTAATTGATAGATCTGAATTCATGATGCACCTATGAAGAAAATGATGAAGAAGGATCTCTAGATCTGAAATATCTATGTATTCTTTAGATCTATTTACGAAATGTTTAGATTTGTGATCTGGCGAATCATTGCTGAAGTGAAGGATGAATTTTGTGATATATATCTGATCTGAAGAGCTGCATAGCCTTGAAAAGTTACAGATATATACGCGGGTTCGCTTCGTAAAAAGCGCGTGTATACGTGGATCCTCTTCAAGAAAAGCGCGTATGGGCAGATAGGGTTTATCTGAAAAATTCATAGAAGTATACGCGGGTTCGTCTCATGAAAAGCGCATGTATACGTGGGTCTGGTTAAATAAAAGAGCGTATGGTATCTGAACTAATGGGGTCTCAAGGTTGAATGTGTTTCTGCTTATCTATTCTGAAGTCTGGGTTATCTCTGATATTCTGGTTACAGTGGTCTCACTGTTCTGGTTGAAGCAATGGGAAAAGTGTGTTTGTTGATAAGTGAAGGAATGTGCTGAAAGCTATTTTGATCCAGTTTGAAAATTGATGAAATGTGGTCTGTAGTGGATCTGAGGTTTGAATCCTTCAGTATGAAAGTGGAAGCTTTCTGCCAGTAGAGTCTGGTGCTAATATCAGGGGGTAGTAGCTCCCTTCCAGGAGAGGCTAGTAAACGAGAAACAGGGGGTTGTAGCTCCCTTCCAGGAGAGGCTGGTAAACGAGAGAAGGTTGTAGCCTTCTGCAGGTGGGTGCCTGCGTGCTGGTATGACTCTGCGCCAGTACATGGTTGTAACAAGTTTTCTTTATATAATAAATATTGAAGACTGAGATGACGACAGCGGTGGTTTTCTCCCGAATTGGGTTTCCACCTTAAATCCTAGTGTTCATGTGTGTAGTGTGATGATTTATTCTGTTCTTACTACTCCTGTTTACTGTTTTCTAAACATCTGATGAATGAATGATGCAATGATCTGAGTTAAGAATTAAATGCATAATTAGATCTCTGGGCATACGCGAGTTGTCTTCATTATATCCGCGTGTATACGCGAGTTTCATTCCGTAAAGTAGCGTATGGGTTTAAAAGCAAGGAAAAGTAAAAATTTTCTCTGTCTGCACTAAATACTGATTCAACAGCCCCCCCCCCCCTCCCTCCCCCTCCCCCTCTCAGTATTTTTCCCAACAATCCTTCCAAAAATTTGTTCAATATCTTAGTTTGACCATCGGATTTAGGATGATAAGATGAGCTATGAGCTAGTTGAATACCCAAAAAAGAAAATAATTCTGTCAAAAATTTCTAGTAAAAATGGGATCTTTGTCGCTTACATTAATATTTGGGTTTCCATATAGCTTTTGAATTGTTTGCATAAATGCAATAGCAATTGTACTTGCTTTAAATGGATGAGATAATGCACAAAAGTGAGCATACTTGGTAAGCCTATCAACTACCACCATGATGACGCTCTTTCCTTTAGACTTAGGTAAACCTGTGATAAAATCCATTGAAATCTCCTCCCAATGTTGACTTGGAATGAATAAAGGTTGTAGAAGACCCCGGGTCTTTATTTTTTTAACTTTATCTTGCTGGAAAACCAAACATTCTGCCACCAGCTTTTGAATATCAGATTTAAGGCCATCCCCAAAAAATATTTCTTCACCCTATGGTTAGTTTTTTAAAATCTTGAGTGTCCTCCTAAAGGAGAAGTGTGCAATTCCAAAAGAATATTTTGTTTTAGTTGGGAATTCTTACAAATATATAAGTGATATTTGTACCATAAGGAATCATTTTTCCAACTAACTGTATCAGATGTACTAGGATCTTGCTGCAAATTTTGAATGAGTGTCCACACTTCTTCATTCTTCTTCCATTCATCCTTTTCTTCAGTTATCTAATCTAGTTGGATAATAGAAATGGCACAAAAAAATGCTTCCACCTCTTCATCATTTCTTGAGAGTGCATCTGCAACAACATTTAGCTTCCCTTATTTTTAGATGATTTCAAAGTCATAACCCAACATCTTTGTGACCCATTTTTTCTAATCTTCTAAAGATAGTCTTTGTTCCAAAAAGTGTTTACGACTATCACAATCAGTTTTTACCTTGAAGTGTCTTCCCATTAGGTAAGGTCACCATTTCATTAGTGCATGTAGTATTGCCAACATTTCCTTCTCATAAATAGCTTTCTGTAAGTACTTTCCTTTGATTGGACGACTTTCAAAAGCAATGGGTCTTCCTTCTTTTATTAAAACAACACCGATTCCATTTCCTGAGGCAACACATTCCACAATAAAGGTTTTTGTGAAGTCTGGCGTAGCTAAGACCGTTGCTAGGCACATTGCCTCTTTAAGATGTTCAAAGGCCTTAGTTGCTTCAAGAGTCCATGAAAATTCATCTTTCTTCAATAATGTTGTTAGAGGTGCTGCTATTCTCCCATAATTATTAACAAACTTTCAATAATACCTTATTAACCTGAGAAATCCTCGCAACTTCTTTATGGTTGTGGGGACTTTCCATTCCTTAATGGCTTTAGTTTTGTTAGGGTCTACCTTAACACCCTCATGAGATAAAATATGACCCAGATATTCCACCTCTTATACTCCAAAGAAACATTTGGAGGTTTTTGCATATAATTTTTTCTCCTCCAATAGTTTGAGCACCCTGTCAACATGTTGAACATAATCCTTCCAAGACATGCTGTAGATTAGTATATCATCAAAAAATACTAACACACATTTTCTAAATAAGGGTTTTAAAATGGAATTCATCAACCCTTGAAATGTATAAGGTGCATTGGTAAGGCCAAAAGGCATGACCAAAAATTCATAATGACCCTCATGAGTTCAAAATGCTGTTTTCAGAATATATTTAGTCTTCATTCTAATTTGATGATATCCTGAATGAAGATCCAACTTGGTAAAATAAATTGCTCCATTTAATTCATCCAATAATTCATCAATCACATGAATAAAAAATTTATCTTTAATAGTGATATTATTGAGCTCCCTATAATTTGGACACATGCACCATGATCCATCCTTCTTGTGCACCAATACTACTGGAGCAGAGAAAGAAATTTGACTAGGTTGAATTATACCAGCCTCTAACATTTTTGCAATCATACTTTCAATTTCACACTTTTGGACATAAGGATATCTGTAAGGTATGATTTTTAGAGGAACACTTCCTGGAATCAAATGAATAGCAAGATCATGATCACAAATAGGTGGGAGACATTTGGGAGTTTCAAACACCTTGGAATGATAGTCCGAGACTTTTTGGAGATATGGATAGATAGATGATTTTGATGTTGGAACTTCTAGTGAGCATAATTTTGCAATTATGCCTCATTTTTCTTTATTCAGAAGCTTTGTCATGACATTATAGCTTATTATCTTTCCCATATTCCCTGCGATACCCCGTAATTCGACTTCCTTTCCTTCTGAAAAAAAATTCAAGAAAAGTTCTTGAAAATTAAAATCTATTGTCCCCAAAGATTGTAACCATTTTACTCCTAGTACAACATCAGCACCTCCCATTGGAATGGAAAGCATTGAACTATTCAATACATATCCCCCCATGGTTAGCTTGATATTATGGCATTTTCTAGAGAAATTTATATTTCCTCCATTTGCAACCATCACTTGACATTCTAGTGTTGGGTATAGGAAGCAATGCAATTCCTTGGCTACCTTACAATGAATAAAATTAGGGGTGCTACCCAAATCAATTAACACTATTACCTTTTTCTTCTTGATATATCCTTCTATATTGAGAGCTTGAGAGGTAATTCCTACCAATGCATTACATGATATGTCCGGGCTCATTTCTTTTTTTTGTAGGGTTGGTTCCTGGTGTATATCCTCTTCATTTGAGGTTTATTGTTCATTTTCTAAACCCTCTTCACAATCTATGTAAAAAAATTTCTTCTCGGCACACTTATGACCTTTAGTGTATTTTCTATCACAACTGTAGCAAAGCCCTTTTTCTCTTTTTTCTTCCAATTGTTGTGGTGTCAACCTTGTAGGTTGTGGAAGTCTAGGAGTAGCAACAATTCCATCTTTATAGATGTGAGTGGTAGGCTTCCTTGTCGCCATAATTTTACATTCAATTTTTCTTGCCAACTAGAATGCCTTTTCCAATGAGTTGAGTTCCAATAGGCGAACCTCATGTTGGATGTTATCCTTTAAAGTCCCTATGAATACATAAATCTTGTGTTCCTCTGCAATATCAATTACCCTTATATTCAATTTTTGGAATTCCTCAATGTGCTCCAACATTGAACCCTTTTGTTTGAGATTTATCAATTGGCTAAAGAATATGTTGATCTTTGTATCCTCATAATGTGTTATCATTTCCTCCGTAAAAATGAAACAAGTGACAATTTTTTACGGGAGAAAAACCATCAATACCATACAAATGTATAGTGCTCTAAATATAAATTTGCAATGCTTAAATTTTTTGTGTTTTGCACATTACTGAGTTCAAAATATTTCTCCATCTGTAGTATCCATTTTATAGGATCCTTGCCATCAAACTTCCTCATATAGATCTTTGGAATATGGTGGGTCTTTCCTCCAATGTTCGAGCTTATAAAATCATGATTAACATTTATTTTGTTCCCATCATGAGTTTCCTCTACTATATTTTTTCCATCAGGAATCACTTCTTGTATCAACTTCCTTCAAACCTTCCATTAGATCATTCTTCATGTCTTCCATGTTGTCTTTCATTTTTTCTTCTATACTATCAATCTTAGCTTCCACTCCTTTCTTCAAACCATCCATATTAGCTTCCACGCCTTTCTTCAAACCATCCATATTAGCTTACATACCCTTCTTAAAACCATCCATCTTGGCTTCCATGCCTTTCTTCAAAACTTCCATTTCATTTTTTGTTTCTCTTTGCGAGAGAGAAATTTGGTGCACTTACTCTTGTAATTTTGATATATCATGTTGCACTTCTTCATCTTCATGTGTCATAGTAGAGTATTCTGAGGGCTTAATGGGTGTTGAATTCTTCTTAGGGGGGATTTTATAACCCAATACTGATATCTATGCTTCAATATGCCCTTGGAATCACTTCAAACTGATTTTTCAAACAAGGCTTATGCAATTTGAAAAAAAAAATACATAACTTTTTCTTTCTTTTAAGGAGATTAATATTGAAACTGAATTATCTCTATGATTTAGGATATTCTATATCTACAATTCAGTCCTATATTATCCCTCTGAATCTTACTTTGAATGCCATGGGTCTGACCTGATTTGGATGCTTCAAGGAAAAGTTATTCCCAATCTCCCACAATCACCTAATTAGGGACTAGTTCAGTAGAGTGAACTTGTACAACGTACCACGTCTCACTATTTCCTCCTTCGGCTCTGAAATTTATACACAAGAAACTATAGTTCATTTACTTTTGACCACGTTTTACAAAATTCTAATCCGATGTTCAGAGCAATAGTTGTGATTATTTTCCTAAGGTTTCCTCTTTTAGATGAAATTCAGGGGCCTGCAAAAACCCTAAATTCCACAGATCATATCTCCAAAAATATTGTGAACCAGGATCTAAAAATTTTACACAAAGTGCCTCGAGATTTTTGCTTCATGTGGTAGAAATTTTAGCTTCTAAACCTTTGTATAAAAAACTTTATAGTGAAAATTCCACAATGACCTGTTTGGAGCAGCGAAACCCTAGAATATAACGCTCTGATACCAAATATTATGAAACCAAATCCAAAAATAGAAGAAAAGAGAGATCAACACCTTAGAAATAAGCCATTTTGAGGGGAAAACCTCCTTTACATTACATAAATGAACAATTCTTGGATGATACAAATGACAAAACCTCCTTATATACATAGGAGTCCGTGGGGTCACAATATAATCCTAGTCGACCTAACAACAATAATGTAAGGACACAATAATAACAATATGAGGGTTACAGGGTTACAAAGTAACAATAAGGGGGATACAATAAAAAAAATAAGGTACTACAGTAGTAATATAGGGACCTAACAATTTTTTATGGAGAAACTTGGCTTTGACATTACTGGGCCTTACAAAGGCTTGTATTCATTTGATTCCAGCAAAGTAATATGTTTAGGTTTCATTAAGTATCTATGTGTTACTTTAGCCCAAATCCCAGCTAAGAGTCTAGTAATGGATATAGTGGTTGTTGATATTCTCCCAAGTATGGCATGTTTTTTTCATGCTCATGGGGAGAAAAACTACAAGGGACCCTAAAATTGGATATGAGTTATGCTACTATATGTTGGCTTTAGGGGTCCTGACCCAGGTTCGCATGTTAAGGTTTTCCAAAAAACCCCTATACTACTAGCCCTTTCAGCAGTGACCTGCTTGCGCAGGTCAAAGTCTCACCCGAAGCAATATGGGAGGGGTGCTAGAACCAGGTTTCCGTATCCAGAAAGAAAGCAGGTAAGCCAAGCCATGCACAACACACAAATCTATGGGAACAAAGCTAGTTCGCAGGCTTAAATAAATACATGGTGCACATTGTGTTACTGATCTAGATCTTAGGTCAGCATCCAAATGTGTTTGACCCAGCAAAGATATAAATTACAGTATACGTGGTAGACCAAATAGCATATCTTATAGATAAACACAACAGATAATATAGATAATCCATACCTTATCACAGATATAACACAGAGCGCAGACTCATATAACAGATAGATCTGAGAACTAGATATCAGCAATACTTCTCATATATTATCAGCAAGTTCTTACATAACCCCAAATCCCACTTGTGCACATAGCCAACAAGGTCCACACACAGCAGGAAAAAGGATATCTATGCACACAACTAGCAGGAGTCCGACCCAAATACTCGAAACCGAGAACTAACAATCCACACTTAGCATTCACTTCTATTCATATTCTTCCTATCGACTCAAAAAGACTTACTATTTATACCAATTTAGCCTAGACTTACCATGGTCCGCAAACTGTGGTTTGCGAACTCCTGGTTTTACCTATTTACCCGCTTACAATGTATTGGGGCTCTTATCCGCCCTATCACCCCTACGCTAGACTAAATATAATCAAAATAATACAAAATTGGACCATCTTTCATCAGTGTGGGAGACCTTGCTCCAACAGTCCCCCAACACAATCTTGTGAAACATCCCGAGTCATTGCAATGGTAGAGCCTCCACCTGTGCGCGCAATATTCTTTCAGGTCCTTGTTTCGTATGCTCTTAGCTGCTTTGCACCATGGCTATCAAGAGTATTACCTTCATCCAGAATGAGCACAAGTTGTGACCTCATTGTGTCTTCAGTTTTAACAGTATCTAGTAGTTTCATAGTGCCTTTCACAAATTTGGTGGGGTTGTCGGTGGGATCTCCTAGGTAAGTGGTTTTGTGTTTAGCATGGTGGCCCCCTTGGTGCTTTTCCATATAGGAATCTAGCACTCTAGTACTTTTTCAATTGCTTCATCCTTGGGTGGTATTTCCATAGTTTTTGTAGGTTTACTGATTGGTATACAATGAACGCCTACTGTTAGGAGGTGGGGAGCAAGTTGGAAGAGTACGATTAAGATGGTATAAAACATTATGTAGTATACATAATAGGTAGGCAATTTATATACATGATATAGGCCAATAGAGCTATCAGTCCATATCTACAGACAACCCCTGTGGGTAATGAATGGTAATGGCGTTCCTACTTGGGGCATACCATCGGATGAACATTAAAAAATTCTTCTGTAATCTCTTCATTAATTGCCATTTGGCTGTTCCCATCAACGATAAATCATCCTTGTTACTAGAGTTCACCATTCCAACAACTACTTTTCGTACCTTCTATGTAGTGGTCATGTCTGCCATGTTTTTCCCCTGCCCCCCCAACACAATCTTGTTTCGTAGGGGCTGCTGAACTAGGGAGGGATGACTTATGGTAGTTTGGCCTAGATTTTTCCAAAGGGAGCCGCATAGCTTGGTCGCATGTGATACATACTGCAAAACTAGCTTTCGGACATACTGGGTGTACCCAATGGTCGCACTAATATGTTCCTTCCATCGGATAGTAGTATTGTTTTTGGCCTCATCCTGAGTTGTGGTGGGGTATGTTTCTAAGTCCCCATTGCGCAGCTCAACTAGCCCTACAAATTCATCCTTCAGTGTATCCCTGTAAGGGCTTTGCTGGAGCCCCTTGTCTACATACCCTACGGTCCTGTCTTCATGGGGACCTTCAAACTCCAAGGAGGTCTTTTGTTGCACATCCATTGCTGCTTCAAATCGCAGGACCATCATATCCCGACATTATTCCCATTCATGGATGGTCTCCTTATGTATCTCTCACCATTGTGTCGGTGCACCACGTAGTGCCTGTTCAAGGGCTTCCAACTAGTGCTCTCGCGGAACCTCTCCTTCGAATGCTTGTAAAAAATCTTGAATCGGACTAAACCCGTGAAACTGGGGTAGAATTCTTACTTCAAATGATATGCTTCGGAGATCCTTTGTCATATAGAGAAATGTAGGTGCATCCTGTAAGTTTGGTGACCAGAATTCTGACCCTCTACTTGAGTCCCCTTTCCGCTAGATCATACCATCTGTTCCATCCTTCATAGTTAGATGGTATGGCTACACTTTTTCTATATGTCCTGCTCCGTCCATAGGATCTAGTGGGATTGTTACTTGTGTTCCCTTTTTCTCAAATGTCATACTGCGATCTTTTAGATTAATGATACCACCTACAGTCATGGCCCAGTCTAGGCCTAGGAGTGTTGGATAGGGATCTGTATCTCCCACAGTGTGGATAACTTCAAAATCAGCCCATACCTTGACTCCAACAATGTTTACAATAGCTTGTGGTAATTTCCCCAAAGGTTTTATCATTTGCTGATTAGCCATGTGCAGCTGGGTGGTGGTCCGCTTGAGTGTAGGTTCGCCCATATGTTGCCAAGTCTGCTTAGGAATTACGTTCACCTCAGATCCTAAGTCAAGAACGACTTGATCCATCTTAAAAGCCTCAATCTACGCAGTCAATCACATCTCCCGACTTGTGCGTTTTTTTTTATGCATTTTTCATACCTTTGCAGCTGGGTAGGGCTAGCCATCGCACCCCTTGAGTAGAGTTTGAATATTCTCCATGGTCTGCTGGTGGCATAGAAGCTGCATACATACTGGTAGGAATGGTTTGATCTGTTTCCCACATTCATCATTAGGTGCGAGTAATGGGCTACAATCATCCTCCCTTCCAGGCACGAAGCTAATTTCCTGTGGGGGTTTCACTCTTACTTGCATTGTTGGGCCAGTGGTCACTTGCGTCCATGCTTCACTAGGTGACCATGTCTCTTGCAGGTCTACCTTTATGCGTTGCACATTTTGTGTGGTAGTCTGTTGTTTTTCTTGAACCTTAGCTATTAGAACCAGGAAATCTTTGATTGAGTGATCCAAATGTCTACAGTACCGGCTGGTCTGTTTAGATGGATTGATGCAGTCTCTTGCAAAATGGCCAATTTCCCCACAGTTGTAGCAGATGAGTTGGCTCTGCCCTCGACCAGTGCTTCCTCCTCGGCCTCCTCCCCTACCTAGACCTAGGGACCCCCTTAGTCTTATGGGGGATCTTTGTGAAGTTAGGTCAAACTGAACCCGAAGTAGGCTCCCTCGCTCCATCAGTAACTCATATGTGCGGCAATTATGTTCATCATGGGCAACCGATCTCCAGAACTGACACCACTACTGTGCTCCACTTGACCTTGTAGCCTCCCTAGGTCGTAAGGGACTAGGCACTCCAGTCTACTTATATGTAGTCAGTAGTGGGTAGTTATCCTTGGTATGACCATTTACTCGGCACCGAATGCACCATCTGTCTGGGCTGACCGCCAGTCCGCGATCCTTGCACAAGTTTTGAATCTCGAGATGCATTGCTTCTAGCTAACCTTGAATCTAATGTACTCCCAACTGAGTGTCATCTCTTAGGCTAGCTTCTAGTTTCATAGCCACCTCCAATGCTTTTTCCTACGTTTTGATATATTTCTGCCCCATAGGTAACCGTAGGTGAGGTAGCAGCATAGTGATGAACCATTATGTGTGTTGTCTATCATCATAATGGAATCCACCTTCTCTGATTGCTTTATTTAATAGCTGATCTTCTTCCCATATAGAATCAAATGGCCCTTGCTTGATATCATTTAATTCATTTACTGTCTACGAGTAGGATTTAGGTCTCTTGAATTGTTGCCTTATTGCAGCCTTAATTTCATCAATAGTTGCATTTGCCTTCTGCCCAATGTACCCCATATACCAATCCAGAGCCCTTTCCTCAAAGGCAAGGGATAACTGAGCCCATCTCACTGCATCACTTAGTATTTTCTGGGTATCCCATACTGACTCTACAACAAACCAGAACCGATCCATATCCTCACCGCCCATACCTTTCAAGGTTGGGAGCTTTAAGTGCGCAGCCATGTCACCTGTTGGTGGGGGTGGTGGGGATTTTTTTCCTTGATGAGAGCTCAATGGAGGAGTTGATGGAGGGTTGAATGTGGCGAAATCCCTTATCGGGCTATACATAGCTTGATATCCTTCCTGGTTGGTTCTATAGTACTTTCTGCTACGCGTAGTACCTTCGTTCTAGTCATAATTCATTCACAGTGTATGGCTACACAGGATACTCTTCTCACACAACAAGGTCTTTATTAACAGCGGTAACTTTTTCAGGAACTTACCATGAAACCCTTTAAAGAATCACCTTTATACTTCAGAATAGGATACTGACTGATCAATCGCAAATTCGGTCACAAATCCTCCTAGTACGTTGTCCACCCAGTGATCTACCATCCGGGTGATAGTATTGTCAGTCTTCTCTAGCTGTGAAAGTTGTTCTGGGGTCCACTGCGTAACTCGCTCGCCCTTCCAGCATTTTTGGAATTGAACTAAGTTGGCCAACCACTCTTGAAGTATGATCGTAATTGTTACAAATAATATTTCGTAGCTCTCTATGAAAATATATTTGTTCTTCCTCTCTTCAGTAGTTATCTTTATACTGCGATTTTCTTTTATCGCGAATTCCTGAACTTGTATTTCAAACCATTCATCAATTTCTTTCTTTTCGGTTTTCCAATACGGCCTTGGCATTCTATGATCTTTCAAAATGCTCCTGGTCTCAGCAACAGAACCATTTTTTGGCTTTAGGGGTCCTAACCTAGGTTCGCACATTAAGGTTTGCCAACAAACCCCTATACTACTGGCCCTTTCGACAGTGACCTGCTTGTGCAGGTCAAAGTCCCACTCGAAGCAGTATGGGAGGGGTGTTAGAACTACATTTTCACATCCAGAAAGAGAGCAGGTAAGCCAAGCCACGCACAGCACACATATCTATGGGAACAGAGCTAGTTAGCAGGCTTAAATAAATACACGGTGCACACAGCGTTGCCGATCTAGATCTTAGGTTTGCATCCACGTGTGTTCGACCCAGAAAATATATAAATTATAGTATATGCGGCAGACTAGATAACATATCTTATAGATAAACACAACAGATAATACAGATAATCCATACCTTATCATAGATCTAACACAGAGCGTAGATTCATATAACAGATAGATCTCAGAACCAGATATCAGCAATACTTCTCATATATTATCAGCAAATTCTTACATAACCCTAAATCGCCCTTGCGCACACAGCTAGTAGGGCCCGCACATAGCAGGACAAAGGATCTCCGCACACACAGCCAGTAGGAGTCCGACCCAAATACCCAAAACCCAGAACTAACAATCTGCACTTAGCATTCACTTCCAATCACCTTCTCCCTATCGAATAAAAAAGACTTACTATTTATACCAATTTAGCCTAGACTTACCATGGTCCACAAACTGTGGTTTGCAGACTCCTGGTTTTACCTATTTGCCTACTTACAACGTATTGGGGCTTTTATCTGCCCTATAACCCCTACGCTATACTAAATATAATCAAAATAATACAAAATTGGACTAGCTTTCATCAGTGTGGGAGACCCTGCTACAACACCATACCAGTGTTTGGTCAGCAGAGAATATTGTATAGGGAAACCTTAATGAAATACATGGTGAGTAGTCAGGAGACACCACATAACTATCCCCTTTACATTGTTCACTCTAATTTATACTCCTTCATTCATTACAATGATGGAGATATTAATGCTCCAATCACCAATGCTGATAATAACATTTGTAAAACACATGAAAATCAAACACAAAATGTGCAACAAAACACTGAACCTGAACCTGTTTAGAACATGATTTTTTATGGCTCTTGTAGCAGAGCAGGCTCAAAAGCAAGTGTGTGGGTCTCACATTAGAGAACTTTTGAGGTCTAAAATGGGCCTCCTAAGAAAAATGTACAACCAAAATAAAATTTATAAGAACCAACAGGATTCAAGATGATGATGTCAACCACGGGGTATGATTCACAATTTTTGGGGTAAAAAAGTAAAAATATTAAAAAATAATAAAATAATAAAACTACTTTTTCAACTTGTATTTTCAACTTATTTCCTAACTTTTTACTCAAAATTCGAGTGGGACTACTCGTTGGATGCAAAATTTAATTCCTCATCCAAGGAGTACCCATGTTTCATACTTTCTATGAACCCTCCCGTTAGTGTCAGTATTGGTATACTTCCACCAGGGATCAAAACACATTTGCATGTGCATCTTAGGTGTCTCATACCGAATAAATTTTTTATCATTCCGTTAGGTCATGAAATAAAATTTGCTACGATGGTGGTTGTCATTATCAAATAAACTTTTCCTCCCTCCAAGATTCATATTGCTAACTCATTTCCATATCCCTTTGAGCATAAGAACACTTATGAAATGCTATGTTTTCACTTGAAAGTTTTTAAGTCAAAATCGCATTCAAAATTAGGTCAAAATTAGTCTCACTAGGTCACTAGGGTTTTTTCATTTTTCAAGGTCATACCTTCATCTCGATGAGGTCAGCACACACATATATGAGGGATTGAACAAATACTATCATCATGGTTTCATTATATTTCAAAAGATTGTATTTTCAAATTTCAAGAATTTTTATCAAAATTGTCATTTTGCTAAAAAAGTCATTTATGTAATTTTTTTTTATTTTTTCAAATGTAATTTTATGATACTATATGTAATAATAAATCCCAAAGTTGTCAAAATTAATATGTCAAGCCTCAGTGAGAAAAACAAAAGCCAACTCCAGATTGATCCAACCTACAAATGAAAAAGTGTCAAAGAGTATCAATGAAAAGAAAGAAGAATTCAAAAACATAAGAAAGTGGGTTTTTAAAATCAAATAAAATTCCACTTGCTTATAAAAGCTCATCAAAAATTTCAAGAGAATCATTGTTGCCTTTCAAAGAGTACGAAGCAGTTAGCAAGGAAGAATTTTTGAGTTTTTGAGTGAAATTTTGGCAAAGTTTCCTGGCACTGCGCGTTCAGCACTTGGTACTACGCATTTGCATTGGCACTACGTGCCTGGGAGTTGACGCTGCGCCCTTACCCGATTTTATCAACACAATTTATAAAGGCACTGCATGCCTGGAGCTTGACGTTCCGTGCTTGAAGAGGCATTGTGCGCTTGCCAGTGGCGCTACGCGCTTGGCCAAAGAAAGTTGTGGAGTGTTCCAACAACGCAAATCACTTCTAAACTTCTTCAAATATTTTTCAAGATTATCCAAAGCACTGTTAAGTGGTAAGTGGATACCATAATTCATTTTTAAGCTATTTTGGCCATTCTTAAATTAATTGAAGTGTAACCCTAAGAAAACCCTATTATTAGTTTGTGATCACTGTTTCTTACCCTTGTTTCTTCCTTCTAAAAGAAAAAATCATTCATAAACAAGGGTAATTACATTGATTTATGGTTTTTATCCATATAGTTTATCCCTACACACATTCCCTTTCATTCATTCCCTTCATTCACACTCATTCCCTTCACTCACACTCATTCCCTTCATTTTTCAAAGCTAGTCATATCATCTCTTTCCCCTCATTCATTTCACTTACACCCTAGGTTTTCACAAAATAGAATTTGAGATGTCAAAGGAAGAAGACAGTGGCATGGTTGGTGAGGAAAAAATTCCAAGGAGAAATGACCACAAGAGAGGGAAGATAAACAAATTTTAACCTATCACCACAAGGGAACTCATGGCCTCTCCTCTCATTGTTTCTTGCTTCAAGCATGTGGGTTGTTTTGACTTTTGTAAGAGAGTGTAGGAAGTCCAAAATCAACTGGAATTAACAAGATTATTCATCATCAAATTACACAACAAGCAAGTCAATCTTGCCAGTGTGACTTTTGATATGTCTACCAATGCCATTGCAGCTACTACAGGGATACCTAGTGTGGGAGAGAAGTGGTTTAAACAAGCAAATTTGGACATGATTTATTTTGAACCATACCTCAAACCTAGGTATAAAGATCACAACAATTCCATCTTCCATTTTTCTCATCTTCTTGATAGGTATTCACCCATGATGAGGATAATAATGAAGTATTTCACTTGTGAGGGAAGGTTTTCCTGCCTCTATTCACACCATATCCATCTTCTTATGCATTTCACTAGAGTAAGAATGCTACACATACCATACTATATTTTCCGTAGCATTGAAAAAATGGCTTACATTGTGCAAAAGAGAGATTACAATCATCAAATGCAAAGCCCATTTCATCATTCACTTATCAAGATGGTGGTCATGCATCGACTACAGCAGAAAAACATTCCGTGGGGTGCATTCATTGCTAATGAGTTTTTTACTACCGCACCTATTCATCATGAGCAGGATGTTCCTTCATCATATCATCCTCCGGAATCCATTCCTCCATCACGTCCCTCTGCTCATACATCACCTCCCACTCACATCCATTCACCTCATATTGATCTTTCCTTATCACCTTTCCACAACCCTTCACCATCATATCATGATACCAAAGCCTCAAGTAGTGAAAGAGATATTGTGGCAGATGGAACTAAAGTGATTGACATTGATCCATTTCCTTTGACCTATCAGAGAGGCCACATGCATGTGTTTGCTTCACTTTATTTGAAAGGGGCCAAGCCTTCTTCATTAGAAAAACAGGTTGATAAGGGCAGGGAAAAGGTTACAGAGCGTATCATTGTTGAGGAGGAGGATAAACATGAAACTGAGCAAGAGTTTCAGTTGATTGATCTTGATGATGAGGATGAGGTCAGAATCACCAATATGTTAATCAAAAACAAGGATGCCAATATTAGTGAGCTCCAAGCTAATACTGGTAGAGAAAAGAACGTAATTAACTTTCTTGAGCTATAAAATCAGCAATTGGAGACAAAGCACACCATCAATGAGGTCATGGAAATAAGAGCTCAAAGAGAGGCTAGAAAGGCCAAATCCATGTTGGATGAGACCTTGGGTAGATTTAATGACAGTGATGATGAGGAATAACAACTTCCTAGGCAGAGAAAGGACAATTGGGTTGAAGAGGGCTTTAGCCCAGGAAAGGAAAAAAGAGGTAGAATTGGCGGAGCAGCTTACTCCAAGTGAGTTAATTTCCATAGAGATTGATGGATATAGAGAGTATTGGCTTGAGAGAGCCAATTTTTATTTGGAGAGCCTATTAGAGAATGAAAATAGAGACACCAATATTCAGAGGAATATGGCGAAGCATTATGCCATGAGAAACAGGATTGCAAGGGCCAAGCTCAAATGTGCCCATGCAAAGATTCAGGCCTTGACCAAGTCAAAGGAGAAGGAAAAACTAAATATTCTTGCTAAGGTTTCCCTCCAGGCCTCCAAACCTTGATCAGTAAATCTAATTCCAGTTTTGGCACTTTGGTGCAATTTTTTTTTTTTGGGACACTTTAGCCTGCTGAAATAGTGCTAAACACGCAGCGCCACTAGCATTGCACTCTTTTTTGGGCCATCCAAATGGAAAAAGTCACCATATTCATGTTCATAATGAAAATTTCATCATCCTCAAAAAGTTTCAGAAGATTTGGAGAAAACATGGTCCCTCAAAAAGGCCAAAAAATATCAAACAATCATGTTTCTGCCCTCTTTTTGGCCTTGGCACTGCACATTTAGCAGTTTTGGGAAAGCAGAATTTTGACAGGGCAGATGGACATCATTCTGAAAATTAAAAGAATATTTATAAATTTTACAAGACATTCTTTCCAATGATATATCATGAGCTCAATTTGAACAAGGGTAAAACCTCCAAAAGTGGTCCACAAAACAGGTCAATTTTGTTGTCTTGGTGCTGCATGTTTACCAAAACATTTACAATTTGACTAGTTTCAGTCAATTTTGAAGTTTCACCTCTGATGTAATTTTCACTTGGGTAAATGAGGATTTACTATTTTAGTTTTCATGTTTTACCTTTTATCTAAGGTAGATACAGTAGGTAAATCATTTGTTTGAGGTCAAATGTATCTATTCCAAAAGTTAGGAATCAGTCACTCTCCTCTTCCTAGTCTGTAGCAGTCAGTTCATTTTTTGGTGCAACAACCCCATCAACTCATGGATTTGACCCCTGAGGATGGGAGGAAGTTGTTTTTAAGTCTATAAGGAATACGTTTTCATTCTTAGTAATTTTTGGCATCAGTGGAAGAGATTGTATTGCTCAAGTAACATTCTGGCTTGGACATTAATGGAAGTTTACAGATATTTTCTTGGGATCCCTGTTTACACATTGTTTCTTCTCTATGATTAATTTGTAAGAATTTTTTGTTAGTTCATAATCCATTTCACATCTTAAATGTACTTTTTTTCAAGTTTGAAAGACAAAATTCATATTTAGTTATGCTTTTTTTGGAAAATTAAGTATAATGTGTTTATGTTCTTCAGTTTAAGGAAAATACATTTCATATGATTTCCTTAGCTCCTCACCATTATTTCCATCTCATTTAATACTCTTTGAATGTGTAAACATTTTACCTACCTTGACCCATCAATAAGACTGTAATTTCATCCTTTTGGCCCTAATCTATCCCCTTGACCTAATTCCAATTCAGTTAGCCCAACCCTAAATTCAAAATCAAAACCCCTTGTATTCCCTAGCTAGCATAAAAACCTTTCTATCTAGCCCTCTTGGTTGTGATTCTATCGAGATATCCCTCTTCGACTTGGTAGGGCTAGATACCAAGTCCAAAGATTGGTTTGAGGTTACCTTAGGATTTCCTACTTCAGCCTTAGGATCAATCCGAGCATTAACATTTTGGTGACTCCACTAGGGAAGAAAAGAGTAAGATCATATCAACCCCAGTAATAAGTGTTGAGCTCCAAGTCTTTCTTCCACCACATTCCACTCCATTTCTTTTGTCCATTATTAAGCCCAGGCTCAAATGATCAATGAAATTAGTTAAAACTGCTTTAAGAATGAATATTATGACTAACTTGATATGTTTTTTATGATTTTGTCATTGTAGTGATTTTTGAACTAGGACTAGCTACAGAATGCAGACATTCTGTAGCTAGTTGCCAATTCTGCAGCTGTCTTCATGTCTAAGCAGGTTCCAGGTGTCCTCTCAGAGAGAACCACACATGGTCGTATTCCATATCATTCCCTCAGCATTTGTTGCTCTCCACGAAGATTGAACGAAATTATGTACGTGGTTATGCACGTGGGAAATCAAACTAGGAGATAGACTCCTAATAGGAAAAGGACAGTCCAGATGTCCTTAGTCATATTACGATGCCACCTTTAGAGTTCTAGTTCGATTTTAATATGGAAAGACAATTATCCCTGGATTATCTCCGATTTTGTTATGTAAATTTGCTATAAATGTAGCTGCAATAAGGATACTAGATCTCAATTCTTAAGCCTTATTGATTAATACATAAGTATATATAATTTTTCTCCTAATTTCTAAGTTGAGACCCTCATAATACTATGCGGTCTCTTTCATGTAATATTTTTGTGTAGCAGGGTATTGGGTTTTAGTGATTTTCAGCTACACTAGGTGTGGGAGGTCTGTTTACCTCACCTAGTTTCTTTGTTTATGATCTCCTCTTGGATTTAGATGCTATATGTATATATATAATGGATCCAAGTGATGGTTTACATTTTTATGGAATATATTTCTAGAAATGCATTTTTCTGTGAATGCATTGCTGAGCAGTCCATTTTTGGAATATTTTAAGATATTCCCAATACTGCTTATTTTCCCTATTTTGGGATATTACAATGGTATCAGAGCATATTTCTTGTATTAGCCTATGGATCTTAGGCCATTATACTATAATAAGAAGGAGAGATGGACAGAAAGGAAGAAAGGCTTACAAAGCTTCTTCCAAGATCGATAGAGAGGTTTCAAGAAGATATGAAGAAAATAAGGATGGAGATGGAATCTCCAGGAGAGTTTGGATCTAGAGCTAGATCTAGATTTGCACATGGTGAGTGTGAGCATAGAGCTAAACTCCATGATGCATAGTGCAGTAAAATTCCCAGATCTATCATGATATGGATGAAGGGAGGAAGAATTCCTAAGAGGAAAACCCTTAGTGATTTGTTGCAAGAGTATGAATCTCAAACTAAGAGGTTTAGAGATCATACCACTTTCCAAGAGTTTTTCAAGATCCAGGTGAAGAGGAGCAAGCAACGGAATATGGGAAGATGTTTTTTTTCTACCTTTGATGGTTCACCTACATGTTCAGCGAGGGCTTGGGTGGAAGAGCTAGACACCTTTTTGTAACAACATCAAATTTCTGAAAGTGAAGCCATCCGAGTAGCAGCGCTGCATTTTGGAGGTAAGGCTTATGCATGGTGGATTTTTGAATCTTTCTCTTTAAAAAATGCAAATACTTCCTCTTATGCAAGATTCATTAAAACATTGGTGGGAAGGTTTGATGGGAAACTTCCTGAAACACATGTATTGGAGCAAAAAAAACTTGAGAAAACAAAACCCTTGCATGTAATGGAGGAAACTATAGACCTCACTCCACTTCAGAAAACCATGGGAGAAGTTGAAATATTGCATCATACATTGTTAGAGGCAAGACCTCTATCTCATATTCCTAAGCAAGAGAGCATGGGGATCTCTTTTTCACAAGAGGATCCAATTATTGGAGGGTTGCCCATACACATTGATGAAGATGAAGGAAACAACGTTTTCACATCTAGAGCACATCCAATACCTCATGCAAAGGAAGGAGGAGCACATGCTCCAACAGAAGGGATTCTGGTATCCTTGAAAGAATTTCTCCAGGATCTCATACAGGGAGGTCAAAGCACAATCAATGAGCAACATGATTGTGAAGCATCACAGATGGAAGGAGAAGGTAGGAAGGAAGGGCAGCATCATTTGATGAGAGGCACACACCCTTCTCTATTTCAGAGAGCTAATGCAAAGGGGAGGCATATTTTTCTACGCTATGAAGGCAAGGGCAAGGTTTTCCAACCATATGTACAGTCTAATCTTGACATTGATGTCTCACTACATGGAGGTATTCCACCTAGGAGGCCACCAGATCTAGCATTGATAAAAGACATCTTGTCTTTTGATTCATCGTTCTTGGATTTTGGAGAGGTAAAGAGTTTTGAGGAAAAATTTGGCATGGGGGATTTCAAAGTAGCAGGCACCAGCATGAGGAGAGCTTCACATGCCAGACTGCCAGTGCTATCTCTTGGGAGGATTGATCCCTATTGGAGGTCTCAACTCTTGGTAGAGTACTCCAAGGATCTTGGTGCTTGCACGGTTCTTGATGACCCAAAGGGAGATGATAGATACATGTTGGATGGTATGGTCATATATTCTCATGGCATAGTCTTCTTGACTAGAGCTTCTAAGCTCAAGGAGAAGCTGCTACATGTAGCATATGAGGACTTGTTTTCCATGCATTTTGATGCATACCTTTCTTTGGCAGAGGATTTCATTCGGGAGGGAATCCAACAGGATATATTGAAGCATATGGAGAGATTCATAGCCTAGATGGTGATAGAGAGGATGTCACAGCCACCTTCCTACTCATTGGGAGTGAGGGAGCATTTTCAGTTGAGCCATTTCAGCTCAAGGACCGAAGTACATGGTAGAGAAGGTATACATTTTCATTATGATTTGCATTTCTTTATTTTTTATGAGAAGCATGTTGTATTAAGGAGGATAATCCCTTCTTATACTTTATATTATGATGTACTTGAGGCTAATTGCATCATTGAGGTTGACTACCTTATTGGTGGTTTGTGGGGAAAGCCACATAATTCTTGGTGTGCGCCATTGACACCAAATTGTATATTCATGATTCCATCTTATGGAATGACTGTGGCAAAAAACAAGTGGCTGGGAAAGCACTTGTTATTTTTTGTTTTGATGCAGGAAAAGGATGCACTGCACTAGTTCCCTTTTTGGAACTATGAACCACTCTCCGATTGTCATATGGCAGCTTGTTCTTATTGCATTTTTCTTCCATTTACTACTGATATTTTTATATTCATGGGAAGAATTGTTTGGAGAGTGCTGGAGGTATTAGAGATGCCAATTGGGAGCATCATTCTCCCCACTTTACATGTTGTACATTTTATGAGAAACCATGGGCAAACCATGATTGCCACATCACACTTTTTCCCTTCTTGTGGGAGAAACCACTTGAAGAACTTGAGGAGGCACTTCATGGCTGAATTGTTTGATGGGGGAACTTGGGCCAATCTTAGAGGCCATGTTTTTTCAGCCCAAGGACAGAGGCAGCCCCATGTTTACCATAAATGTAGAGAGAAACCATTTGGATGGTAGAATCCAATCTCTCCATGCAGCGCCAACACATTGTATAAAACCAGGGTTGATGATTCTTTTGATGAGCTACCTAGGATGGCTCATTTCCTTTGGATGATAGCATGGGTGAGGGAGTCACTCATTCACCATTTGTTTCATCACTCCTACTTTGAGGAGGCCATGGGATAGTGAGAAAGTTTCCATTCACACTTTCCACCTTTGATTAATGTGGGATATTTGGTTTTCACACTTGGGAGGAAACATTGGATGGAAATTTTATTGCAGATTATCTTGATGCAGTGATGGAAGCCATTGATGGGAGGCCACAAGAGGAGGAGGGGAGAATTTTTTCTCTCCTTATACATTTGCTTGAGGAAAAGAAAATATTTTGGAGGGGAGGACTGTAATGTTCCCAAATGTTAGCTTCAAGCTAAAATGGAACATTAGAGTTAGCAGTGTCTTTAGCTGGTGAATGAATGGGTAGGAAGGCCCATAAGTCTCCTAAGAAGGAATAAAAACACTTCAAGTGTGAAAGGAGACCCTATTTTCAGCTCAATAAAACACCTCCTTGTGTGAACAGGGCTAATATCATGTTGATTCAGTCTACTTTGACCAAGTCAACAACGCAGATGTGGAGGAGTAGGAATCAAGGAAGGAATAACACAGTTTTGGAGGGAGATCAATCTCTTGATGGGGATGACCTAATTGGGTGGGGCCAAGGACAAGAAAACTCACATTATATTTAAGGAAGAGGATGGTAACCATTGTTCCTCATGTTTTAGATTGTTATTTTGGTTTTCTCGGACTTTTGGTTCCTCTTGCTGTTTAACAAGGTTGTTGTGCTGTTTAGCACTAGGTGTTCCCAAGAGGGAATCCCACCTCTTTCCTTGAGGAGCCTCTTGGGAGAGTTTGCATTCATTTTCCACATCAATTTTTCAGAACAAGATTCATCTTACTTCATCAACACAGTTTCTGCAGGTCATTGTGCTGTGTTGCAGGGTGCAGTAGTGGAGGGGATTGGAACCCCACTTTCTGAGCTAGTTTCTCATAGGAGGGAGGTTTCCTTCAATTTGTAGATCTGTTTGGAGAGATATTAAGCTCATTTCAGATCTGTGGTATTAGACCACACATTTCCCAACATTCCTAGTGTTGTTCCAGCTATGGAATGCGTTATTTTTAGAGGCATTTTCAATGGATGGTCTAGTGGCTTCGTTGCAGTGTTTCCTTGTGATTGAGAGGTTCATCCTTTCATGGGAGGGAGCCTTTGAGGGATCTACATCAGATCAGATATATCTCAGCCTTATACACTCTTATTCTCCAGTTTTGTAGTGATTATTCAGTAATTTTCTGAAGATCACTTTTGTATTCAGAGTGTATGACATGAAACTCTTTCCGGGTTATCTTGTAATTGTAATAAGGAGACTAGATCTCAGTTCTTAAGCCTTATTGATTAATACATAAGTACATCTAATTTTTCTCCTAATTTTTGAGTTGAAACCCTTATAAGACTACACAGTCTCTTTCATGTAATATTTCTGTGTAGCAGGGTATTGGGGTTTTAGTGATTTTCAGCTACATTAGGTGTGGGAGGTCTGTTTACCTCACCTAGTTTCTTTTTTTCTGATCTCCTCTTGGATTTAGATGCTAGATGGATATATATAATGGATTCAAGTGATGGTTTACATTTTTATGGCATGTATTTCTAGAAATACGTTTTTCTGTGAATGCATTGCTGAGCAGTCCATTTTTGGAATATTTTAAGATATTCCCAATACTACTTATTTTCCCTATTTTGGGATATTACACAAAATTTTACTTGATTGGCTGCTAATTAGACAACTCTATGTAACTGTTTCAAACCAGATTTTGACTGAAGTTTAGCCTCTTCAATTTGAGAGGGCTCTCTCAAAGCGGTTTATGATATTTGATAGTGATAGTACTAGATGGTTAACTCTATTTGAAAAGTAACTTGATTTTTGTGTATGTAGGTTGAAAATAATGTAGGCTTGTAACCATTGGGCTTATGGAGTCAACAATCAGTTATTTCAGTGGCAAGGTTTCTTGACATGGAAGTTGAAACAAATACGAGTCTTTAACAATGAAAAATCACACATAGAACATAGGGCAACACAATCATTTCATCAATAAAGGAATCTAGAGCATAAACATATGAATTTTGAGTATTAAAGATGACATTTAATGCAAGTGGTAAACATAAATATATAGATCATAAAGACATTAAAAACTCCATGATAATCTTAGGTCTATCAATAAGAAGTCCTCAGTATTATTGATATAAATAAAATTACATAAAGCAATAGTTTGATGCAAAAAATGTCCAACCCTTTACAACTTCGATAATCTGCATTTAAATAGACCTTATTACATCAAGAATGATCTGCCTCTTGGCTAGATTCATCGAACTCTTCCTATGAAAGCTCATATAACAGAAAAACATGTCTTTTAACAAGAAAATGACAGCTACACCCTACTTTTCCTAATAGGACTAAAACTCCTATTTATTACATCAATATATCTTATCTTTAAAATAGTTACATAAGAGTGAAAACTAAGCATCACATGTTCGAATAGGCTATGACATAGCTCATCACTACTTGACATATTAAAAAACCCCCCTAATCATGTGGAACAAAACCCTATTTTTTAGGAGTACAAGACATTATCTTCAACGAAAGCTTTAGCTAATGAGTTGTCTCGATTGAATTGTCTTCAAGACATAAATGTTTGGTGGTAAGGTCCTTTGACTTGTTGGATGTGTCCACCTATCCAAAACTGCTTTTAAACTGATCAAAAACCTTCAAAAATAGCTTGCTACAAAAACAAGGCAGTGTCGTAGTGAGCTTTCGTAGCGTCCAAAAAATGGCTTTTGCACTCAAAATTTATGCTTCTTTGTTGTTCCATGGTATCCATCATGACATGAAACCTCATCACCATGAAAATACCTCATTGAAAATTGCAAAAAGCGCTGTTGGAAACAAATAAGGTACTACAGAAATTTTCGTAGCATTTTCTTGGCTTTAAGCCTAGGAAATGCTAGGAAACTGTGCAAAACTGTAAAAATTCCAGATTTTAGCACTGTCCCAAAAATTTGACCTCCAACTACAAAAACTTGGTCTTCAGCATGCCATAATACTTCTAAAACATAATCAAACTCAACTTAAGACTCTTGAGGTGTTTCCTCTTCATTAATGATTAGTTAAGCTATGGGTTCCTCAACCATAATCATCTTTAAGCCCTTCTTCTCTAGCTCTTCATGGATCAATTATAACTGCCCTTGAAGTTTATTGACTTGGTCCTTCAGTTTTCTATTCCTAGATTTCAAGTGTAGGTTAATTTTTTTGATATGCTTCACCTCTCCTCTCAATGGTTGGGTCCATTTGATCAATTGTTGTGTGTTATCTAAGGTATTTGACACACTATTAACCTTCCCTTCCCAAACTTCTTTAATTTTATCAAACTGCACCTTTTGAACATTATGTTTCCTTGCCTCTTTCTTCAAGACTGATATTTCATGATTTGCTAACTTCAACTGCTCCTTAAGGACCTCAATCTCTGTTTTTTCAATGATTTTCTCCTTTCCTTTCTTTTCTTGATGACTAGATCTTCTTTTGCAGGTGAGGAAATGCCAATGATGCTTGGTGGTGGCTGGATAGTTTTAGTTACTTTCAGTGCTTCTTTACTACTTTCCAAGAGCTTTATAGCATGTCTTGTCATTGGTTTCCTAGTTTGAAACATGAAACATCATCACTCCTCAAACTCTAACTTCTTAACTGATTTGGCTTTCTTGAGCTTCTTTCCTCCCTCATCTATATCTTCAGCTTGGACTATGGGAGTTTCCTCACTATCAATAGCATGCATAATGTATTCTAAGTTACCCTTAGCCATTGTTTGGCTTCTTGTAACTCTCTTGCTACCATATTTTCTCACTACTGCCTTTTGTTTTGCAAGTGTAACAACGGGTGTATCAACTTTCTGCAATGGCTCTATTTCCATGATTATAGGTTCACTTTTCTCTGCCACTAAAGGCTCACTTTTCTCTTCCATTGAAGGTTCACTTTTTTTTGCCATTGAAGGTTCACTTTTCTCTGCCACTGAAGGTGATGGTATACCTCTAGGTTTAGGAGTTCTTTTAGGAGTGATGGAATCTACTTCAAAACCACTTACAAATAGAAAATATGACCAGTTTATGCCTAATCTCTTTAACTCTTCTAATACCAGCAACTTGATTAAACCATGATGAAAAAGTGAGGTTTGATTTCCTTCAGATTTAGCTTGAACTTTTTCTGACATTTTGGCTAACCTTATATATAAGTAAAAAGGTAAATCAAGAGACCTCTTACCAACAAAATGTAGTAGAAGCCTGAAATGGTATGAGTAAACCTTGTGGTACCTCCCTTCACAAGTGAAGTATTTCTGAATGATTAGCAGTAGCTTTGAGAAGTTGTATTTCATGTAGCTCCTTGGAATGGCATTTGTGAGATCAATATCACTATGCTCTGGCTTGATAAATTCCTTACATTCCTGCATGGTGAACTTGAAGCCTTTGAACCATTGTTCTCCTCCTCTAGGAATTATTATTGCTACTAAAATAGTCTCTAGTGTTACAATGAGGTTCAACATCCCCACCTTTGAAGCTGTCCCATTGAAACTGATGTCAAACTCCTTAGAAACCTGCACATGGCATCCTTGCAATATTTGGAAAAACTGCAAACACCCTGTTCTTCTGAAAACTTCTAAGGAAGTTGGGCCTTCATTCAAAAAATTCATGTCTAATGGCTCATATCTAAGATAGTGGCCTCCTTTCTTGGTTTTCCTCTTTGCACCATGGTGCATTTATACCTTCTTTGCCTCGCTTGATCAATGACACTTGTAATTGCTTGAAAATGCCAGCAACTAGCTTGGCTTGGTGAAACAAATCTCCAGATCTCAATAGCATGCAAAGATGAATTGAGGAATGAAAAAGACTCAATTGGAAAATATTTTAAAGTTTAGATGACAACTCATCCTTCATCATGACTCATACATGCTAAAAACAGAAGTGATTACCTCGGACATGACCATTGTACTTTGGTTTAACCCTAACTAACACGAATGACACCTACTTTAACGTTTCTAATAATTAACTGACACCTAGCACCTGATTTGAAGAGACAGATAGGAATACCTCTTTTCATAGCATACTTAGTGTATTTCCTAGAAGTTTTGCTACGAAAGTATCAGCAGTTTCGTAGTGAAAACTGCATTTTTACTGTGCAATTCACTACGAAAACAAGGAATCTTGGCTAAAATGACCTTTTCAGATTTATAAGCTTGGGAAATGGAATATTTTAGGAAATAATGACTTATGTGACATGAAAATACTTGAATGGGGGTGGGTTTGAACCTTAGGATAGGTTAATAAGAAAAAATTTAAATTTTTCCTTTACCAATTAATGACAAATGAACGCTATGGCCATACCTTTGACAAATGAACCTCTAAGACTATGTCAAATGATGTTTCACTTTTTCTGAGTGATAACAACTAGCCTAAGATCCATTTAAAACAAAGTTAAAATTGTAAAGAGAGATCCCTCTCTGAATTTGGCAGGGCTAGATCCCATCTTCCAAAGTGGTTTTGATATTGTCCTCTTTGTTTATTCTGCCAATATTTTAAATTATAGAATGATAACATAGTGGTGACCATATTGGGGAGTAAATTGAAAAAAGTATAATTTATTTCGAATTCATAACCCTGGTTAAAACATTGTATGATAGGAGTACTTCAAGAAGATTGGTTTTCTTTTCATTTGTGTAAATAATAAGTGTGTGTGCGCATTAGATCATAACTATGGCTCCTTAAAGAGCCTACACTAGATCTCATCCTAATCCAAAGCCTGTAGTAATTGTAGATGACCAAGAGAAGATACTGAGAAGAAAGAGCATAGCAAAGATATTGTAACTCTGCAAGATATTGAGTTTGACTTACCTTTTGAACAAAGCTTATTTAGAACTAAGTCGACCAATTGAGTAGATCAAATAGTAGTAGACCAAGCTACATTAAGAATACATTCATTTGAAGTAAAATCTGATCCTTCTCATATAGACCTTCAAATTATCCAAGATATTGATAAATTACAAGGTTTAGTCTCAGGTCTTGATGTTTTTGTTCATGAGGCTTATGTCCAGAAAGTTGTATAACTCTCTGCTCTGACTTCTTATGCAGAATCATCCACCTCATCGCAATTTTTGCATCCTAGATCAGCAAGCCCTACCCCTTTTTTAGTCCCTACCACTACTCTAATACATCCTCATCAATCAACCCAAACTCCCTCTTCTCCTCAATCCTCAACCACAATCCAGCCTTCATCTCCATTAAAACCCCAAGCTTCAACTCAGCCTTTACCTTTGATTCAACCTCTACCTTTAATCCAACAACCACCCTTAATCAATCCTAATATTTTTCATACCCATATCCCTATAATGGAAGCTAGATATGCCCCCTTGTCCTTCAAGCTCCTTTGTAAAACATGCCACGGGATTATCAAACAAGAATTCCTCAATTTCATGGAATTGGACCTATCACTACCTGTAATTTTCCCAAAATTAGCATGAAGCTAATTGGAAAATTGATTTTGTTTATGTCATCTAGGAGATGAATAAAATGGGTGAGGAGACCCATGAGTAGGAATAAAATCCCTTCCAGTGTGAAAAGGGAATTTTTGCATGAGGACAAGGTCTATTTGACCAAGTCAAACAACGCAGTGGTAGAGGGTGGAGATCATCTTGTGGGATAGCGCAATGAAAAAGGAGGGAAGTTTCCTTGATGGAGGAAACCCTAAAGAGTGGAACCCATGGAGATGAAGCTCTCATTTTTTTAAAAGGAGGGCAAGGTAGCCATTGTTATTCATGCATATGATTATATATTTCTTGTTTCCTTAGACTATTTGCAGTCTCCGACTGTTTAGCTGAGTTGCAGTGTTGTTTAGCACGAGGGATTCCTATTTAGGATTCCTTCTCCTTCTTGAGAGGCCTCTTGAGGGATTTCACTTCATTTCTCCACATCCAGGATCAAGGCCAAAGCCACCTCCTTCAGCTACAACATTATTTTTGCTGAAGTATAATGTTGTGTTGCAAGGTGTTGCAATGGAGGATCCCACAACACCATTCCTTGGTTATTTTTTAGAGGAGGGAGCCTTCTTTATTTTGGGAGAAAAATGAGGAAGAATTCAGAGCATATTGCAAATCTTGGCACTTGGCCAACTCTTTCTATTCCACCTACAGCGTAGTTCCCCTCAGTATTTGCGCTATTTTCAGAGTACACCTGCAGTGAGGGTTTGTAGTGTTGATTGGACGGTGAGATCTTCAGTGATAGGATCAACCTTTAACTTTGAAGATCCATTAGAGGAGGTCTTGTCATCAGATGCAACATCTTCAGTCTTCTCCATTCATTTTCAGTTCTTGAGTTGTAGCTGCTACCTTGCAACTCCAGCATTTTTCCATTTTGTATAATATAGCCAATCCTTCTAAGGATTGTTGTATTATTGTTTTCAGGGGTTGAGAGCTTGCTCCCCCTCATTTATTGAGCCATATATTGTCACATATTTCTACTATGATTTAGTATGATGCATTATCTCTAATAAATTGTGTCCTCTTAGCCTGCAGAAATTCCTATGTAGTAGTGTTTAGCTATTTTCATGTACACGTCCCTTTGAGGCTGCATTGCCTTTCTTGAGTGACTCTTTCCTCAAGGATTTGTATACCATTTTTGCTATAATATACATTTTTTTTCTATCTACATCTTCATTTACCCAGGCTTATAAAAATAACGTTGTTATTCCATTGTATGTTCATACATTTTTGCAGTCCCTCATTGGGCATTTATCAAGCCATACTAGGTGTGGGAGGCCTGTTTTCCCCACCTAGAAGGATTTGTTTCTGATACCCTCTTGGATTTAGGACTTATATACTCAGATATAAGGGATTCAAGTGTTGGTTTCAAATCCTGTAGTAGCCATTTCTAGAAAATGCATTTTCCAGTCATGCCTTGCTGACAGTTCCCATTTTGGGATATTATAGTGGTATCAAAGCATATTTATTGGCTCAGCCTGTGAGTTTTAGCCCAAGAAGATAGAAGAAGATGATATTACTCTCATCAGTGTTAAGAAATAAGAAGAGCCTCTCCAAAGAGGAGGAGCAAAAAGAAGAGGAAGGACCATGCATTTCCTATTCTCACGAAGAAGAAGAAGACAAGCATGAAGGATACTTGGATCATCAGATTCTAAGTGATTACCTTGTTGAGTTTAAATCTCAACCTAGAGCCTTCAAGGAGACTCTAGCTTTTCCACCATTCATCCATTTAAAGGAAGAAAAGAGACCATGTAGCAAAAGAGAAATCAAAGGAAATAGATTTCTGTTGTCTACATTTGATGGGTCATCTATAGCAAGAGCTTGGGGGAGGAAACTGGAAGCATTTTTCCTACTACATCCTATAGTGGAGAAAGAGGTTGTTGAGATCTCAGTGCTGCACCTAGAAGGTGAAGCCCACATTTGGTGGTTCAGCCATTTGAGCCATGCAAGAGTGTCTACTCTTACTGAGTTTTCTCAAAAGCTGATCAAAAAGTTTGACAGTAGGAGATCAGAAAAGGAGGAGACCTCACCACCACTTGAGGAGTTTTGTCCTAACACTATCACACTCATGGAGGAGCAGCCACATTTTTAGGTCCCTATATTACTAGTATAGTCCCTTATTGTTGTTATTGTAACCCCCTTATTGTTATTATTGTACCCCTGTAACCCCCATATTTTTATTATTGTGCCCTTAAATTATTATTGTTAGGTCGGCTAGGATTACATTGTGGCCCCACTAGGATTACATTATGGCCCCATGGACTCCTATATATAGAAATTAGGTTTTTCAATTTGAATCATCCAAGAATTTTTCATTCATGTAATGTATTGGAGGTTGCCCCCTCGAAGTGGCCTATTTCTAAGGCATTTATATCTCTTGTCTTCTCTTTTTGGAGCTGGTTTCACAACATTTGGTATTAGAGCTTTGAGATTCTAGGGTTTTGCTACTCCAAACAGGTCATCATGGAATTTTCACTATAACTGTTTTTCTATGAAGGTTCAGAATCTGAAATTTTTAGAGTGCGAAGCCAAAATCTTGAGGAACATTGTCGCAAAATTTTAGAGCTTGGTTCACAACATTTTCGGAGATATTATCTGTGCAAGTTAGGTAATTTTTAAGGCTCCTGAATTTAACCTAAACAGGTCATCGTGGTATTTTCTTAATAACTTTTTTTCTACGAAGGTTCAACAACTGAAATTTTTAGAGTGTGATTCCGCAATCTTGAGGAACATCGTCGCAAAATTTCAGATATTGGTTCGCAAAATTTCAGAGATATTATCTATGGAAGTTAGGGCTTTTTGAGGCTCCTAAATTTAATCTCAAAGAGGTGATCGTGGGAAAACCTTCATATCTCTCTTGGATTGGAATGCTGTAAAAAGTGGCCACAAATGCACGGACTATAGTTTTCGGTCTATCAATTTCAGATCCAAAGGAGGAAATAGTGACATGTGGCAAGTCGTACAAGTTCTCTCTACTGAACCAGTCCAAATTTGGGTCATTGTGGGATATTGGACATAAATTTTCCTTGAAGAATCCAAATCAGATCAAACCTGTGGCATTTGAAGGAAGCTTCAGAGGGCTAATACAATGCTAAATTTCATATATTGAGGATCCAAAATTATAGAGATAATTCAATTTCAATATCGAGCTCCTCAAAAGCAAGCAAAAGGTGTGTATTGTTTTCTGAATTGCATAATTCTTGTTTGAAGAATCAAGTTGAATTGATTCCAAGGGCATATTGTAGAATAGATATCAGTATTGGATTCTAAAATGGTCCCTAAAAGAATTCAACACCCATTAAGCCTTTATAAAGCTCTACTATGACACTTGAAGGAGAAGAATGGCAACATGACATATCAAAATTACAAGAGCAAGTGCAACAAATTTTGCTCTCGCAAAGAGCAACAAAAAATGACATGGAACTTTTGAAGAAAGGCATGGAAACTAAGATGGATGGTTTGAAGAAAGGCGTGGAATATAAGATGGATGGTTTGAAGAATGGCATGGAATCTAAGATAGATGGCATGGAAGCTAGCATGGAATCTAAGATGGATGACATGGAAGCTAAGATGGAAAACATGAAGAATGATCTAAAAGCAGACATGGAAGGTTTGACAAAGTTGATACAAGAAATGTTTCCTAATGGTGAAAAGATAGTAGAGGAAACTCATGATGAGAACAAAATAAATATTAATCATGATTTCATAAAATCTAATGTTGGCGGGAAGAACCACCATATTCCAAAAATGGATATGAGGAAGTTTGATGGAAAGGATCCTGTAACATGGATACTACAGATGGAGCAATATTTTGATCTCGATAACGTGCAAAACACACAAAAGGTACGCATTGCAACTTTACATTTAGAACAAAATACATTTGTATGGTATCGATGGCTTTGCTCCCGTAAAAAAATTGTCACTTCGTCAATTTTTATGGAGGAAATGATAGCACATTATGAGGATACAAAGAGCAACACCTTCTTTAGCCAATTGATAAATCTCAAACAAAAGGGTTTAGTGGGGGAGCACATTGAGGACTTCCAAAAATTGAATATAAGGGTAACTGATATTCCAGAGGAACATAGGATTGATCTCTTCATAGGTACTTTAAAAGATAACATCCAACATGAAGTTCGCGTTTTGGAACCTGATTCATTGGAGAAGGCATTCAGGTTGGCAAGAAAAATTGAATGTGAAATTATGGCGACAAGGAAGCCTACCACTCACTTCTATAAAGAGGGAAGTGTTGCTACCCCTAGATTTCCACAACCTACAAGGTTGACACCACAACAATTGGAAGAAAAAAGAGCAAAAGGGCTTTGCTACAGTTGTGATAGCAAATACACTAAAGGTCATAAGTGTGTTGAGAAGAAATTATTTTACATAGATTGTGAAGAGGAAGAAGAAAATGAACAAGAAGAGGATATACACCAGGAAACAACCCAAGAAGTGGAAGAAATGAGTTCGACCATACCATGTAATGCATTGGCAGGAATTACCACTCCTCAAACTCTCAAGATAGAAGGACATATCAAGAAGAAAAAGGTAATAGTGTTGATTGATTCAGGTAGTACCCATAATTTTATTCATTGTAAGGTAGCCAAGGAATTGAATTGTTTCCTATACCCAGCGCCAGAATGTCAAGTGATGGTTGCAAATGGAGAAACTATAAATCACTCTAGAAAATGCCACAATATCAAGCTAACCATGGGGGAATATGTATTGAATATTCCAATGCTTTCCATTCCTATGGGAGGTCCTGATGTTGTACTAGGAGTACAATTGTTACAATCTTTGGGGACGGTAGCTTTTAATTTTCAAGAAATTTTCTTTAATTTTTTTCAGAAGGAAAAGAAGTCGAATTACAGGGTATTGCAGGGAAGCCGGAAAAGATAATAATCTCTAATGTCATGAAAAAGCTTCTAAATAAATAACAATGAGGCATAATTGCACAATTATGCTCACTAGAAGTTCCAACATCAAAATCATCTATTTCTGTAGATCTCCAAAAAGTCTTGGACAATCATTCCAAGGTTTTTGAAGCTCCAAAATGACTCCCACCTATTCATGATCATGATCATGCTATTCATTTGATTCCAGGAAGTGTTCCTCAAAACATCAGGCCTTATAGATACCCTTATGTCCAAAAGAGTGAAATTGAACGTATGATTGCAGAAATGTTAGAGGCGGGTATAATTCAACCTAGTCAAAGTTCTTTCTCTGCTCCTGTAGTATTGGTACACAATAAGGATGGATCATGGTGCATGTGTCCAGATTATAGGGAGCTCAATAAGCTCACCATTAAAGATAAATTTCCCATTCCTGTGATTTATGAATTATTGGATGAATTACATGGAGCAATTTATTTTACCAAGTTGGATCTTCGTTCAGGATATCATCAAATTAGAATGAAGACTGAAGATATTCCAAAAACAACATTTTGAACTCAGGAGGGTCATTATGAATTTTTGGTCATGCCTTTTGGCCTTACCAATGCACCTTCTACATTTCAAGGGTTGATGAATTCCATTTCAAACCCTTCCTTAGAGAATTTGTGCTAGTATTTTTTGATGATATACTAATCTACAACAGGTCTTGGAAGGATCATGTTCAACATGTTGACAGGGTGCTCAAACTATTGTAGGAGAAACAATTATATGCAAAAACATCTAAATGTTTCTTTGGAGTACAAGAGGTGGAATATCCGGGTCATATTGTATCTCACGAGGGTGTTAAGGTAGACCCTAAAAAAATTAAAGCCATTAAGGAATGGAAAGTCCCCACAACCATAAAGCAGTTGCGAGGATTTCTCGGGTTAACAGGGTATTATCGCAAGTTTGTTAAGAATTATGGGAGAATAGCAGCACCTTTAACAACATTATTGAAGAAAGATGCATTTTCATGGACTCCTGAAGCAACTAAGGCCTTTGAACGTCTTAAAGAGGCAATGTGCCTAGCACCGGTCTTAGCTACACCAGACTTCACAAAAACCTTTATTGTGGAATGGGATGCCTCAGGAAATGGAATTGGTGCAGTTTTAATGCAGGAAGGAAGACCCATTGCTTTTGAAAGTCGTCCAATCAAAGGAAAGTATTTACAGAAACCTATTTATGAGAAGGAAATGTTAGCAATACTACATGCACTAAATAAATGGAGAACTTACCTAATGGGAAGACACTTCAAGGTAAAAACTAAACATGATATTCTTAAACACTTTTTGGAACAAAGACTATCTTCGGAAGAGCAGAAAAAATGGGTCACAAAGATGTTGGGTTATGAATTTGAAATAATATACAAAAAAATGGAAGCTAAATGTTGTTGCAGATGCACTCTCAAGAAAGAATGAAGAGGTGGAATCATTGCTTTGTGCCATTTCTATTATCCAACTAGATTGGATAATCGAAGCAAGAGATGAATGGCATAAGGAAAAAGAAGTGTGGACACTCATTCAAAAGTTGCAGCAAGATCCTAGTACATCTGATACATTTAGTTGGAAAAATGATTCCTTATGGTACAAAGATCACTTAGATCTTTTTAAGAATTCCCAACTAAAACAAAATATTCTTTTGGAATTGCACACTTCTCCTTTAGGAGGACACTTAGGATTTTTTAAAAATTACCACATGGTGAAGAAATAATTTTTTTGGGATGGCCTTAAATCTGATATTCAAAAGTTTATGGCGGAATGTTTAGTTTTCCAACAGAATAAATTTGATACAATTAAGACCCCGGGTCTTCTACAACCTTTATCCATTCCAAGTCAACGTTGGGAGGAGATTTCAATGGATTTTATCACAAGTTTACCTAAGTCCGAAGGAAAGAGTGTCATCATGGTGGTAGTTGATAGGCTTACCAAGTATGCACACTTTTGTGCATTATCTCATCCATTTAAAGCAATTACAGTTGATACTACATTTATGGACATAATTTGAAAGCTACATGGAAACCCAAAGGTTATTGTGAGTGACAGAGATCCCATTTTTACTAGAAATTTTTGGACGGAGTTATTTTCTTGTTTGGGTACTCAATTAGCTCATAGCTCATCTTATCATCCCCATTTTGATGGTAAAACTAAGATAGTAAATAAATGTTTGGAAGGATATCTTCATTTTTTTGTTTCTAATAAACAAAAAAAATGGGTCAAGTGGTTACCTCTAGCTGAATGGTGGTATAACACTTCCTTCCATACTGCAGCAAAAATGACCCCATTTATGGCACTTTATGGATATCATCCACCATCCATCACATCATCTTTAAGGGAAAAATTGAAGGTTCAAGCAGTGGAAGATCACATCGAGCATCAACAAGAAGTTCTCCAACTCTTAAAGGATAACCTGAATTTGGCACAAAATCGAATGAAACAACAGGCAGATCAACATCGCAATGAGAGAAGTTTTGATGTAGGAGATTGGGTATTTTTATGGCTACAACCATACAAACAAATGTCCCTCAAGCAAGCTAAGAAGGATAATAAATTATCGCCAAAGTACTATGGTCCTTACAAGGTGTTGCAAAAGATTGGTACTATGGCATACAAATTGGAGCTTCCTGCTTCTTCACGAGTGCATCCAATTTTCCATGTTTCATAGTTAAAGAAGGTTATAGGTGAAAATCTTCTAGTTCAAAAAATATTGCCATAACTTGATGAGGAAGGAAAAATCATATTGGAACTTGAAGCGGTCACGGAAATAAGAACTCGACAGCTACGAAATCGATCAATTTCAGAGTATCTCATCAAGTGGAAGAACTTACCCACTGAAGATTCTACATGGGAGGATTAGAATTTTATACAGAAGCACCCAGAGCTACTCAAGCATTGAGGACAACACTTTTTTGAAGGAGAGGGGCATGTTAGGTCCCTATATTACTAGTATAGTCCCTTATTGTTGTTAGTGTAACCCCCTATTGTTATTATTGTACCCTTGTAACCCCCATTTTGTTATTATTGTGCCCTTAAATTATTATTGTTAGGTCGGCTAGGATTACATTGTGGCCCACTAGGATTACATTATGGCCCCATGGACTCCTATATATAGAAAGGAGGCTTTGTAATTTGTATCATCCAAGAATTGTTCATTCATGTAATGTATTGGAGGTTTCCCCCTCGAAGTGGCTTATTTCTAAGGCGTTGATATCTCTTTTCTTCTCTTTTTGGAGCTGGTTTCACAACACACATGCATCAACAGTTGGGGCAGCCAACACATTGGAGGAAGGAACTCTTGTATCCCTACAAGAGATTCCCAAATATCATCAAGGCATGAAGGAATTTCCACTATCTATTGTTGCAGCAAATTCTTTTTTTAGTTGTGGAAATTTTCTTTTACATGACCAAGGTTCAAATCCCATTGCTGATCTAGAGCAACATGATTGCACTACGTTGTGCAAATGGTTCAAGGAGGAGATGAAACACTATCCTCATGCACCTCTGTTGAGTTGCACACAATCCTTGAGGTTGGGGTGCGAACTTTTGGAGAATGAAACAAACCATGACACTCCTATGAAATACCATAAGACCATCCTTAAGTTGGAGTATGAGACAACCATTACATCCTTGGAGAGATTAATAGCACTGTCAAACAATGGTGGAGAGGAGATGTTATCTTCATAATATTTGGATCCTTGTGGATTCAACATAGTCATGGGTGAGAAATATTCTCTAGGAGGTCTCCAAAGAGCTGAATTTCAAACTTTCATAAAATTCAAGGAGAGATATTTGGTTTGGAAGGATGGTAACCCTCATGAGAGGAGTACCAAGGGGAAGAGAAGAAAAAGACATCCACAAGTGATTGAGTGGATTTGGATGACGAGAAAGAAGCTGGAAAGATACTTGCAGGTCTATGATACTAAGAAGTAGGAGGCTTGGCTGCGTTGGCTCCTCTTGAAGGAGATTGGACATCACTTGGCCTGTCCTCTTACTTGAGTTGTACTTGAGAGAGCAAGGGCATATTTTCTCTCACATATTGTGTGATGTTGCAGGAGTAGAAGAGGGCACTCTCATGGTGCAAAGGGGCTACTACTTGGCCTTGGGTGATTAGGAAGCACTTCCATCTTGGGAGGTAGCCCATATTTGTGGCAGCATTACTAGAGGATTCTTTGACAAGGATCATGTCAAATAATGGAGCTTTGTATTGACAGGAGCTTATTTGCATGAGCTTACAATGTTGTCACTTTGGAGCAGGGACTTATGGATGGAGTGTCCCCAGGCTCACTTCACATTGTATGCACTTGGTGAACAAGGAGGAGGTGAGAATGATAGAGTAGTGGATGGTGACATCTATTACTATGACATATTCTTCTTGACTTGGGCTTCCAAGCATGAGAAGGATGATCTTCTTGCAGCACATGGGTCATTCCTCTTCATAGCTTGCCAAAAAAATATGGAGGACTCACTCATGGATCCATGTATCATCTTACTTCTGGCATATGGTAAGAAATCTATTTTCACATTTATTGATTTGCATACTCTTACCATTACTATGCAGTGCATTGCTCCACAGGAGGGCAAGCTTTTCACATTTCTCCATGATCAATGTTGGGCCAAACTATATGATGGAGGAAGTCATATTTTATGTGGCCTTGGGTAAATGTTTTCTCATTACATGTATGTTCAGTTTTTATATCCAACTATTTGGCATATGATGACTTACATGATTAACTTTGTAATAAGAAACATTTTGCCTTGTAATGTCCTCAAGCAGCAGTTTGTAAAACTGCGTTGTACATACTTATGAGACTATTGGTATCTTCAAGCACCACATGAAGCCATCAATATATCCTTCATTCTTGTACTGATCATGTCTTTATTTGATGATGTTGTTCCTATCCTTGTTGAGAGCATGATTTTGGAATGACACATGTGTTGGGTGTGTCCTTGAGGGGAGATAATTCCCACATTTTCTGGACTACATGTTCTAATGGGAGCATGGGAGGAGATATGGCCACCACAGCCACATATTTTTTCTCTTTTGGGGTGGGCCATGAGTTTGGTCACCATCCATTGTATAACCATGGGCAAGTGCTTGATCATATATTGTTATCACATTCAACCATTTACTATTCATTAGTAGATGAGATGATGTTTGTATATCACTTGCCATGCTATTTTCTGAAGATGCAGTGAATGAGACTACGTTGTGTCCTCTTGAGATATTTTTTGTATCATGAATCATCATCTAAACCTCCAACAAACATCTCATTTGGATACTCTATGATGACCATGTCCTATTCATCATGGATGGAATGTTTTGGGCCAAATTGTTCTTCAATATTGGAGGGGAGATCCTCGGAGGATTGTTCCTCATTTTTCCACTGGAGGGAAATAATTTTGCAGCCCAGGATCAGCATATACTCTACACTCATCATGAGTGGAGAAAACAATAGCATGGGGTAGGCTACCTTGTCTACCATGATCAGAATTTCAGCCCACCTAATTTGCATGAGCCAAAGGTGGAGGGAGACTATCAGGAGTTGCCATGTTGGAGGGTAATTCATTTTGTTTGGATGATTTCTTGGTGATGGGAGATTCATATGGGGATGGCAGATCCTAATTCATCTTCAGCCACATGCCTCAAGAAGGCCCTCAGTTATATCTTTGCAATTGCTTGAGGACAAGCAATCTTTGAGAGGGGAGGACTGTAATGTTCCCAAAATTAGCATGAAGCTAATTGGAACATTGATTTTTTTTATGTCATCTAGGAGATGAATAAAATGGGTGAGGATACCCATGAGTAGGAATAAAATCCCTTCTAGTGTGAAAAGTGACTTTTTGCATGAGGACAAGGTCTGGTTGACCAAGTCAAACAGTGTAGTGGTAGAGGGTGGAGATCATCTTATGGGACAACGCAATGAAAGAGGAGGGACATTTCCTTGATGGAGGAAAACCTAAAGAGTGGAACCCATGGAGACGAAACTCTCATTTTTTTAAAACGAGGGCAAGATAGCCATTTTTATTCATGCATATGATTATATATTTCTTGTTTGCTTAAACTATTTGCAGTCTCCTGCTGTTTAGCTGAGTTACAGTGTTGTTTAGCACGAGGGATTCCTGTTTAGGATTCATTATCCTTATTGAGAGGCCTCTTGAGGGATTTCACTTCATTTCTCCACATCTAGGCTCAAGGCCAAAGCCACCTCCTTCAGCTACAACATTATTTCTGCTGAAGTATAACGTTGTGTTGCAGGGTGTTGCAGTGGAGGATCCCACAACACCATTCCTTGGTTGTTTTTCAGAGGAGGGAGCCTTCTTTCCTTTGGGAGATCAGTGAGGAAGGATTCAGAGCATATTTCAGATCTTGGCACTTGGGAAACACTTTCTATTCCACCTACAGCGTAGTTTCCCTCAGTATCTCTGTTATTTTCAAAGTACACCTGTAGTGAGGGTTTGCAGTGTTGATTGGAGGGTGAGATCTTCAGTGATAGGATCAGCCTTTCACTTGGAAGATCCATTGGAGGAGGCCTTGTCATCAGATGCAGCATCTTCAGTATTCTCCATTCATTTCTAGTTCTTGAGTTGCAGCTGCTACCCTGCAACTCTGGCATTTTTCCATTTTGTATAATTTAGACAATCCTTCTAAGGATTGTTGTATTATTGTTTTCAGGGGTTGAGAGCTTGCTCCCCCTCATTTATTGAGCCATATATTATCACATATTTCTACTATGATTTAGTATGATGCATTATCTCTAATAAACTGCATCCTCTTAGCCTGCAGAAATTCCTGTGTAGCAGTGTTTAGCTATTTTCATGTACATGTCCCTTTTGAGGCTACATTGCCCTGCTTGAGTGACTCTTTCCTCAAGGATTTGCATGCATTGCTGCTATAATATACAATTGTTGGCTATATACATCTTCATTTACCCATGCTTATAAAAATAACGATGTTATTCCATTGTATGTTCATACATTGTTGCAGTTCCTCATTGGGAATTTATCAAACCATACTAGGTGTGGGAGGCCTGTTGTATAGAACAATCTACTATTCTAGATTAGGCTCAATTTATTGTCAACCAAGGTAGGTAATCTTAGAAGCATGTGTCTAATATTTATAGACCTAAAATGATATGTTTTACTAAGTGAATGTTTATTGTGGTAGGCTCCAGCACTCTTTTTACAAGAGATTGATATGTGGTTCCTCACACACTTTAAACATTCATGAAATTAAATCTGATCTGTTGTTCTAAAAACAGAGTGCTACTAATTGTTTGAGTTTTCAATCCTTTTACAAGGTTATAGTTCAAGAAAACTCTTTGAAAGTAACACACTAAAGCCTATTAAAAATTGAATTCATTAAAACAGAGATCACAGGAATGATTTCAAATTCAATACTCAACTAAACCCTCTTACAATGACTGTTCATTAATTTAGTAATTGAATCCTTCAATTATAACTATGAATCATGAAATAAAAATGATGAAGGAAATCTCAAGCTCTCTTAATCAAAATCAATGAACTCAAAGCATATAAATTAAAATACTAAATCAGATTTGAATATTAAATCTAATGAAAATGTAAAGAGAAGTGTATCGACCTCACATGGGGGCCCTTCCACGCTTTGAAGGCACACTTGGGGAAAATTCAAATGATGAAAATACTAACTCAAAACACCATAAATGATATAATTCTGTCTCTGATTAAAATCTGGGAATGAGTTACATTAAAAAAAAGTTCCGAAGCACGTACACAGTCTCAAGTCTTCTCCTACATTCAATAATATCACTAGCATCATTAGCCTATTACATGCTTCCATTCACTTATTTATCAAAAATTACAATCAAGAGAGGTTATTTTCGTTCCTTCTAATCCTAACTGATCTCAAAAACAGATCGAATTAGTTTGTAATTCCTATTCATAAGAAAAATATCAAGCTCATTCATTATGACTCAGATTTTTTTGCTAGATTAGCTGGGTTTGACCAGCGTTGACCGGCTATTTAGGAACTTCAAATCTGACGCTGGATAGATTTTTCATCATCTGTGTATGTTCCAGATCACGTCCTTGTCCTTCGTTTTGATCTACCTGCTATGCCACGTGTCATAACATAAACCATTTACAGGAAGTTATCACATCCTGTAATTTTCTTGAAAAATTTCAATTTTTAACACAAAAATTCCATAAATTAATTTTAATGTAAAAATAAAAATTATAATGCTATATTAATCAATTTCGATAAATTATAAGGGATTTATGGAAGAAAATTGTGGATAAATGATGGGATTTTAGGAGAAAAAGATAGCCATAAAATAATACCAACATTTCCCCCAAACTCAATGATTTAGCATGTCATCATGCTAACTTGATGTGCTCCCTTTATGTTCTGCTTCTGCTGCTGCTTGTAGCAATACATCTACATTATTCTGGGCTTGAAACTCATGCCTCATGTTCTTGTATTTTTCTTTGAGAGCCTTTTTCTGTATGTACCATTTTGTTGCCCATTTACATATTTCAACTTGATCATTTTTGAGTTCTTTGAATTTCCTTTTTAATTTCTCATTTTTCTATTGCATCTTCTTGTTATGGGCTCTTAACACTTCATTTTATTTCTTTATGAATCTTTCTAACATATCTGCTTCCATAAGTTCCTCTTTTAACTCTTCGATTTGTTTCTTTAGCTTTCTCTGTTTCTTGTTTGTAGGTACTGGCTCTTTTCTTTCTCCCTTGTTAAATTCAGTTTCCATTTCTACATTTTGTTCTGGCTGTGAATTAGCACTAATTTCAATTTCCATTGGTGAATTTATATCTAGCTCTGGTTGATCATCTTGTATTTTGTTTCTTTTTATCCTCCTTGATCTTCTTGTGTAAGTAGTGAAAATTTTGTCTTTTGCAATTTTCTTGGCATCTTCTTGCCTCATTCTCCTTGTTTTCACACTACTACTGGGCTGAGCAACAATGCTTGACTTAAATTCAGGGGTTTCCTCATAAACATCAACCATAAACCCTATGCTTCCTTGTTTCTCCTGTTCATCTTCTTTGGTTTTGATTTGATTGGCAACTAAAAACCCTTCCCATGTTATTCCTCTCTTTTGCAATTCAAATTCAATTAAAATTTTGATCAAACCAAAATGATACAAGCTTCTATCTTCATTACCCTTTTGTTATTGGATGGTCTTTGACATTTTAGTCAAAATATATAAAAGAAAGTAAGGCAAACTGATAGTGCATTGACCCTTTAAGTGCAAAAATATTTTTATGTGATACAGGTATACTATGCTGTAACGCCCTTCACATGTGACAAATTTTTGAAGAATGTATACCATTTCGTCCCATGGGTGGATTAACCAACTTCTAGGAACACCCTTTTTCCAATTGACAGAAGAAAATCTTGACCTAGACATAAACTGAGTCCATGATTTTTCTCTAAACTGCTTGGTTTTGAAATATTTTTCCCCTTCTGGACTAATGTTTAATGACTGAGCTATTATATCCTCTGAGATTATGAAAGAGAAATTTCCTATCAAAGCTTTTTCTCCATTAAATGAAAATGCAAATTGTTTTATAACTTCTTCATTGTTTCCATTGAATTTATCTAGAAAAGATAACCATTGTTTTTCCCTCAAAATTTTAACACAGTCTTCATGGTATTTTGAGCTATCAAATTTCTCAAGCTCTACTCTATTTTTCATTTCTAGAAAAATATCTGTTCTAACCCTTTTTTATTATACTCTATGAAACAAAAATTTAACCAGGGTTTTTCAACTTGTTACCTTTCTTGTTGCGTTCCACTGAGTTGACCTTAAGTTTCTGAACTGACTTCTTCAAATGTTTGAGCCGGTCGTAAATTTCTGAGCTTACTTCTTCAAATATCTGAGCTGGTCTCAAATTTCTGGGCAGAAGTCAAGATTCTAGATAACTCCAACTGCTATATTTTCTCCCTTTTTTTAAACACCTATTATCTCGGCTTTTCTATTTTAAAACTCAGAGCCCAAATGTTAGCCGAATTTTATGAAATCAGAGTTTCATAAAATGAAAACTCAGCGCTCGACCTTGATTTTTCCTGTTATCATGAGATGAAATTTTTATAATGATTGCGTTGAGATTAGGGTGTTATCATGAAAGACCGTAGTCTTATTTACAGAGCCTGAAGACGTGTCACAGAGAGTTCAAATCATAAATACAGGGGAATGATAGTGGTTTGCAGAAAACACAATCATAGTAACAGAGTATACAAGACGTGCTGACAGAGAAATGAAATCATTGGCGGATACACTCATAAGCAGATATAGACCTCTTTTATAACTTATCAAAGAAACATTTGATATTTCATAAATTATATATGCGCTTTGACTTTTCAATTAGATACATATATATGCCCCCGCCTAAGGTTAAACCATGCGTCAAACATTCTCCAGTCATAAACCTTGGCATTATATTATGAATGGGTCCCACCAATTCATGTACTTCTTCAATCGACGACCCATAGCTTGTCGTGTTGCAAACCCTGATCGGACGATCACCAATGAATATCGCGTTGTTAAAGCCTTCGAGTGTTAACGCTCCAAATCTACGTGAAATTAGTGGTATTAGAATACCACTACCTCCTTACGTGTCAACAACAAACATATATCATGTTCTTTTGATAAAACTTAAATACAACTTTTCAACCACGTGATAGTACCGGTTTTCTATCTCAAACCCACTTTTACTTTATCACACAAGATTATGCTCTTTATTCTCATGGTCCTGCACCATTCCACTTCTGTACCATTCTGATTTTGATTTCGCTTCTCCTTTCAAAAAATATGTTATCCATTCTGAAGGATCAATTGAGGACAGGTGGTTTTATAGATGTCTTCCCTTTGACGGATCTTCTCATTATAAGGCTTGTTGGTACTTTGTTGGCAGAAGTTAAATGACGAGTCTGTGAAAAAGGTTTTAAGGAATATGGCTCGAAATAGGTTAAAATGGATGATATGGGTAGGAATGGTAGGAATAGGAATGGGTGTTATGAAAATAGAAATGTTCGTATAGAAATAGGAAGAGGAATATGGGTATGAGGGTTATAAAAAGGCTTATGAAATTGATAATAAGCAATCATAATTACTTATTCAACACTAAAATAATCTAGGAATTTAAATGCTAAAAAAAAAAAATCTTTCAATACATTACACTTGTTGGCTGATAAAATCCCATTTTTTCTCTTTGCAGGTGTAACTGATTTGCTTGTACAAGTGTGACTGATCTGATTGTCTTTGTAACTGATCATTGTCTTCGAAAACAGGTCCCTTTGAAATTGAGTATAACAGGTCCCTTAAAATCTGAAGAGTCATGTTTGTGAAGCTGCTATTTATCTTTGGTGTTGATGCAGCCTTGTTTAGAATTTTGATAGGCAACCTTTGAAAATTCTTGAATTAGCCTTGTGTACCTTTTGATGCAGTCTTTGAACAGGTCCCTCTGCTGTTTGTATTGACATAGCCTTTGAACAGGTCCCTCTGTATAATCATGTTGAAATAGGTCCCACTGCATATTTTGTGGCTTGAACAGGTCCCTTTACTGATTAGAACAAAAAATATCTTATTGAAACATTGAATTACTGAAACAAATGCCTTGAAAAATTGAGAATGAGGAGATGAGATAGGGAAAAACCACTGTTTCTTCTCCCCCACTAATTCTTTGACTTGTCCTCAAGTCATTATTGAATTTTTGAAAAACAGGAAATAACTAGAACAATGAATTCTTACCAGCCAAATGATTGGTTTTCCAGTAAGAATTCGGGTTTAGAGTGTGCCAGAGTCTGGTTTTCACATCTAAACCATTATTTTTTAATTTTATTTTTTTTTAATGTTTTATTATTTATTATTTTTTATTTTTTATTTAAAAAAAAATTGAAATGACTAAGGTAGAGATATCACAGCTGAAGGCTGTGATATCTCAACCTCCTTTTGCTGAGATACAGTTTGAATAAAATCTTCTTTGATGATGGGCTTATGATAGAGTTTCAATCTATGTCCATTGAAAATAAAGGTTTTTCCTTCTCCATCAATTGTAGTAAGTTTGACTGATCCATTGTCAAATACTTGAACTATTTCATATGGGCCCATCCAATGTGTTGTGAACTTGGCTTCATGATCTCTGAATTTGGAGTCAAAGAGTAAAGCCCAGTCACCTTCTTTAAAATATTTCTTCTTTAGGTGTGAATCATGTCACTGTTTTCTTTGTTTCTGCATTAAGATTGTTCTCTCCTCTGCTTGTTGCCTCATTTCATCTAACTGGTTCAATTGCATAATTCTCTCTTTTTGTGCTTCATTGAGATCAATGCCTAAATCTGCAACCATTTTATAAGTATGTATCTGAAATTCAATAGGAAGCATTACCTCTTTTCCATACACCAGCTGGTATGGTGTAAATACTGTAGTGTCTTTCCATGTGATTCTGTAAGCCCAGAGAGCATCCTTGAGATTTTCCTCCTAATTCTTTCTGTTCATTTCCACCGTTTTAGTGATAATTCCTTCCAAAGTTTTATTTATAGATTCCACTTGGCCATTGGCATGTGGATGGTAAGGTGTACTTTTCCTGTGCTTGATTTTATATTTTTCTGTGATGTCTTGAACCAGCCTTGATGTAAACTGAGTACCTTGGTCTGTTACTATCTCTCTAGGCACTCCATACCTTACAAAAATTTCTTCAAAAAGGAAGTTTACCACTGTTTGTTCAGTTGCCCGGACAAGTGCTTTTTCTTCAGCCCATTTAGTCACGTAGTTAGTACATACTAAGATGTACTTTTTTTCCTTTGAAGGTGGATTGATAGGTCCTACAAAATCTAGAGCCCATTTTTCAAATGGCTCTAAATGTACTTGAGGCTGAAGTGGCATATCATCTGAAGCAGTTGGTCTACCCATTCTTTGGCAACTGTCACAACTTCTCACATACTTCTTGGAATCCTTAAAAATTGATGGCCAATAATAGCCAAGACTGAGGATCTTGAATGTTGTCCTTTTAGTTGCAAAATGCCCACCACAAGGTTCATCATGGCAAGATTTTAAAATGTCAATTATTTCATCATTTCTTACACATATTCTAATAATCATATTATAACCAGTGTAAAATAAATCTCCATTAACCCATGAATATCTGGCACTTTTCTTGATGAGTCTTTTCTTTTCCTTTGTGGTAAAATATGGAGGTGTTTTTCCCGTGGACAGATAATTAGCTAAATCAACATACCATGGATCCACTATTGATATTGTGAATAAGTTTTCATTGGGAAAAGAATCTTCAACTGGAACAACCTCACCTGGATTCTGGAGTCTAGAAAGAAAATCTTCCACCTGGTTCTCTTTACCTAGTCTATCCAACACTGTAATATTAAATTCCTGTAGCAATAACAACCATCTGGTAACTTTGCCATTAGTTATTGGTTTGTTCATTAAATACTTAATGGCAGAGTGGTCAGTATGGACAAAAACCTCATAACCAGTTATATAATTTCGGAATTTATTCACAGCATGTATGATTGCAAGCATTTATTTTTTAGTAATTGTGTAATTAAGTTCTACAAGTTTCAGATTTTTACTTATAAAATAGATGGCATAATTCAAATACTCTTATTTTTTGCTTAATGAGGCACCTACTGCAGTATCAGATGCATATGTAAAGATGTGAAAGGGTAGGGTCCAATTAGGTCCTTTTAAAATAGGTGTGGTTGATAATTTTTCTTTGAGTGTTTCAAAAGATTTTTGAAAATTTTCATTCTAGTTGAAAGGTGCATCTTTTGCAAGAAGCTTAAATAGAGGTAAAGCTATCTTACTAAAATGCTCAATAAACCTTCTATAATAGCTTGCATACCCAAGAAAGCTTCTTACCTCTTTTTGAGTCTTCGAAATTGGCAAATTGACAATTATTTGGATTTTTGATGGATCTACTTTAATGCCTTCTGAAGAAATATAATGACTCAATACTACCCCTTCATTTAGCATCATAAAACACTTTTCATTACTCAAGAATAAATTGGCTTCAATACATCTCTTCAAAACTTTCTCAAGATTTTCTAATGAATTCTCAAATGAATTACCATACACTGAAAAATCATCCATATAAACTTCAACACAGTCATGAACTAAATCAGCAAAAATAGCTAATACATCTCTCTAAAATGTAGCTGGAGCATTACAGAGTCCAAATGGTAAAACATTGTAAGAATAAATTCCCCAGGGACAAGTAAAAGTGGTTTTTTCATGGTCCTCTAAGGCTATCCTAATCTGGTTATAGCCACTGAAACCATCAAGAAAAGAAAATGATGATTTCCCAACTAATGTATCAAAAACTTGGTCAATAAATGGTAGTGGAAAATAATCTTTGAGGGTTGCTTTGTTCAATTGTCTGTAATCAACACAAATCCTCCACTTATCATTTTTCTTGGGCACTACTACCAATGGAGATACCCACTGACTGTCAGAGATGGGATAAATAAAATTGACTTTCAGTAGTTTTTGTAATTCATCTCTAACAATATCCTGAAGGATGGGATTCATTCTTCTCTGTGGTTGCCTCACTGGTCTTACAATACTGTCTGTGTAAATATGGTGAGTGCATGTTTCTGGGTGGATTCCCTGCATATCGGTGTAGTCCCAAGAAAATTCCTTTTGATATTTTCTCAATAATTGAATCAATTTTTCTTCTTGAGATAAGTCTAGGTGTGTGCCAATATTCAATGTTTTTCCTGGACTAATCTCTATGATCTTACTCTGTGTGTTTGTGATAGATTGAATGGGAAAAATGTTTTCAAATAATGTTTGCAAAGAATGAATGGTACATTTTTCTTGAAAACTTTGTGCTAAAAGTTGATCTGCAACATTGTATTGTTCATTTCTTAATTCTTCAGAAATATCAGGTTGAGAAAGGAACAATTCTACCAAATCATCATTATTCTGTTCTTGAAAATCATAGATTTGATTGATGCTAAAAACAGATTGAACTTCTTCTTTATCATTGTATTTGTCATCAAGCCATAAGTTGTTTGCTACTGCTGGTGATTATGCTGATCAGTACAGAGTGAGTTGTTTTCTTTCAGTTCCTCATGAAATAATCATATTACCTGATCTACACCCTATGAATGCACCAGTAGTTGCTAACCATGATATTCCAAGGATGATAGGGTGTCCTCCTAAATTATATTTTGGCTGAAGGACTAAAAAGTCAACTAGATACTCCCAAGAGTCCAATGAAACAATTATGTCCTCCAAAATCCTTTCAGGAATAACTTTAGACCTATCAGCTAGTTCTAGGACAATTGGTGTGTATTGTAAGTTTGTGAGCTGTAGTGTTTTCATTGTTTCAAGGGTCATCAAATTTTTTGCATCCTCGAGGTCAATCAAAGTGTTTGGAATAGGTATGTTGTTAATGATTGTAGTGACTCTGGGAATACTAGGATCAACATACTTTTCCATTGAAATGGTGTTTCTCATAAGGCCGACTAGATGTCCAATAACATGAATAGTTTGTGGGTCAAGTATTTTCTTTGTAGGCTTCTTGAGGCATAGCTCTTTGATTGCTTTAGTATATATCGGAATGTCTTATATGGCTTGAAGTAGTGGAATTTTTATATAGACATTCTTTAGCTCATTTAAAACATCAAACTGAGGTAAAGACATAGGGAGTTTTTCTTGGATCAGTCTATCCGGAAAAGGTGGTGGATGCATTGGTTGCATTTTTTTATTTTGGATGTCATCATTTTGTTTCTTCTGAGTTGGAGTTTCATCTTCATTCTCTTTGTTTTATTTTTGTTTGTCAGCTACTGGAAGTTCTTTTTGAAGTATTCTACTAGACCTAATCTCGACATTTTGTAAAGGTAGAGTGGGGTAATATGTTCCCTCATCTACACTATAAGCTGGTCTATCTGCTCTATTATTTGGATTAGGTATAGGTTGAGCAGGTATCTAAGTAGGTCTAGTAGGCTGGTTAGATGGAAGTTGTAATTGAGATGGATTTATTGGTGGAGGAGCAGGCAATGTTTGTTGAGTGTTTTGAGGTTGATGGACAACTTGATGCTGAGGATATTGCTGATATGTTTGAGGATACTGCTGATATGGATGAGGATATTGTTTGTATGATTGAGGATATGGTTGGTATGGTTGAGGGTATTGCTGAAATGGTCTCCATTGTTACTGTGGGTAAGTCTGGTGTTGCCACGGCATGGGAACATTCCAAGAATTCTGAACATACATCTGATCTTGTGCAGGAAATTGCAAATTTTGATTTGGAAACATACCTGGAGGTGGAGGTTGTGGTTGCCATGGTCTCTTAGCACCCATGAAATACAAATTCTCCATATCTGCGTTGGCTTCCAAATTACAATTTTGTAAAATCTTGATTTTAGAGCAATGAAAGATATCATGATTTTTAGTGCAAAAGGCACAAACTTGAACATTTTGAACATTTTCTAAAGGGTAGTCTTTCAAAGCATGTTTCTTCCGGCACTTTGGACAAAAGACATCCATTAATTGATCTTCTTCTTCCTGTCTTTTCTTTGCTTTTAAAGTGTCAATTTGGTTCCCTAAGGTACTTAATAGGTCTGTTTTGAATTCTTCCAATAAGTTTCCTATTTCAGCCCTTGTGACACTAGCTGAAGCAGATTTAGTGGCTTTGGATGATATGGTTCTTTTTCCGTTCCTAGCTTTGCTCTTAGAATACTTTTCACACAAATCGACAATCTCATCAAAAGTTAAGGTAGAAATATCACCTTTACCCATCAAATTAAGATCATCTAAGTATTCTTCTTAGATGCCCTTCAAAAATATTGTTCAGATCAGATCAAGAGACATGGTTCTGTGTTTTGATTTTTGTAGATTGTAAACAAATTGTTCCAAATATTCCTCTAAGCTCTCATCCTCTTGTTAATTCATTCTAATGATATCATCTTTAGATTCTCTTGATCTACAATAAGGTTGGTATTTCTTTAAGAATATTTTTCTCGTGCCATCCCAATCAGTTATTGCATGTTCACCAAGTCCCATGAACCACCTAAGTGCTGATGCTTTTAGTGTTTCTGGAAAGAGTATAAGCCTATGGGCATCATCTGTGTAACCATATGTTCGGCATACTATGTCAAATTCAAACAAGAATGAATCTGGGTCTTCTGAAGCCATGCCATAAATGTTTGGTAGCACAGATGGAGGTATGTTTTTCATTTTTATTTCCTCATCATTGTTTTCTCCTGGTTCTTGAATAGGAAATTTAAAGGTTGAATCTTCCTCTTCTCTTGGTGGATTTCGATCTTGATCTTGCCTTTGTTTCTGTTCAGCTTCTCTTTGTATTCTTCTTTCCTCTTGCTGTCTCTCATATTCTCTAAGTTTTTCAGGAGTGGGTCCTCTTGCTGATCCTTTTCCTTCCTCAGTCATTTTGATAGGTTATTCTGTTGATTTAATGTCTTGTTCAATGTCACTTGTTTCAAAGAAAGATTGTTCTGGTGATTTTTATCCTTCTTGAGATTTTTCAAAATCAGTAGGTTCAAGGAGAGGTTGTTGGGTTTTTTTTCTACTTTCTCTTGTTATAGAGGATTCATGGAGATGTTTCTTCTTTGCTTTGTATGCCAAAAAAATTTATCTTTCAATGAGTGTGAGTCTCTGCCCTGATTTTTGTTTGTCCTTTAATTCTTGTACAATGACTTTCTCAGCTGGAGTTGTGTGTTCAATCCTCTCTAAAGGGTCTGCTCCTAGTGGTGGATTAGTTTTTGTATGGGGGGTTTTTATGAATCTACCTTTATCATCTCTAGGTCTAGACATAAGTAATCATGACTTCTAAAATATAGAATTAAAACTAAATCTGTGTTTTTGTTTTTTTTCTATTATTATTGTTTTTGTTTGTTTTTTTTTTTTAAAATCCTCTAGTTGCGTCTCCCCGGCAACAACGCCAAAATGTAAAGACCAATATAGTATTCTAGATTAGGCTGAATTTATTGTCAACCAAGGTAGGTAATCTTAGAGGCACGTGTCTAATGTTTATAGACCTAAAAGGATCTTTCTGCCTAAGTAAATGTTTATTGTGGTAGGCTCCAACACTCTTTTTACAAGAGATTGGTATGTGGTTCCTCACACGCTTTAAACATTCATGAAATTAAATCTGATCTGTTGTTCTAAAAACAGAGTGCTATTAATTGTCTGAGTTTTCAATCCTTTTACAAGGTTATAGTTCAAAAAAACTTTTTCAAAGTAACACACTAAAGCCTATTAAAAATCGAATTCATTAAAACAAAGACCACAGGAATGATTTCAAATTCAATACTCAACTAAACCCTCTTACAAGGATTGTTCATTAATTTAGTAATTGAATCCTTCAATTATAACTATGAATCATGAAATAAAAATGATGAATGAAATCTCAAGCACTCTTAATCAAAATCAATGAACTCAGAGCATATAAATTAAAATACTAAATCATATCTGAATATTAAATCTAATGAAAATGTAAAGAGAAGTGTATCGACTTCACATGGGGGCCCTTCCACGCTTTGAAGGCACACTTGGGGAAAATTAAAATGATGAAAATACTAACTCAAAACACCACAAATGATATAATTCTATCTCTGATTAAAATCTGGGAATGAGTTACATTAAAACAAAGTTTTGAAGCATGTACACAGTCTCAAGTCTTCTCTTACATTAAATAATATCACTAGCATCATTAGCATATTACATGCTTCCATTCACTTATTTATCAAAAATTACAATCAAGAGAGGCTATTTTCGTTCCTTCTAATCCTAACTGATCTCCAAAATAGATCGAATTAGTTTGGAATTCCTATTCATTGGCAAAATATCAAGCTCATTCATTATGACTTAGATTTTTCTGCTAGATTGGTTGGGTTTGACCAGCGTTGATCAGATATTTAGGAACTTCAAATTTGATGCTGGATAGATTTTTCATCATCTATGTACGTTCCAGATCACGTCCTCATCCTTTGTTTTGATCTACCTGCTATGCCACGTGTCAGAACATAAACCATTTACAGGAAGTTATCACATGCTGTAATTTTCTTGAAAAATTCCAATTTTTAACACAAAAAATCCATAAATTAATTTTAATGTAAAAATAGCAGTTATAAGGATATATTGATCAATTTCAATAAACTATAAGGGATTTATGGAAGAAAATGGTGGATAAATGATGGGATTTTACGAGAAAAAGATAGCCATAAAATAATACCAACAATATCAATACCTCTCTTATGCAAGTCTAAGATAATTTCAATTAGTTCTTTTTCACTTTCTGATGATCTAAACAAAACCTCCTGAATTTTATCATCAACTTTTTTATCTTCAAGACTTCTTAAAATTTCAGAGGACAAGGATTTCGAATGTGATGGAGTACCTGATATTTTAGAAATGCCTTTACTGCCTCTGGAAATGGTGGATGGGTGGATCTGGGTCAGGATTACTCCTTGTGTATCTCCTTTTTGAAGCCACCTTTAATCATATAAATTTTGAATGGATTCACCAAGGTAGATGCAGCCTTGAAAAACTTCCTGAGTTCCTGCTACCTTTAGAAGTTCAACTTCAAAATCTCAAGAAAGTATAATCTTCAGGCCCCCGGCAGACACACCAAAATGTTATCACAAAATTAGACCTGATAGGTTGCCAATCAAACAATTTCATGTAACTATTTCAAACCAATATTTTGATTGAGGCTTAGCCTCCTCAACCTGAGAGGGCTCCCTCAAGGGTTAATGATTTTTGATAGAAATATAGATGGCTAACTCTATGCGGGGTAATAAGTAGATAAATGATAGATATTGGTTATAAATCACATTAGCAACTGCACATTGGGCTTATGGAGTCAAAATAGCTTCAGTAAAACCAAACAATCTACTTAGCATGGAAGTCAAGGCATATCAGAGTTCTAGTCAAGAGATATAAATGTGAAACTATAAAACACACAGTCTATTTGTTTATGTAGGAAGTCAAAGCATCTAAGATGAATTATGAGTAACATAAGTAAACACCACTGCAATAGGATGGTAAAAACATGCAATTAGATCAAGAACACGCTAGAACTATTTATGAATCTCAAGTTGGCTAAGTAGACATCTCTGTATTAAGATGAAAACCAGTCACTTAAAATAAACACAGTCTTTTGCTAAAAATGTCAAGCCCATGCATATTCAACTTCTTAATATTTTATAGATCATTTAAAACCTAAGATAACCTTATCTACAGCTAGATACATCAAACTCCTCACCTTTGAAAACTTGCCTAACCATATGAAAAGGTATTTATTACAAAAAGACAACTGCAAATTTAACAAACAGTCCTATTACAAATAGGATTCAAACTCCTTATCTCTACTCATAACAACCTTATCTAAATTAAATTACATCAATTTCCAAGTGTATTTACATATGGTCGAACCCAGATGATAAGCTTCAACACTTTATGACCATAACACTGATCTCCATCAAAGCAGGAAATTGTCCCCTGTTTTCTAGGCATAGGATCCTTTGTATGATTGAGATACTATAACCATCATGAAGCCATCACTTTGAGGTTATTTGCTGTTATAAACTGAAGTAACGCCTGCCCAAAAGCCTCCCTAAGTCCCATCTGTTGGTGTCCTGTGTTTTGATAGTTTGACAAATCAAAAGACAAGGCAACATCAGAACCAATCTTTAGAGTTACAGGATCTAGTGCTCCTGTTCTCAGAGATGGATCTCTCAAAAGTTTGTTTGCAAAGGTTTATCTTGTGTGCTTCGAGTATTGGTTTTAGACTGGTTATTAAGTGCATGTTTTCATTTGTTTGGTTGGGTTTAATTGATACAATAGAACATGAAAGGTGTAGGAAAGATACACAGAATGGAGAAACATCTAGTTCATTGGGCAATGGAGTCAAGAAGAGGTCATAACAAACTCATCAATGGATATGGGATATCAAAGGGAAAATCTAACTTGGCCACGGGATCCTTTTTTTTTTTGGAATGAGATGAACATTAATGATTTGGAAAGAGAGGTTTAATTCTCAACAAAGGGAATTCAAAAGCATAATTTGAACAAATAAAGAGCTCTTTGATAGACAGGGCTAACCATAAATTCTACAAATCACACCTTTAAGCAAATAATGATTTCAAAGCAACTTTTAAAATGAAAATATAAGATTCAGGGAATTTCCTATTTCCTCAAATATTTTATTTCAAATTAATTAGAAAACATAAAAGATTCACTGATAATTGTAGTGATAGAAGAGGGAACGCCTAATACATCTATGATCATAATTATAACTACCTTTCAGCCAACTGTTTAAGCAAAGACAAAGGGAAAGATCAAAACCGACCTCTTTGATTCACTGTAAGCAAAGAACTTCAAACGGAGACTTCAATAACAATTTTTAAGTGACAGCAGACAAGCAGGGAGAACCATAAATCATGCTGAAACCAACTGTTCGAACTATTAAGGAAATAAACAAGCATGGAGATTAAAGAGAGAGATTTAAGACTCTAAAATACTTCAGCAGAAGAAAACATGAAACAGTGAAGGATGAAGAGGTCTAAGGTGCTTCCAAGAGTAATTTCTTAGCCTAATACTTTCTATCCTACTGTAGTAAGAAATTATGGAACATAATGAAAACAGGGGAAAACATAAGACAGTTCAAAATACTTCACCAAAAGCCAAGCTCATGGATCCAACGATAGAGCCTTCTCAGGAACAAGTATGCACCAACATCATCAAGATCTCCAAGACTTCAATTTGTTCTTCAACTTCAACATACTATGTATTTACTTCAAAGAGTTTCAGTATTAAAACTTGTGATCAAACAATAACCAACAATTTCTCATCTTCCACAAAAGTATTTATACAAGGATGAGGAGGTGAGATCTGATAAAAGATCTCTCAAGGAAATTAATACAGATTTAAGACTTCTTGGCCTTTTGAGGGGCTCGATGAAGAAGTTTACAGGTGGTTCTGTATTAACTGTTTTACAATTAATATTTAAACTCGGTAAGAGATTTTTTTAATTCCAGGCTCTGCATAACGTGGAGTAATCCTGAAGATATTTTGTTGCATAAGCTTCTTGGGGTAGAATTAACTTCTTGGCAGCGCTAGAGGTAGACATTTCTTCAATCAATAACTTCGGCCTCTGTTTTGAATGGTTTGAGGCAACAGGTGGCTCTTGTAGTAGCTGAGGAATCAATTCGCCTTAAATGTAGGTGGAGGACACCTTTCTATCAGTTTAAACACTTATGATTTATTTTTACTGTGTTTGAATCCAGGAAATAAAACTTTTGATAATTATTTTAAGCCGTAATTCCCTAAATCTGTCTTCAATCTTCATCTCTGCTGCGTTCTGTTCTTCAACATTGATACTCTTTTTAAATGCGATTTTGAACCACAGTGTCTTGTCAATGTGTAGAGCCGCGATGGGCCTTAAAGGTATCAATGCTCATAGAGCATCGAGAAAAAGTGAATAGAGCTTGGCGGACGGGTTCCTTTAATGTAAAACAAGCACGGGAAACGTGTTTCCCGTCCTTCGACCTTTCTTCATTATACAATGAAAAACCACTAAAAACACCTGCAAAACACAGAAATAATTAAAAAATCCTGCGAAATGGGTCAAACTGCTTCAGAAGGTGGGAGAGGAGCGTAGCCGTTGGATCGGGACATGTGGACGGTCCAGATCTAATCGAGAGATCGCAATCGGCGGGAGGAGAAAAGGGGTGCGATGGAAAAACTCCGATGCGATTGCGCGATCGGAGGGCCAAGGCGATCAAGCAGTGGCCATTGATCTAAGAATGAGATCAATGGTGGAGAATGAATTAGGGGAGTCTTAATCAGAGGTCAGGAATAAGGCGATGCGATTAAACATTGCGATGCGATTGAAATCACCGATGCGATGGAGCGATGGCCGTTTGATCGGCGTTCGATTCAACGGCGGGGATTAGTTCTAGAGTGGACCGGCGGAAAAAAATTTATAACTTATGAAACCAGAGTTTTTAACCAAAACAAAGGTTTTTAATGGATCGGGATATACATATATGATAGGCGCCCGACTGCGGGGCCTTTGGACTTTATGCAAAGTTATATGCCCGAGGCATTTTAAAACAAAAGGGGCCAATCGCAATCGGGCCATCGGTCCTTTTTAATCTACCCATTGGAAAACTGTGATGCGATCCAGCGCTTGGGACTTCGACACTCGGTCCTGGGCATAAATCATATGAAACGGGGTCGGGGAAAGTTTTAACACGTAAGACCTAACCGCATCGGAACTTTGATGCAGGTCTTTCAATCTAACCATTGTGGAAACTTCGATTGCGATTGCGCGATCGGTCTTTTTAATCTACTCATTTTTATATTAAAACACGCGCTTTGGGTTTTTTAAGTTAAAACTTTGGAAAAGTGGGTTTTTCATTTTATAAAGGGAAAAGCAGATCGGGGAAGAAATTTTAGAAGGTATTAAGCGCCAGAGGCGGGCCCACAGGATATATATATAAAAAATGATGCGATCAGGAGTTTTTATAATACAAAGGATTAATCGCATCGGGGTTTTTCAATCCAAAGCATGATCACAATCAGAACTTTTGAATAGAGCATAATTTTCGCGCATTTGGATATTTCCGATGCGATTAGCGCTCGGGGTAATAAATCTTGGTTTTTTCAAAAGAAACATGAGATCTGGAGTTATATCAAAGAGAGCTGATCGCATCGGGATTTATATGATGCAAAGCTAATCGCATCAGAACTTTTGGTTTATGGCAAAAGACTTGCGCTATTTGAAATTGTGTGATGCGATAAGTGCCGGGAGGGGCTTAGCACCTAGTTTCCGGGTGTAGGCATGTGGGGGAAGTGGTTAGGGGGCTTAGCCAAAGGGGCTAAAGTCCATAATAAAGACTTGTGTTTTTTATGAATTTTTCATGGTTTTCAAAGGAATCGGGGGGTTCGAAATAGTTAAAAAATGAGTTTTCAACTATGGAAGGGTGATTTTCATGAAAGGAAAACATGAAAAATATAGGAAATTTATGGGGAAAATGGAGAGAAAATGAAGGTTAGTTGTGAGTGGGAGAAGGGGAAAAATGATGGTTTCTGCAGCAGTTTTTTTCTCTTTGGAATTTAGCAGAATTCTCAGAGTATAAAATGGAAACAACAAATGAAGATTTTGGACAAAAGCATGAGGCCTTTAAGAGTCTTCAAGAGCCAACACTTTTTTGCAATAAAATCTGTTCCTTGAAGGCTCCAAAATCATTTAGCCACCATTTGGTATGAAAATTTTTATAGGTGGCTAACAGTGGCTCCACTTGGGGATGGTGCCTTCTTGAAGGCATCAAGAATTTCAGACCTTCATTCTCTAAGATGCTGATCAGTTGCCTCATCCATTGGGATGATTTATTTACTTGAATGATCTTATTTTGTTCTGGAAATAAGTTAGCAGCCATGGAAAAAAATTGGATCTTTTATCAACAAGCTTTCTACCTACCCAATCCTACAGGTCTAACATTTTTTCTTCATTAGAGTGCACTTGGATTGGAAAACTCTCTTACAACATTTTATTCTTTTTGAAAGCAAAAGTCTATTCTAGTTCTACTTCTTATTTCTCCATGGGCTCAGATTAAACAGTTGAACCCACATGCTTCTCTACCTAATCTACTAATCTGTTAGGATTAAACAGTCTAATAGATTTTTATTCTCTAATTTTACTAAAACAGAAATTTAAAAAGCATTCAAGTTAGGATTGATCAGTCTAATTTGATGCTGATCTTTGGCATAAAAACAAGCTACACATAGATTATTATTTGCAGAAAATTAAATCAAAATTTGGAAGGCTTAAGATCTGAAAATTCAAGCACTTCCTTCACTCTTTTTACAGCTCTGTTTTGACTCTTATGTGAGCTGTTTCTTCCTTGTTCTCTGGTTCAGATTTTGAGATAATTAGAACCAGATTTTCTTCTTTTTGACTCAGAAAAATAAAACAGATTTGAGTCATATCTCTTTTGGAAACTTAGGTTCAGATTTTGAACATGTTTGAACCTTTCATTTCTATCCTAAACTATCTACTGATAAGCCAAGATTTAACACTTTGGCAAATCGAATTCACTATTCTATCAGCAGAAAATTTCAAGCTAATTAGTCAAGATTAGGCTGTTTGACTAACTAGAAGTGTGTTATCTAGGAGTGGAATTTAAGCTTGCACACTTTCAGAATTTGTTTCTCTTTTTTGGTATGGGGTTGTACCTTTATTGTTTTTACCATCTCCCCTCTTTTCTTTCTTTGTTTTTTTATTTTTGATTTTTCTAAATTTGAAATGCAATGGTTAGACTTATGATATTTACAATGAAAAAATTCTTTGAAACTTAAGATTCTTGGTAGAAGTAAAGTTTGAACATCCTGCCATTGACCGGACCTCCATATAGATCTTCTCCATTCAATTATTTCAAGAAAAATGTATTGTGACCCCTCTCAACATGAATAATATAGGGCCCTTTCCACAAGTTCTCAAACTTTCCATGTTTTCCCTTCTCTTCTCTTCTTGAATCCCATTTAAGAACAAAATTTCCAATTTGGAAATTGTTTTCCTTAGTCCTCTTATCAAATAGTTTCTTCATATTTTCTTGGACTAACTGTGTTCTCTCATAAACTTCTTCTCTGGTCTACTGTAAATGGATTGTTTGGTTGATCCTTCTTTGCATATCATTCTCTTCACTCTACACTTCTTGAAGGAGTTTCTGACTGGAACTCCCAATGAGGTAGGAAAAACTGCATCCATGCCATAAACCAACTGATAGGGGGACATATTTATTGACTTCTTTATAGTTAATCTATTAGCCCATAAGGCATGAACCAGCTTACTGTGCCATGATTTCTAATTTTTCTACAACAGTTTTTTGATTATATTGAGGAGACTCTTGTTGGAGGATTCAACTAATCCATTTCCTTGGGGGTAGTAAGTAGTGGAATGGCCCAAGGTTATGTGGTATTTGTAACAGAAATCAACCATTTTCTTAGATTTAAAAGCACTAGCATTGTCTGTTATGATTTTTCTGGGAGAACCAAATCTGGATAGGATATTTGTTTCAAGGAACTTGATAATGACAGAGTCATTAGCATTTCTGGAGGGTATAGCTTCTATCCACTTGGTAAAGAAGTCAGTGGCTGTGAGGATCCACTTATGTTGAGCTGAGGAGGATGGATGAATTTCCCCAATGAAGTCCAACCCCCATTGTTGAAAAGGTGCCTCAACTCTGATAGGATGTAAAGGTAAGGGAAGGAGTTTTCTTTTGCCATCAAATATTTGACACTTATGGCAAGACATGACCAACTTTTGAGTGTCTGGGAAAAGGGTAGGCCAATAGTACCCAAGTCTAAGAATTTTGTTGGCTGTGGACTTCTAGTAGAGGTGACCTCCACATTCTCCATCATGCAATTCATGCATGATTTTCCCTGCATCATCTTCAAGTAAACATTTAAGCAAAATTCCAACAACATTTTTCCAATACAATACTCCATCCAAGATACAAAAACTCAAAGCCTTTTGTTTCAAGAATCTAGCTTTAGTTTTAGACAAAGAAGGAGGGGTATTTAAATATAAAATCACATAAATAATGTCATCATACCAAGGAGAATTTAGGAATGTTTCTTTAATAACAGGAGCATCAGATTCTTCTATTTCTTCCAACACATCTACCATATTGATGTCTAGTGCTTGGAAGTTAGACTCAGCCATAATTTTTGCTAACCCTTGCCCTTTAACTAGTTTGGTGGGCCTAATTTCTAAGTCATATTCAAGAATAGTTGCAATTCATTTTCCCCTTTTACCATCAGGGTCTTGACTTAGAATTTCCTTGAAAACAGTATGCGAAACAAAAGCAATTATGTGAGAGTGTAAAATATAGACCCTAAAGTCTTTCAATGATTTCACCAATGCTAAGGCTTACTTCTCCATGATATTATATTTGAGAGGAGAATATTTTAATGCCCTACTAAAGAAATATATTGGTTGTTCTTGCCCCAAATCATTCTTTTCAAGTAAAAATGTGGCTATGGTATGTTCAGATGCAAAGGAAAAGATGTAAAAGTATTTGGTAAAATTTGGACTAATCAGGACCGGTGTTTGGGTAAGAGCTTGTTTGACCAGTTCGAATGATTGTTTAGCTGGTAAAGTCCATTTTACACCCACATATTTCTTAAGAATGTTTGTAATGTTTTTTAATAGCTCCGCAAGGTTAGGGATAAACCTCCTCAAAAAAATAATCTTTTCGATGAAAGATTGCAACTCTTTGAGGCTTCTTGGATGACTGATTTGTAATATGCCATCTATCCTTGTAGGGTCTATTTTGATCCTCTCTTCTGAAATTATATGTCCAAGAAGTTTACCTTCTTGGAGACCTTCTTGGAGACAAAAGAGTGTCTTCTTGGGATTCAATGACAAGCCAAATTTCCTACACTTCTCAAAATTTTTTATTAAGTGAGTCAAATGTTCTTCAGCAGTTTTTGAAAAGACAATTATGTCATCAAGGTAAATAATTATGAAATAGCCAATATCTTCAGAAAATTATATGTCCATAGCCCTTTGGAAGGTGGCCCCTGCATTCATTAACCCAAAAGGCATTTTGACATACATAAAGGTGCCCCAAGGTGTGGTAAAAGCAGTTTTGATCTGATCACTTGGGAACACCAATGCCTGGTTGTAACCCGAGAACCCATCTAAGAGTGATATCCTTTTTGACCCAACTACCCTCTGAAGTATATGATCCATCTTGGGCAATGGGTAGTTGTATTTTAGGGATGCTCTGTTTAGGTTTCTGAAATCGATACAGAGTCTGATCTCCCCTATCGTTTTCCTAACAGAAACCAAGTTTGATACCCATTCTGAAAATCTAACATGTACTATAATGCCAGCATCATGCATCTTTTCAATTTCGACTCTAACTAAAGGTAATAAAAGTGGGTTTATTCTCCTCAGTTTTTGTTTGAAGGGTTTTTTATTTTCCTTCAAGGGAATCTTGTGCTGAATGATGCTGGTATCGTAAGACTTCAGATCTGTGTATGCCCAGGAAAAAACATCTTTAAACTCCTTAAACAGATCAATGTATCGAGATTTTATGTGAGTCGAAAGAGTTCTGGACAATTTAATCATCTTGGGTTCCGTTAGGGAGCCTATGGTGAAATCGTTTTCTGACTTTAAGAAATCGTCTATGTGTTGGTCAAAATAAAAAACTTGCCAGTGATCTACGTTATCAGGCATTGCAGGCCTATGTTTTACCTTTACGCTAAGCTGTTCGTTTATCTTAGGTATTTGACAGTTACTGGCATTAAAAGCGAGATGATTTTGTAAATGATTAAACACTCTAGGAATGAAAACAAGTTCGTATTTTTCAAAGGTTTTCAATAAATCGAGAGCAACGTTCCAATATTCCCTAAGCCTCGGATTTTTGGCTGAGTATTCTCCTTTGATTTGTTTTATGATAAGTTCAGAATCTCCTAAGATTGTTACCTTTTGGGCCTGTAATTGTTTGAGCAATTGTAAACCTAGGAGAAGTGCTTCTTACTCAGCAATATTGTTAGTGCATGGGAAATCCAATTTATATGAGAAAATATGATTCGTATTCTGGATCCATACGCCTGCACCTGCACTTGCTTTATTATAGGATCCATCAAATTTTATTGTCCAAATTATGTTTTACTTATTTTCGTTTTCTTGTTGCTGTTGATTGTCAATGTTTTGAAGTTGATTTGAGAGGAAATTTGATTTTTCTGGTGAATCAATGGGGTCTATGTTCTCTTTATCTTGTTGAGTAATTTCATCTTCGTTACATAAGATAAAGGAATCTAAACTTGATTGAGTAGAATAGATTGGAGTGTTGTTTGGTTTTTCTAGGTTGCTCACCATGTAATTCATGTGAGATTCCCTATATAGTCTTCGATTTTGGTTAAAAACAGGGATGGTGGTATAATACATGTCCATTTGAAGGCTTCCCTGAAGTTTGGCTCCCCAATATCTTGATAAGAGCATGCCATACTTAGGGGGAATGTCAGCTACAACTATATCCATAACTAGACTCTTAGCAGGGATCTGAGCTAGAGTAACACATAAATCTTTGATTAAACCCAAACATTTGACTTGGCTTGAGTCAAAAGAATACAAATCTTTGTATGGTTTAGCAATCTCTAAGCCTAAGCTCTCCATTACCACTTTGGGCATCAAATTGTGTGAAGCTCCCGAATCTAACATGGCGTTGTGTAAAATTTTCTCGTGTATGTTCAAGCTAACATAGAAGGGAGGGACAACCCCTTCTTGATATTTTCCTTCAACTTCTGGACCAAACAACAACTCAGGTTTGTCATCTGTCAAGTTTAAAGTGTCTGTATCACTTCCTAAGTTAAAATCTTTCAAAACTTGGTTTTTGTACACCTCTTGGGTTACTAGTTCAGCTAGGGGGATGGTAATTTTTATCTTAGCAATCTCTCCCTCAAGGCTGAAAGGGATAATTGACTTGTTGATATTTACATCTGATTTTTCAATTGAATTCTTTTCAGCAACTTTGATTTGCTGAACCTTATTTGGACTGGTAATTGGGACAGTTTTTTTAGGACCACTAGCTGAAGTGCTAGGGGTACTTTTTTCAACATTTGGCTGAATATTTTTGTCTTTGTTTAAGTCTGGTTTTTTGGTGAAAATGTTGGTTTTCTCCGCTGTATTTTTGGGCTGAGTTTCTGTGTTTTTCTTGACATTGGTATTAGCTTTCTTGTCCTTTAAGTCATCTGCATTCCCTTTGCTCCTAAGATCGTATTGTTTATGCACTTCCATAATTGCATTTTCAAAACCCAATCTATAGTCATCAGAGTCTTCATAGGTGTTTGTATTTTGGTCATCATAGAAGAATCATTGTTCTTCGTCAGTGAGGAAAACATCATCTCCACTGTCTGATCCAATCAAGTTTACATGAGCTTCTTCCAACCTTTCCAACTCCCTATCTTCCTCATATTGATCTACATAGTTTTGTTGGAAGGGAGGTCTAATCTGTTGGTCATTCTCGTTCTGTTTGTCTTGATTCTTTTCTCTTCTATAATTCTAATTTCTATTTCGAGGAGCAGTTTGATTTTGATTTGCTTGTGCTCTCTTAATTATGCTCATCTCTTTCATAATTTCTTCCAACATCCTCTCCTTTGAACTTGAAGTAGAAGGAGTAGATTCCTCTCTAAAATATACTCTCTTCTCAGTTTTCATTCTTTCTCTTTTCTCCATTAAGTTGACTTCCACAGAAAGAGCACCCTTTTGCATATCTTACGGAGTTGCAAAATCTCTCTCTCTCAGTTGATAGGTCATGTCAGAGTCAAACCCTCCCGGGAATTTGTTTAAAGCTGAGCCCTGTGGAGGTTTTAGTTCTGGGGAAAGTGCATTATATACACTATTGAACCTAGTGCAGTAAGCTTTCACACTTTCCCCAGTGTTTCTATGGAGGTTCTTGTAGTCAGAAAGGACTTGGAGAGGGTTTTTCTTTACTTCCCATTTGTTTAAGAACGTTTGATGGAAGCCTTGGAGATCATTAATACTATGGGGGGCTAAACCTTTAAACCATTTTCTTACTTCTCCCCATAGGATCTGAGAAAATAACCTAAGCTTGACAGAATCATCATCAATTTCATTTCTGTCAAAGTAGTCATTCATTTTATCTACATGTTGTGATGCAGTTGTAGCATTGCTAGTATCATATAATGGAATTTTGGACTGATAGTCCTATGGAAGATTGACTAATGGTACAGGAAGGACTAGGGGAGCGTACCATGCTGCCATGATAGGTGGTGGGGGTGGATTTACAAGGAGCGGATTAATAACAGGAATAGTGGTTTGAGGTGTAGTGGTTTGAACAGTGGATGAAGGGTGAGCAGAAGTGGATGGACCAGGAATAGACTGCTGAGATGATCTAGGATGAGAGACACCTAAGTTGTGAAGGAAATGTAAACCAGGAGGCGTTGTTTCTCTGCTAAATAGAGGTTCACTTGTTTCAGGAGATGATAGTGAAGACTCAGAATATAACTAATCTAAATCACCAAGAGACCTAGTTCTAAAAGGATTTACTAAGTCAACTTGAGATTGTTGTGGAGCTGAAAGATTTTCAGGAACTGAATTAGCTCTCAAGGGTGATCTGAAAATAGTTGATAATTTTATCTTAGGAGACATTCTAAGGATACTTTCAGGGTTTTCAACTATTTCCGGTACGTTTGGGTTGGGGTAGGCTCTAGTATGAATCTTTCTAGGAGCCACTATGCTATGTTTTTTAGACCCAGTTAAAAAGAAAAGTTTAGCCAAATATGACAATCTTTAATAGGCTAACTGATATTTTCAGAAGAAGGAAAAATTTAATCTCAAAGCCTTCTAGCTGAGTTTGTAAGATGTTATTAAGACTTGGGGTCTTCCCAGTGGAGTCTTAAGGTGTGATTTTAGGATTGTGGAGTCGCCAGGTGGGAATTTTTATCTCTTTTTGGAGGTAAAAAGGTTTTATGGTCCACAACCGAGTTTATTATGAAGCCAAACTGAATTTTTTTTTGGGTTTTTCTGAGTTATTTTGGTCTTATAGGTTAAGAGAGTGTTCTAAGTCTGATTTAACACTTAGCTAGGGTGTCAAAACGTATAGAGTTTTTACTCTTATGGCTTGGTAACTGAAATCTTCAAGGTTTGACAAGGCTTTATGAGACTCCTAAGGGTTACTTAGTTTGTCACTGATTCAAAAGATCCTGTCATGATTACCATTATACTTGGTAGTGCTTGAAGAAGGTTACTTATGTTATGCTAGACAGTGAGTGTTTAATTTTTGAATATTTTACTCAGCATCCCACTATGATTGCCATTATGTTGGTGTCCCGTGTTTTGATAGTTCGGAAAATCAAAAGACAAGGCAACATCAGAACCAATATTTAGAGTTACAGGATCTATTCCTCCTGTTCTCAGAGAGGGATCTCTCAAAAGTTTTTTTGCAAAGGTTTATCTTGTGTGCTTCGAGTATTGGTTTTAGACTAGTTATTAAGTGCATGTTTTCATTTGTTTGGTTGGGTTGAATTGATACAGCAGAACATGAAAGGTATAGGAAAGATACACAGAATGGAGAAACATCTGGTTCATTGGGCAATGGAGTCAAGAAGAGGTCATAACAAACTCATAAATGGATATGGGATATCAAAGGGCAAATCTAACTTGGCCATGGGATCCTTTTTTTTTTTGGAATGAGATGAACATTATTTATTTGGAAAGAGAGGTTTAATTCTCAACAAAGGGAATTCAAAAGCATAATTTGAACAAATAAAGAGCTCTTTGATAGACAGGGCTAAACATAAATTCTACAAATCACACCTTTAAGCAAATAATGATTTCAAAACAACTTTTAAAATGAAAATCTAAGATTCAGGGAATGCCCTATTTCCTCAAAGATTTTATTTCAAATGAATTAGAAAACATAAAAGATTCACTGATAATTGCAGTCATAGAAGAGGGAACACCTAATACATCTATGATAATAATTATAATGACCTTTAAGCCAACTTTTTAAGTGAAGACAAAGGGCCAAATCAAAACCGACCTCTTTATTCACTGTAAGCAAATAACTTCAAAGGGAGACTTCAATAACAGTTTTTAAGTGGCAGAGAACAAGCAGGGAGAACCATAAATCATGTTGAAACCAACTGTTTGAACTATTAAGGAAATAAATAAGCATGGAGATTAAAGAGAGAGATTTAAGACTCTAAAATACTTCAACAGAAGAAAACATGAAACAGTGAAGGATGAACAGGTCTAAGGTGCTTCCAGGAGTCATTTCTTAGCCTAATACTTTCTATCCTACTGTAGTAAGAAATTATGGAACATAATGAAAACAGGGGAAAACATAAGACAGTTCAGAATACTTCACCAACATCCAAGCTCATGGATCCAATGATAGAGCCTTCTCAGGAACAAACATGCAACAACATCATCAAGATCTCCAAGACTTCAATTTGTTCTTCAACTTCAACAGACTATGTATTTACTTCAAAGAGTTTCAGTATTACAACTTGTGATCAAAAAATAACCAACAATTTCTCATCTTCCACAGAAGCATTTATACAAGGATGAGGAGGTGAGATCTGATAAAAGATCTCTCAAGGAAATTAATACAGATTTAAGACTTCTTGGCCTTTTGAGGGGCTCGATGAAGAAGTTTACAGGTGGTTCTGTATTAACTGTTTTACAATTAATATTTAAACTCGGTAGGAGCTTTGTTGACTTCCAGGCTCTGCATAACGTGGAGTAATCCTGAAGATATTTTGTTGCATAAGATTCCTGTGGTAGAATTAACTTCTTGGCAGTGCTGGAGGCAGATATTTCTTCAATCAATAACTTCGGCCTCTGTTTTGAATGGTTTGAGGCAACAGGTGGCTCTTGTAGTAGCTAAGGAATCAATTCACCTTAAATGCAGGTGGAGGAAACCTTTCTGCCAGTTTAAACACTTATGATTTCTTTTGACTGTGTTTGAATCTAGGAAATAAAACTTTTGATAATTATTTTAAGTCTTAATTCCCTAAATCTGTCTTCAATATTCATCTCTGCTGCGTTCTGTTCTTCAACACTAATACTCTTTTTAAATGCGATTTTGAACCATAGTGTCTTGTCAATGTGTAGAGCCGTGATGGGCCTTAAAGGTATCAATTCTCATAGAGCATCGACAAACAGTGAATATAGCTTGGCGGACGGGCTCCTTTAATGTAAAACAGGCACGGGAAATGTGTTTCCCGGCCTTCGGCCTTTCTTCATTATACAATGAAAAACCATTAAAAACACATGCAAAACAAAGAAATAATTAAAAAATCTTGTGAAATGGGTCAAACTTCTTCAGAATGCGGGAGAGGAGCGTAGCCGTTGGATCGGGACACGTGGATAGTCTAGATCTAATTGGGAGATCGCAATCGGCGGGAGGCGAAAAGGGGTGTGATGGAAAAACTCCGATGCGATTGCGCGATCGGAGGGCTGAGGCGATCAAGCGGTGGCCGTTGATCTAAGAAAGAGATCGATGGTGGAGAATGAATCGGGGGAGTCGCAATCGGAGGTCAGGAATAAGGCGATGCAATTGAAATCGCCGATGTGACGGAGCGATGGTTGTTTGATCGATGTTCGATTCAACGGCAGAGATTAGTTCTAGAGTGGACCGGCGGAAAAAAATTTATAACTTATGAAACCAAAGTTTTTAACCAAAACAAAGGTTTTTAATGGATCAAGATATACATATATGATAGGCGCCCGACTGCAGGGCCTTTGGAATTTATGCAACGTTATATGCCCGGGGCATTTTAAAACAAAATGGGCCAATCGCAATCGGGCCATTGGGCTCGGTATTTTTAATCTACCCATTGGAAAACTGCGATGCGATCTAGCGCTTGGGACTTCGACACTCGGTCCTAGGCATAAGTCATATGAAACAGGGGCGGGGGAAGTTTAACACGAAAGACTTAATCTCATCGGAACTTTGATGCGGGTCTTTCAATCTAACCATTGTGGAAACTCCGATTGCGATTGTGCGATCGGTCTTTTTAATCTGCCCATTTTTATATTAAAACACGTGCTTTGGGTTTTTTAAGTTAAAACTTTGGAAAAGTGGGTTTTTCATTTTACAAAGGGAAAAGCGGATCGGGGAAGAAATTTTAGAAGGTATTAAGTGCCGGAGGCAGGCCCACAGGATATATATATATAAAATTATGCGATCGGGAGTTTTTATAATACAAAGGATTAATCACATCAGGGTTTTTCAATCCAAAGAATGATCGCAATCGGGACTTTTGAATAGAGCACAAGTTTCGCGCATTTGGATATTTCTGATGCGATTAGTGCTCGGGGTAATAAATCTTGGTTTTTTCAAAAGAAACATGAGATTTGGAGTTATATCAAAGGGAGCTGATCGCATCAGGATTTATATGATACAAAGCTAATCGCATCAGAACTTTTGGTTTATGGAAAACGACTTGCGCTGTTTGAAATTTTGTGATGTGATAAGCGCCGGGAGGGGCTTAGCACCTGTTTTCCAGGTGTAGGCATGTGGGGGAAGCGGTTAGGGGGCTTAGCCAAAGGGGCTAAAGTCCATAATAAAGACTTGTGTTTTTTCATGAATTTTTCATGGTTTTCAAAGGAATCGGGGGGTTCGAAATAGTTAAAAAATGAGTTTTCAACTATGGAAGGGTGATTTTCATGAAAGGAAAACATGAAAAATAGAGGAAATTTATGGGGAAAAGGGAGAGAAAATGAAGGTTAGTTGTGAGTGGGAGAAGGGGAAAAATGATGGTTTTTGCAGCAATTTTTTCTCTTTGAAATTTAGCAGAATTCTCAGAGTATAAAATGGAAACAACAAATGACGATTTTGGACAGAAGCATGAGGCCTTTAGGAGTCTTCAAGAGCCAACACTTTTTTGCAATAAAATATATTCCTTGAAGGCTCCAAAATAATTTAGCCACCATTTGGTATGACAAATTTTATAGGTGGCTAATAGTGGCTCCACTTTGGGATGGTGCCTTCTTGAAGGCATCAAGAATTTCAGACCTGCATTCTCTAAGATGCTGATCAGTTGCCTCATCCATTGGGCTGATTTATTTACTTGAATGATCTTCTTTTGTTCTGGAAATAAGTTAGCAGCCATGGAAAAACATTGGATCTTTATCAACAAGCTTTCTACCTACCTAGTCCTACAGGTCTATCATTTTTTCTTCATTAGAGTGCACTTGGATTGGCAAACTCTCTTACAAAATTTTATTCTTTTTGAAAGAAAAAAGTCTAATCTAGTTCTACTTCTTATTTCTCCATGGGCTAAGCTTAAACAGTTGAGCCCACATGCTTCTCTACCTAATCTACTAATCTGTTAGGATTAAACATTCTAACAGATTTTAATTCTCTAATTTTGCTAAAACATAAATTTAAAAAGCATTCAAGTTAGGATTGATCAGTCTAACTTGATGCTGATCTATGGCATAAAAAAAATCTGCACATAGATTATTATTTGCAGAAAATTAAATCAAAATTTGGAAGGCTTAAGATCTAAAAATTCAAGCACTTCCTTCACTCTTTTTACAGCTCTGTTTTGACTCTTATGTGAGCTGTTTCTTCCTTGTTATCTGGTTCAGATTTTGAGATAATTAGAACTAGATTTTCTTCTTTTTGACTCAGAAAAATAAAATAGATTTGAGTCATCTCTCTTTTGGAAACTTAGGTTCAGATTTTGAACATGTTTGAACCTTTCATTTCTATCCTAAACTATCTACTGATAAGCCAAGATTTAAGAGTTTGGCAAATCGAATTCACTATTCTATCAGCAGAAAATTTCAAGCTAATTAGTCAAGATTATGTTGTTTGACTAACTAGAAGTGTGTTAGTTAGGAGTGGCATTTAAGCTTGCACACTTTCAGAATTTGTTTCTCTTTTTTGGTATGGGGTTGTACCTTTATTGTTTTTACCATCTGCCCTCTTTTCTTTCTTTGTTTTTGTATTTTTGATTTTTTTAACTTTGAAATGCAATGGTTAGACTTATGATATTTACAATGAAAAAATGCTTTGAAACTTAATATTCTTGGCAGAAGTAAATTTTGAGCATCCCGCCATTGATTGGACCTCCATATAGATCTTCTCCATTCAATTCTTTCAAGAAAAATGCATTGTGACCCCTCTCAGCATGAATAATATAGGGCCCTTTCCATAAGTTCTCAAACTTGCCATGTTTTCCCTTCTCTTCTCTTCTTGAATCCCATTTAAGAATAACATTTCCAATTTGGAAATTTTTTGCCTTAGACCTCTTATCAAATAGTTTCTTCATATTTTCTTGGACTAACTGTGTTCTCTCATAAACTTCTTCTCTGGTTTGCTGTAAATGGATTGTTTGGTTGATCCTTCTTTGCATATCATTCTCTTCACTCTGCACTTCTTGAAGGAGTTTCATGACTGGAACTCCCAATGAGGTAGGAAAAACTGCATCCATACCATAAACCAACTGATAGGGGGACATATTTATTGACTTCTTTATAGTTAATCTATCAGCCCATAAGGCATGAACCAACTTACTGTGCCATGATTTTTGATTTTGCTCCAACAGTTTTTTGATTATATTGAGGAGAATATTGTTGGAGGAATCATCTAATCCATTTCCTTGGGGATAGTAAGCAGTGGAATGGCCCAAGGTTATGTGGTATTTGTAACAGAAATCAACCATTTTCTTAGATTTAAAAGCAACAGCATTGTATGTTATGATTTTGCTGGGACAACCAAATTTGGATAGGATATTTGTTTCAAGGAACTTGATAATGACAGAGTCATTAGCATTTCTAGAGGGTATAGCTTCTGTTCAGGAGGTAAATCCCCTCTGCGGATAGAGGCGATCCCTACTAGCCCAGCAGGGGTCTAGCAACAATCATCAAATGCTACAGCGCAAGTTCCTAATTGTGAATAAATAGACCAACGATGGAGGCCTACCTGGAGTCCAATGCTATGATCCGTGGAAGAGACAGCATTCCCGTTACTCAGCCTCAGCAGATCACGATCCCCACGATCTCCGTGAATGGACACCTGCACATGCAAGAAACAACAAGAATAAAAGCATAAATCCAGAATACGCAACTATATATCAGTTAGAAAGGATATAACTCATTATTAACATAAGTGAAAAACATAGTGGAACCATAACCGGTAGTCATTCATTAATAAATAATCGAAAGAGAGTAAAACCAATGTTCTGACGCCGCGATCTCCTTCAGAAGGGTCCCCAATCGTTCACGTCTCGCAAAGCTCACCAGGGAAAGGGCAAGCCTCTCTAGAGTCTCTCGATGATAGTCTCCTTACTTGAGTCGGCCTTAAGGGAAGAAAGAGGGCTCTTATAGCACAAAGGCTCTTGCGAAGTTGGATATTCAAAGCTTAGGCACTTCAAGACTAGCCTGCAATGGCAATAGGCAAGCTTTTATAGAGGGGGAAAGAGGGAGTTGGGATCCCTATTATTGTGGGATTGGCCCTATTATCAAGGAAGGTTCCATGAGAGGTGGCAAACCACTTCCCTTCCATGGAACTCCCGTAGCCAAACCTCCCAACTCAAGATAGGCAATGGTTTCTGAGTTTGTTGAAACACAACTTCCGCCATCTTTATTTTAAAAACACTCCTTAAATTGGCTGGCGCTACTGCGACTCTGGGACAGAGCACCAGTTGGTGCAGCCTCTTTGTAGGATTTTCCCCATTGGCGCGAGTGATGAACTGTCTGCCCGCGCCAATGCAAAAGGAGATGTTTTCATGGTTTTTTGCAAGGAGATGTCTTTAGGGCAATTGAAGCTCATATTTAGAGGAATGCATTGATAATGGTTTCAAGGCATGACATTGTTCACAGGTCACAAAATGGGTCCTCCATTGTGCGGGACGGGGAATGATAGGGACGGTGACAAATTAATGTGTAACAGATGCCCCCTAAAGTATGAGGCCCGAGAGAGAGAGGGGTGAAATGCTTTATGAGAACGTGTCCAACTGAAGCTCCGCCGTCGGAAAACCTGCGTAGAAAAATACAACTGATGTCTCAAGTACATGATGTATATGCGGTATGGGCATAGCCATCCGAAACAGAGTACACTATAATCCGGATCTAGGGTATGGGCACAGCCATCCAGCGAGGATCAAATAAATAGACTCAGGTATGGTCGCAACCATCCAATCAGTGAGTCATGTACATAATGATAATAATCCACAATCGCAGCCTGGATTACAACAGACACAATCCAGGGTCTTGCGCTCCATCTCGACCCAAATAAAGTAAAAGTTCAAGCATGCAAATATGTGAGCTGAAGTCGAACATGCAAGAACATCATCTCATTACCAGCCAATGATGAGAGCTGTTAACAGACGCGAGAGGGACCACCAATAATTATAATGGCCCTCAAGGTACTACAGGTACAATCTACGGCGTGTGAATCAATGAGCTGGCATCAAACACTCGTAGAATCACTCGATCGGAGGCCAATGATGAAAACCCCACGTCGAATGCGACGAACCTGCCATTGAGGCATGCAGGCTCCAAGGTACCATAAAGGAGTCTCTAGATCAACTTCCTGGATAATGAGCTGAAGTTGACAGGAAGTGACCTTGATCGAAGGTGGGCCATAATGTTTCCCACATCATCGACATGAGACAAAGGAACATGATGTTTTGTTGTGAATCAAGATCGTATGAGAATCAGAGGAAGGTTGATATTCGCAGAGGCCAACTTCTCTTGAACATATAAACGGCACGACAGTGGACTTGGCAGTATTTGACATCAACGGATCAGAGGTCATGGTGACAAGGCAATGAGCAGAGGAGAGGTCAAAAAGGATTATCCAAACCCACGGAGGCAAAGTGAAGAAACGAGATGAGATGTCCCCAACCCGACACGAATGCAGACAAGTGCCATGTTCAAGAGCGACATACTGCCGACGACAACGACGATGGTTCCATTTTTCCCCCACCATTTCTGGCGAGTACCCTAATTATTTTTGATAACAAGCTTGAAGGGGATAGCATATGCTTGTGATATAAGTCCGCCCTTCGGGCGAATCCATCCTAGTGCATTTAACGAGTCCTAGGAAGGAGAAACTCGGAGAACGTCATTTCGGCGAAATCCAATGTCATCAGGGTTTAACGAGTCTGACAAAGGAAGAACTCGGCGTCTTTTCATGTTTAGAGAGTTTGAAAAGACAGCGGAAAAGAAAACTCCACGGGTCCCTTTTCGTAAATAGTTCCCCAGATCCGAAAAGGTAGAAAACAATATCCGGGAAAACCTCCTAGTCGCGATAGGCTAGGGTATTCCTTTTTCGTAATCAATCTATCCCAGCCCGAAAAAGGGGTAAACGTATACTGGGTAGATGTTGATTCGTGTCCATTTTAACGAGATCGAAACGACAAGGGCCTCGACAATCTTTTCATGTTTAGAGAGTCAAAAAAGAGCTGAAAGATGACTCCAAAGTGACTTTTTCGTGTATTTACCGAGTCCGAAAAAGTATAAAATACAACTCGTTTCCACCGTTAAAGTCGCAAAAACCTACTGCTGCACATACCAAGCAAGCGTAAAACCCATTTTCGACATAACATATTAAAATATTTGATAAAAATAACTTTTAAAACCCATCCTATGTCGAAAAATTTATAAATATGCCAAAATGGTAAAAACAAAATTACATTTACTATTTACCTTGGTAAAAAGCAGCAATGGTCCATTTTGGAGTGCAAACTTCTGACGGCGATTGCGAAAAATCCGGTTGGCCATTCAGATTCTCGTCTGCTACATGTAAGAGGCACTTCTCTGCACTTCATTTCAATCCATTTTTTGATAGTTTTCCCTCATGTATCAGGCTCTGTGGCAACTTTTTGAATTTTTAGGGCTACGCTCATTGGCACAGGTATCGGGCACGGACCCGCGCTAATCGGCTTTTCCATGCAAAGGGCTCGCGCCAGCGGCCGAACCCAAATTTCCGCCTAGAAATTCGAACTTTTAATCATTTTAAATGAAATTTGAAGCCTACCAGAGATCTAATTAATGGTTTATGACCATGTGGATGCAGGAAATCAAGCAAAATGGTGATTGAGTGGAAATAAAGAGAGCATGGAGAAGAGGATGAACAGGCCATAGAAAGTGAGGCTTGCATGAATGCCCTCAGAAACTGTGGGCTAAATAATTTCTTCCTTACACCCTGTTTATGAGCTCAGCCCGAGCTCCTCCAGTATCTGATCAGTATTTGGGACAAACAGGAACAAGTGTTCAAGTTGCAAGACCAGGTATTGGAACTGGAGGTCTCCGATGTGTACTTCATAACTGGATTGTCTCGTAGAGGTCCGGTACCCATCCTGACTGGGAGCAGACCATCTGGCGAGAAGATAAAAGAAGTGATGGCACAAGTGTGCCCAAGAGCACAAATGGGATCAGGGAGAAAAAAGGTGGATATCCACACCATCCCCGACCTGGCATTAATATTTTTCCTACATACCATCACGCAGGCTGCAGGATTGCAGGCACCACACGAGGCCACAAAGGCCCAACTCCTATCGGCCTCAGAATGCATGAGTCCCTTATTGTTTGACTGGGCTACAGCAGTAACAATAAGCATGAAGAGACAGCTCACAAAATGCAAGCAAGCTAAACTGAAACAGTTTGGCTATGGTTCCATCCTGGTATCGTTCATTCTGGAATGCTTACCAATCTTTCAGGGCCAAGGGGCCATAGTAGCAGAGCCGATTCCACGAGAGCCAAGAATGGCTCGTTGGGCAGCACTAATGCCCAGAGCTGGAGGCGGCCAACAGATGTCCTAGAGGCTGGAGTTTTTTAGGTGGTTACGGCGCTAGTTGATTGTAGTGGAGGACTGGCCATATGCAGGAATTGACTTCACCGGAGACCCAGATCTCCCACTGCCAGAAGGAGATGACTGGGACAAGGAGTTGGGTAAGACCTCATGTTTTTTGATTTTTATGTTTTATGTTTTTTTTGTTAATACACATTCGTCCTAACACATTTTATATATGTATGTAGATGTGGGCCCTGAGAGACCAGCCGAGATGTCTCTAATCTCGCGGAGGACTCATCTCACCCCTGATCCTCAGGGAGAGGGCATAGGAGGGGAGGATTTGATCCAGAATCTCGAGGGCATTGCCCGAGGGATCCCGGACTATGCTCGGCTGGCGGATGTACCGATGGCGTACCAGTGTCATACGGTGGGAGTTCCAAGTCGGATCCACCGAATCCTGAGACGCTTAGTGCGTGCAGTTACATGTTATCATGAGCACCATGCGGATTAGCTCTTAGGGATTATACCACACATATTTTTTGAGAGACATATCATCTCCGGATGTACTTAAGATGATTATGTATATTTTGACTTTATGTGACACACTCTATGTAAACATTTCGATATCTATATATATATATATATATGCATATCTATTTCTGGACGGATCTTTCTTTACATGTGATGATTATTTACAAATTGCGCAAATGTCTGTCTAATAACAAATTTGCTACTGCATCTGTTAATGTATTCAAATTCCTGGGTATATGTTGATATGTAATGTAGTCAAAATTCCTTTCCAATAATCGAATACGCAGATACAGACGTAAAATGGATGGTTTTCTTACCGAATAGTGTTCGTTCAGTTGTAACACTACAAGTTGTGAATCTAGATACACAAGCAATTCACGGATACCAAGGTTTACTACCTCGGTTAATAATTCTAACATAGCACTATATTCTGCGATGTTGTTCATAGTACGTCCTAGACACACTCCTTGCATGTTGACCAACTCACCAGCAGGATCATAGATTACCCAGGCTGGTGAAGACAGATTCCTGGTACTGTGGGAGGCACCATCCGTGAAACCAACAAATGGATGAATAGACATCTGCACAACCAGGAAGACCCGATCATCAGAAAGATGTTTACAAGGCACACCACACCTTATATGCACACAAATGAAAAACAAACACCTATGTACACACACCACACCAAGAAATCACTTCAGGCATAGTACTTTTTGAGGTACAGCCCATTTCTGGGCTGCGCCAGCGGAACTCCTTCATAATCTATAAGCTCATAAGCCCCATTTTTCAAAACGCATTTTACTATATAGGGCCCATGCCACATAGGCTGGAACTTACCGGCTCCAAGCTTGTCATGTGCTTGATCGTACAGGAGGACGAGGTCTCCTTCGATAAAGGAACAAGGAGAAACATATTGATCAAAATGAGTTTTGACCCTCTTCTTTTGTGCTTCAATAACCAAAGCAGCCAGATGACAAGTTTCATCTAACCGTTCCAGATAAAAAAGACGTTCTTCCTCAGTAGAAGTATTAGGTAGAAGTTTCACAGCTAATTTCAAAGAAGGAATCTCGCATTCAACCGGAAGAGTTGCTTCCAGACCATACACCAATTGAAATGGTGTGAACCCAGTTGCACTCTTTGCAGATGTTCAGTATGCCCAGAGAGCTGAGAGCAGTTGGAGATGTCAATTGGATTTTTGAATACCAACTGTTCGCTGAAGCATAGTGATCAGAACTTTGTTCACTGCTTCAGCCTGACCATTCGCCTGAGGGTAATATGGTGTTAAGCTGTCGTGACGCAAGCCCAACTTTGAAGTCAGCTCCACCATCATATAATCTTGAAAATGAGTACCATGATCAGTAACGATGGCTTGAGGAACCCCGAACCATGCAATAACGTGGTTGAATATAAATTGAGCAGTCGTTTTCCCGTCAGCAGCTAGTGTAGGCATCGCCTCGGCCCACTTGGTGAAGTAGTCGACGACGACAATTATATACGCATGCCCCCCGGCCGAGCGAGGGTTACACGTCATAAAATCCACGCCCCATTTCACAAAAGGGCCGACGGTAATAACAGGGTGCCAGGGTAAAGGCGGCGCGCGCATCTTGCGCTGAAATATCTGGCACGCATGACATTTACGGACTGCCATGATACAGTCTTTGAATATAGAAGGCCAGAAATAACCTGCTTGCAGAATCTTCTGGGCAGTAGCATACCCGGACATATGTCCACCACAGGCGCCACTGTGGCAGTCATTTAGGACCTTTTCAGCCTCTTCCAAGGTTAGGCATCGCCGGAGCACCGAATCTACTCCAATGCGGTATAAGGTATCTCCTACTATATGGTAGGGCTGGGACTAGTGCCGAATATGACGGCGGGCAGCTTTATCCAACTCAGACCGAAATGTCGAGGTCTGAAGATACACTATTATGTCACCGTACCAAGGGTCACGAGTACTGATGAGGAAAAGTGTTTCATCTGGTATATGATCTTCAGCATATGAGGGAGCGGAGTCTGTAGGGAGAGAGAATATAAGATCCGCGAAAACCAGTGATTTAGCTGACTTAGCGGTAGTGAACTCTAAGTCAAACTCCTACAGGATAACAATCCATTTGGAGTACTTTCCCCCTAGTAATTGTCGGGAGAGAATATACGTCATAGGGTTGCAGTCTGAAACCACTGTTATCGTACGCAAAAGGATGTAATGGCGAAATCGTTGTACAGCGTGTACTGCTGTTAATGCCAACTTCTTGACATGAGCATAACGCGTTTCTGGATCGAGAAGGTTCCGTGACAGATAATAAACAACATGTTCATTACCGTCATCGTCATCCTACACCAAGACCATGGCTATGGTGCTAAATGCGGCGGCGAGATATAAAGTGAAGTCGCGGTTGTAGTCCGGAGGACGAAGCAACGGAGCATTGACAAGCAACGTCTTCAGCTTCTCAAAGGATTGCTAAGCGATTTCGTCCCAATGGAAGGGAACGTTCTGCTTTAATAAACGAGTGAATCCTTTGGCCACCTCGGCATAATTCAGGATAAAGCGCCGAAGAAAGTTCGCTTTCCCTTGCAGACTCTGTAATTGATATAGGGAGGAGGGTGATGGGAGATTTATGATGGCCTCGACCTTTAAAGGGTCAAGGAGAATTTCGTCTTTCGAGACTATGAATCCTAAAAGACGGCCAGAATCAACACAGAAGACGCATTTATGAGGATTAAACCTAATATTGTAGCGCCTACAATGAAGAAATATCTAGCGGAGATGCTCAGGATGGTCCTCTCGCTTAGCCAAATGAGCTGGCAAGTTGTCCAGATAAGGCTAAATGATATGGTGAATGTCATGAAAAGCGTAGGACATCGCACGTTGAAAAGTGGCTCCAGTGTTCTTCAAGCTGAACGGGAGCTTTTTGTAAGCGAATGTACCCCACGGACAGATGAATGTGGTCTTGTGCTGATCCTCAGGTGCAATATTGATCTGATTATACCTCGAGAAACTGTCCATCAAGGAGTAAATCTCACTTCCGGCACATTCGTCAATGATTTGGTCTATGAATGAAGTGGGATAATTATCCTTGGGGTAGGCGTGATTGATGTCGCGATAATCAACACAGACTCTAATCGTACCCTATTTTTTATCGACAGGGACAATGTTAGAAACCCATTCTGTGAGGGGGGTGGGATAAATAAAGCCTGCATTCAGAATTTTTTCAACTTCTTCCTTGATGGCGGTGGCTTTCCGAGGATGCATGGGGCGTAAGCGTTGGTGCACGGGATTCGCACCTGGATAGGTTGGAGTCTCATGCACTACGATACTGGGATCAATCCCCGGCATTTTCTCGTAAGACCACGCGAAGACATCTCTGAATTCTTTAAAAAGCTCAGTATAGACTTGAATCTCATCGGGAGAACAAGTCACACCCACATGAATATTCTCAACGATCCCCAGTTTAACGGAGATGTTGATCAAGATGGTTTTAGTGATGTTACTCAGGTTTCCCTCCGAAAAAACCTCATGCGTCAAAATAGGTGTTTGAAGAGGAGGGGTAGGAACTTGAGAAGCATAATGCTCCAGACAGTCAGTCATTGCCCCCAAGCTAGGCATAAAAGAGGAGCGATGATGTCCATCGCCCCAAGGCAGCTCCTCAAGAGACATAGTTTCAATGATGGCTTCATCAGAAGGAAAATTCTCTTTGAGAGGATCAGGTGAATTGACCTGACCAAGCCAGGGGGATTGAGAGTAGACGTCGAGAGCCATGCTCAACGGAGCATGCTGAGGAGGTGGAGGATCAAATGCGGCAACAATTTCATAGTAGCTAATCTCTACTGGATTCAAGGGCACTGATTCTCCAAACTCAAACACCTGCTCAGGCGTAGGAATAAGACAGGGGTCATCGGACCTGGACATCATGTTAACTTGAGCGGTGTGCGGTGGTGGTGCAGGAAAAATACCCATGAGGACCGGGTCTTTGAAGATACCAGGTCCCACACTATCCGGGGGATTTGGAATCTGATCCACGTATGGCACGTTGTTCTCAGACGTAGAGGTGAAAAATGACAACTGATCCACCGTGACGATTTTGCCCTCATGAGGGAACTTAAGAAGTCGAAAGACGGTGGACGACACGCATAACATGGCATGGGTCTAGCTGCGGCCAAGAAGTATATTGTAGTTGAGCCTGGCGTTGACTACTTCTACTTCCACGTTGACAGTCTTCCCCTGTAATGTGATTGCTAGACTCTCAAGAACACCCAGGGGTTTGGATTCCCGACCATCAAATGCCTCGAGGGCATTGGGAGATGACGAAAGGGCTAGAGAGCCAATGGCCTTCCAGCAAGCAGAGGACATAACGCAAGTAGATGCACCTTCATCCACGACGGCCCTATGAATGTTGAGACCGTTAATCCCGACTTGAATAACAAGAGAAATTTGATGTGGAAGCCGGGGAGTGAAATTCTCTAAATCGAAGGTGAGAAGACTCGAATCGGCGGGATCAATGCCCCCGATCGCAGACAGTAAAGCCTTCCGTTGCGAAGGACAAATTTGAAGAAATTCTAGCGCAGACATAACAGATGGCGCCTGTGCCAAATCCTCAACAATGCTGTAATGTTGAGCGGCACGAGCATTCAGATTATAAGAAGATCTTCAAAGGACACCTTTAGAAGGTGGTTTCACAACGGGTTCAGGAGTAGGCTTCTCGATTTCCAACGAACCGGAGGCAGGTAGGGGAGGCGGTCCATCCGCAACTGCCTTCCCGGGTGCCTGTCGCGATTCGTTGTAATCCTTCGAACGCGTAGCGACAGAGATAGGTGCAACACTCTTCATCATGAAAACTTGGGACCCAAATGGTGCAGATGGTGACGGCTGTTCAACCATCTGGGTCTGCTGAGAAGGGAATGGCTCTTTTAACACAGACGGAGTCCCTTTAGAGCCCTTGAGAAGTTGACTAACCTCGGATCATTGTGGACAATCCTTAGTATAATGGTCCCCTTCACAAATGAGGCAAGGGTACTTCGGTTTACGCTGAGAGCCATCCTGAGTGCGAGATTTAGATTCTGGCTTTGGGGCATCAGATTTAGATTTTCCTTTGCCCTTCTTTTTCCCCTTGGAAGTTTTCTCTATAGGATTGGCCTAGACGGCATTCACTTCTACGGTTTTACCAGAATCGGACTGGGTGGGATTAGCAGGAGCATTGTTGGAAGAATTAGACTTCTTCCTCCCATTCGAAGATTTCTTCGAATTCTGAGAGACAGAACCAATGACACCATCCACTGCGGGGGTAGGCGGAGCCTTAGAGGTTCCGGACCGTGGGGCATCAGGCAAGATATCATAAAGCATGTCGGACTGAGAATATACAAGATCCAGATATTGGGCACGCGCAATGGCTTGTTCCTCCGTCACACACGCTCCCATCGCAATATCCTGAGCGATTTTATTCACAAAGGAGGTGGTAAACCAGTGAGTTAGTATTTGATCAGGTATGTGAAACTTGATCAGTCTACAATGGCGCCGCCACTCATGAATGTGATCAGAGATGTGAGTGGCTTTATCCTGCTTCAGAGAAGTCAGGAGGTGCATCCTGGCTTCATAACGAACCAGTAACTGAAAGTGTGTGAGGAAAGCCATGGCTAAAGAATTGAAATCTTGGAAAATGCCGCGGGATAAATCTATGTACCACTTAGCAGCAGCTCCAGTTAAATTACGCTAGAAGAGGCGCAGGCGAATCGAATCATCGACCCAAGAGTTAGACGAACACCAAAGATGATACGTCATCACATGCGCCTGGGGGTCCTCTCTAGCTTTTCCCTCAAACTTGGGGCAATCACCTGGTATCTTGGTGAGAACCGAAGGCCAATATGGATTATGTAAAATCAGATCATTGGCCAACTTTGAAACATCCGGCAACTCCAAGGTGGCCAGGAACGGCAATGGTGAATTGACCAACATGCCAGACCCAGGATGAGGACCATTACCTGTACTCCACAATGGTTGTGAATATCCTTGTTCCCATGGGTTCTGTCCCGTAGGATTCTGACCGTAGGGGGTGTAGGTCGTATAACCAGGCTGATTTGGATGCTGGTAACCAGAGTGTGGGGCCTGATAACCAGGGTACGGACCCTGATTATATGTCGGCCTGGTGTAAGCAGCGTTTGGATTTGGCTGCTGAGTATAGGTAAAACCGGGTGGAGGAGGATAATACTGAGAGCCTCTGGGGTGGTTATAATTCAGTTGAGATTGACCATGAGGATAATAACCACCCTGAGGATGAGTAGGCTGCTGAAAAGTGGAACCCTGCGGAGGCTGATAAGTAGGGCGCAGCTGTTGATTTGGCTGCGACATTGAATGAGTCAGCTGCTGAGCAGGGTTAATAGAATGAGCGGGATGCCCTGACTGAACAGGTTGACCCGACTGAGAGGGCTGCCCTGAATGAACAGGTTGGCCCGGATAAACAGGTGGCACCGGTTGAGCAGGCTGGCCTGGTTGTGAATGAGCCCCAGGTTGTACCGGATGGACCGGTTGGCCTAGAGGCGGAACACCAGGTTGTGCTGAATGGGTCGGTTGGCCTGGTGGAGGAACAGAACCAGGTGGTTGCTGGAAACCGGTTTGACCTGAAGCGGAACCAAAGGATGGTCATGGCTGATATGCAACGTTAGAAACAACAGGATACTGAGGTTGCATAGGTAAAGAAGGCTGGATTTTCCCCCTAGGACCATAGACCGGTCCCAGTTGATACCCCGGCTGAGGCTGAACAGGTTGACCGGAAGGGCTATAATATTGTCCTTGCGGACCGTACGATGGCCCTTGTTGGCCGACAGGATAGCCTTGCATGGGCTTCCCTTGTGGATCATAAAGATAGCTAGGTTCGCCCAAAGGTTGGCCTTGGAAAGGCTGTCCTTGCGGGTTATAAGCCTGGTTATAAGGTAAACCTTGAGCATAGAGGTAAGCCTCAGGAGTGGGTAGACGTAAAATCTCCCGTGCTCATCATACTGACCTGGGAAAGCATACACGGGTGTACCATCCTGTGCATAGTGCAAAAACTAAGAGCAGTTGGGATCTTGGGAGGATGGTCCAACCTCGGCGTTCGGATGTTGCAAAGACAACTGATACTCCTCCGAAGAGATGTTCTCCGGTATAACAGTCACTAGATAAACATCTTCAGGAGTCGGCACAGCCCTCGCAGCGAATGCTGTGACAATAGGAGAAGAAGCGGCCACACAGACAGTGGGCCGGACGGGAACAGAAGTAACGGGCGTCTGAGGAGACACCCCGGGCGTAGTAGCAGCTGGCCTCGGAGAAGGAGCTGACACTCCCATAGAGGTTGCAGCGGAAATGATCTGACCCAAAGATCTATATCCCTATGGTAAAGAGGGACTGGTTGTTGACATGTCAACCAGCTCAGAGTTGTCTCCCTGAAACAATCTTCGTGGGAAGAGCTGATAGTCTTCACCAGACGTTGGGATTTCCTCACCAGAATCACTCATGGTTGATCCTGCCGTTAAATCGTGCAATAGACGGCGAGGACTAGGAGGAAATACAGCAGCAACAAAAGGCGAACCCGATGTAAGAGAAAGGAAATCAACTCCTAATCTCAATTTAGACACAAGGTCCGAAAAGGGCAAATCGAACTCAACTGGTCCCCCAAGGGTTGCTCAGAAATAACCGGTCCCCCGTCAGGAAACTCGGAAACAATAGGCTGCTGCGGTTCAACAGAGGATTGGGAAACCTCTGATGAATCGTCCATGTAAGGACTACCAGTAGACGAAACCGAAGGTTCCGCCACTGTGGAAAACGACAAGAGAAAAAGAAGGAAACACACACACGGGCTGAAAAATAGTCAAGACACACGATCAAACGGTCAACAACCAAAATCTAAGAGGGCGTGTAATCGTGGGTGATTAATTTTTACCACATTGAAAAATAAGAAACTTTACCGTCTCATGTTTTAAGAGTCGAGAAACGATAAAATATGACTCTATCTCTTTCAGATTTGACACAAGCATGAAAGGACAAGCGCTTGGCGATATTTTCAAGTTTAGGGAGTCAGAAAAGATCAAATGACTGCTCAGGAATACTAGGCAAAAATGGTGTACCAAATAACCGTGAACTGAAATATACACCTTGGTTTTAATAATGAAAAAGAAATCAACCAAGGACTTTCCGTACGTGCAGGCAATCTCCCCGAATGTTGTGTTTGGTGTATCACGGGTATAGGGCGGCAGACTCGGCTTCCTATGGATAAAGGATTGAAACCCTAGAGGGGTCTCCCTTTATATACACGACGATACGGGGAGCACAAGTCCGTACTAGCGCTATCTAAAGCCAAAAGGCGAACGACAGCTGCTAGGTTTAAAGATGCCGGAACACGTCTCTAGTCTAGACCTCTAAATGTGTTTCGTTAGATTTCAATGCTGCCTTAGTGTAAATTGAGTAGATTTTAAAGTTGATCTTCAATTACGTTTCAGTTTTCAGGCCCTAAAAAATGTGTTGTTTCAAAAACTCCTAAATGCAAAGCTACATGCCACAGTACACCATTTCGTTCGATGAAAACTAGCTACATAAGAGTTGAGAGTTTTTTACACAAACAAAATGATCGGAAGACAAACAATGATATCTCTAATGCAACTAATGAAATTGAAAATTTTCATTCAAATCACTAATTACTATTAAAATCGAAAAATTTCAATTTGCACTAATCAACCAAAAGCAAAAGAGATTTGTTTTCTGTAATTTTCAATGTTTGATAGCTAGATGCACTAAACAAACTGAAAATAAAAGAGAAGCAACTTGAGAAACGATATTGAGAGAGAAAAATGAACAAATTTCACTTAATAACACAAATAATCAGATCTCAAATCGACCAAAGTCTCTCAAAACCAAGAAAAAGACTCAAAGACTCCAATGGACCGTGTGATCTAGGCCCAAAGCAAGACCAAACGAAATTTGAATGAAGAAATGAGCAATCACCCAAAAATCGCAACAAAACAGTGAACAACTACTAAGAGAATGTGGAGGAGCAATCAGAGAGTTGACTGGATAAACGAAACACCAAAACTCCCAAGGAGGGCTTGATACACAAAGCCACTAGATGCCCTAGGGCTTAAGACGTGAAATCGATGGAGAAAAGCAAACAACCAAAGGGCGAAGGCAAATTCCTAGTCAAACAGGACTCCAACACACTCAGGTAGTCGAAAAATCAAGAAGAAAAACACTGACCAGACCTAGAGAGCTCAAAACTGAGCAAACTCAAATACCCTACAGGAGTGGCGAGACTGTAATACTGCAAATGGCGCCAGAAAGCAATTGGCGCGGGAAATACAAAAGAAACATGCGCCAATTGGCACGACTGTCGGCTAAAAAGCGCGCGAGTCGAGTTTCTCAGCCAAAAATAAAAAATAACTACTCCAGAAGTAGATCAATGTAAACTAAGCAAACTAAGAAGCAAAAAACAGCAAAAGATTCCAGCCCAGAAGGCTAACCAAGCAAGGAAAATCATAAAACAATCGAAACGAGACAATCCAAACGAGACAGTGAAAACTAGATGATCCCCAGTATGGTCACCAAATTGTTGAGGAGGTAAATCCCCTCTGCAGACAGAGGCGATCCCTACCAGCCCAGCAAGGGTCTAGCAACAATCATCAAATGATACAGTGCAAGTTCCTAATTGCGAATAAATATACCAACGATGGAGGCCTACCTGGAGTCCAATGCTATGATCCGTGGAAGAGACAGCGTTCCCGTTCCTCAGCCTTGGCAGATCACGATCCCCACGATCTCCGTGAATGGACACCTGCACATGCAAGAAACAACACGAATACAAGCATAAAATCTAGAATACGCAACTATATATCAGTCAGAAAGGATATAACTCATTATTATCATAAGTGAAAAACAAAGTGGAACCATAACCGGTAGTCATTCATTAATAGGCAATCGAAAGAGAGTACAACCAATGTTCTGACGCCGCGGTCTCCTTCGGAAGGGTCCCCAGTCATTCACGTCTCGCAAAGCTCGCCAGGGAAAGGGCAAGCCTCTCTAGAGTCTCTCGACGATAGTCTCCTTACTTGAGTCGGCCTTAAGGGAAGAAAGAGGGCTCTTACAGCACAAAGGCTCTTGGAAATTTGGAGATTCAAAGCTTAGGCACTTCCAGACTAGCTTGCAATGGCAATGAGCAAGCTTTTATAGATGGGGAAGGAGGGAGTTGGGATCCCTATTATTGTGGGATTGGCCCTATCATCAAGGAAGGTTCCATGAAAGGTGGCAAACCACTTCCCTTCCATGGAACTCCCATAGCCAAACCTCCCAACTCAAGATAGGCAATGGTTTCTGAGTTTGTTGAAACACAACTTCCGCCATATTTATTTAAAAAACACTCCTTAAATTGGCTGGCACGACTGCGACTCTGGGACAGAGCACCAGTTGGCGCGGCCTCTTTGTAGGATTTTCCCCATTGGCGCAAGTGATGAACTGTCTGCCCGTGCCAATGCAAAAGGAGATGTTTTCATGGTTTTTTGCAAGGAGATGTCTTTAGGGCAATTGAAGCTCATGTTTAGAGGAATGCATTGATAATGGTTTCAAGGCATGACATTTTTCACAGGTCACAAAATGGGTCCTCCATTGTGCAGGACGGGGAATGGTAGGGACGGTGACAAATTACTGTGTAACA
>JAXQQM020065554.1:0-63446 GCA_034641835.2 Pinus albicaulis
GGATGATATCCATAAAGTGCCATAAATGGTTTCATTTTTGCTACAGAATGGAAGGAAGTGTTATGCCACCATTCAACTGGAGGTAACCACTTGACCCATAGTGTTTGTTTATTATATAAAAAGAAACGAATATATCCTTCCAAACATTTTCTCACTATCTCATTTTTCTCGTCAAATTGAGGATGATAAGATGAGCTATGAGATAATTGAGTACCAAGTCAATAAAATAATTATGTCCAAAAATTTCTAGTGAAAATGGGATATCTGTCACTTACAATAATCTTTGGATTTTCATGTAGATTTTTAATTGTTTCCATAAATGCAGTAGTAATTGTATTGGATTTAAAAGGATGAGATAATGCACAAAAGTGTGCATACTTGGAAAGTCTATCAACTACCACCATTATGACACTCTTTCCTTCAGACTTGGGTAAACCTATTATAAAATCCATTAAGACATCCTCCCAACACTGACTTGGATTGGCTAATGGTTGTAACTAACCCAGGGTATTAAGTGTATCAACTTTATTTTGTTGGAAAACTAAACATTCTGCCACAAACATCTGAATATCAGATTTAAGGCCATCCCAACAAATTCCTCCTTAGCCCTATGATAATTTTTTTTAAATATTCAGTTCCCTCCTAAGGGGGAGGTGTGCAATTCAAAAAGAATATTTTGTTTGAGTTGGGAATTCTTACAAATATATAAGTGATATGTGTACCATAATGAATCATTTTTTTAGCTAAATGTATCATATGTATGGGAATCTTGTTGCAACTTTTGAATGAGTGTCTGCACCTCTTTGCCATTCTTCCATTCATCCCTTGCTTTGGTTATCCAATTAGGTTTGATAATATAAATGACACAAGTAAATGCTTCGACATCCTCATATGTCCTTGAGAGTGCATCTGCAACAACATTTTAGTTCCATTTTTTGTATATGATTTCAAAATAATAAACCAACATCTTTGTGACCCATTTTTTTTCTCTTTTGAAGATAATATTTTTTCCAAAAAGTATTTAAAACTATCATGATCTGTTTTTCCCTTGAAGTGTCTTCCCATTAGGTAAGGTTGTTATTTGTTTAGTGTATGTAGTATTGCCAACATTTCCTTCTCAGAAATAGGTTTGTGTAAATATTTTACTTTGACTTAATGACTTTCAAAAGAAATGGGTCTTCCTTCTTGTATTAAAACATCACCAATTCCATTTCCTGAGGCATCACATTCCACAATAAAGGTTTTTGTGAAGTCTAGTGTAGCTAAGAGAGGTGCATGGCATATTGCCTCTTTAAGATGTTCAAAGGCCTTAGTTGCTTCTAGAGTCCAAGAAAATGCATCTTTCTTTAATAATGTTGCTAGAGGTATCGATATCTCCCATAATTATTAACAAACTTGCAATAATACCCTGTCAACCTGAGAAATCCTTGAATATGCTTTATGGTTGTGGGGATTTTCCATTCCTAAATGGCTTTAATTTTGTTAGGGTCTACCTTAACACCCTCATGAGATATAATATGACCCGGATATTCCACCTCCTGTACTCAAAGAAACATTTGGAGGTTTTTTCATATAATTGTTTCTCCTCCAATAGTTTGATCACCTTGTCAACATGTTGAACACGATCCTTCCAAGACTTGTTGTAGATTAGTATATCATCAAAAAAATACTGACACAAATTTTTTGAGGAAGGTTTTGTAAATGGAATTCATCAAACCTTGAAATGTGGAAGGTGCATTAGTAAGGCAAAAGGCATGACCAAAAAATCATAATGACCCTCATGAGTTTTGAATATTGTTTTCATCCTTCACTCTAATTTGATGATATCCTAAATGAAGATCCAGCTTAGTGAAATAAATTGGTCTATGTAATTCATCTAACAAATCATCAATGAAAGGAATGGGAAATTTATCTTTAATAGTGAGCTTGTTGATCTCCCTATAATCAACAAACATACACCATGATCCATCCTTCTTGTGCACCAATACTACTGGAGCAGAGAAAAAACTTTGACTAGGTTGAACTATACCAGCCTCTAGCATTTTTGCAATCATACGTTCAATTTCACTATTTTTGGCATAGGGATATATGTAAGGCATGTTGTTTGGAGTAACACTTCTTTTAACCAAGTGAATAACATGATCACGATCATGAATAGGTGGGAGGCCTTTGGGAGTCTCAAATACCTTGGAATGATTGTCCAAGAATTTTTGGAGATATGGAGAAATATATGATTTCGATGTTGAACCTATAGTGAGCGTAATTGTGCAATTACACCCCATTGTTATTTATTCATAATATTTTCATGCCATTAGAGAAGATTACATTTCCTGGTTTCCTTGATATACCCCTTAATTCAACTTCCTTTCCTTCCCAAAAAAATTCAAGAAAAGTTCTTGAAAATTAAAAGCTAGTGTCCCCAAAGATTGTAACCATTCGACTCCTAGTAAAAAACCAACACCACCCATTGGAATGAAAAGAATTATAATATTCAACACATATTCCCCCATGGTTAGCTTGATATTATGACAATTTCCAGATAAATTTATAATTCCTCCATTTTCAACCATCACTTGACACTTTGGTGTTGGATATTGTAAGCAATTCAATTCCTTGGCTATCTTACAATGTATAAAATTAATCTTACTACCCGAATCAATCAACACTATTACCTTTTTCTTATTGATATATCCTTTTATCTTGAGAGTTTTATTACTAGTAATTTCTACCAATGCATTACAAGATATGTTCAGATTCATTTATTTTTTCTCTAGCATTGGTTCCTAGTTTATATCCTCTTCCTTTGATGTTTCTTGTTCCTTTTCTTCCTCCTCTTCACAATCTATGTAAAATAATTTATTCTCTTCACACTTGTGACCTTTAGTATATTTGATGTCACAACTGTAACAAATCCCTTTTTCTCTTTTTTCCTCCAATTGTTGTGGTGTCAACCTTGTAGGTTGTGTAAGGCTAGGAGCATCAACACTTCCATCTTTATAATTGTGAGTGGTAGAATTTAAAATCTATCATAAAAATTATATGTAATTTAGTTAATCAATACAAGTGATATCATATTTATTTAATGTTATTGTTAAATATTATATCTATCTACATAATTTGAAATATAAACAATATCATCTTTATTTAATGTTATACTTAAACTATAAATTTCTCTATGAAATGTGAAATGGAACTCTTTGTTAAACACACACAAAATTCATAGGAAATACTAGATAACCTCACATGATTCAATTTTATTCATATTATGTACATGTAAATACATGTCATTGACCCTTATTTTTCATCTTCCATGAGGTCTCTTGGACTTCTAATACTGTTGGATTTCCTCCACTCCAAACCTTACGGATTAGGTGTCCAATATTTTCCCCCTTAATTCGAATGGGTGTATGTAGTCCAAGAAGAAAATTGAAATACAAAAGTGCATGGAAGCCAATGTTTGAGTGTGCTCTCTGAAATTATGGTTTAATACAACAAACCAAATAAGGTAGAAAAACTTGAACTTTCTACCAGTGGTGGTTTAAGACTAACCACTAGCTTTGGAACTAAAACTTGAAGCAACTCTTAGAACAGTTCTAGAACTAGTTATAATATGAAGTCTTCTACACAGTGAAAGTGCTCCCTAATGATGGTTTGAATATGACCACAAATTGATATAGTAAAAATCAAATTCTTCCGGCATTGGTGATTTAAGGAAGACCACCAACCAAAAACATTCTCATGGAGCATGACTTTGTCTCTTGCTGTAACTCTAAATCTAGATATGGATAACTTTGGATTTAGGCTCTGGAAATTGGATTTGGTTTAGGTTGTGGATCAGGCTCTTTGAAACTAGTATCTGATCATTAATCCCCCCCTGTGTCATATACAAGGTGAGAAGATGAATATATCTTCACTGCAAGATGTGTCAATACCTAAGAATGAACTCTAGGGTATGACCCATATATCTTCTTGGTTTTTGAAGACCATTTCCAAGAATTAATCCATCCAAGGGGAATCTTTTCTATCGCAGAAGTCTTATGTCTAGAGCATTTGTATGAATTATGAGTTTGTTTTCCATAATTCTCACAAGGATGAACATGAAAACATTAATCTTTCACATGAACAACCCATTAGAAATATATTTTTCTATTTACGAAAAAATGAAATTAATAAGCATTATTTTTTAAAATTGGTTAAAATTATGGAAATTTTGCAAATTAATACAAGGTGAAAGGCCTTCAACCATGAAGGGAAAACCCTATAGTCCCTAGCAAAGACATACAGTAATAATAAAACAAGATAAATATATAATACTTAATTCATAATAACATTTCATGATAGAGATTATTATTTAAGTAAATAAATAAAACAATAAAGAAACACAAACATATAATGCATAAGTCATGATAACATTTCATGATATGAGTATTGTTTAAATAAAAAGCATTTTTGGTATAGAAAGTAACAAATAAACTAATGTAACAATATATTTAACTAAAATGATAAAAATATAATATAATATATTTAATATTTATCAATTTGTTTTTAAATTATAATTTAATTATTAATAGAAAATCATTTCAATATTAAATAATATAAATAAGCATTATATTTATTTATTTGAAATAGTTTTTATATCTCTTTTTTTGTACTTGCAAGATATATATATGTTATTTGGTTCTAAAAAATATCAACGGAAATAATTTACTTATATCACTCAGGGTGATAAAGATAATGATAATGATGAAGAATTTCATTAAAATCAATATGTTCTATAAGACCTTAAGAAGGTAAAAAATTGCTCATAATTCTTTAGAATTTTATTTAATGCTGAAAAAGCATTGACAGAAGTGTTCTAAGATCATCTTATTTTTGTTGAATTCAAAGGTTTTTGTTTTTTTATCTTTAAGTAAAATTTTGAATTAAACTATAAAACAAAACAATAGAACAAAATTTGGTTGTTCATGGTTTGCTTCTAGGAAAATAGACCAGTGGCCAAATCATAATTTTTTTATCATCCATACCAAATAATTGTAATAGTTCATTGGTAATTGAACAAGAAAACTTAAAAGAGTGTCTTGACACAAAAGTTTAGCAACTAGACAAAAAGAAGATTTACTGAAAAGACTTAGAGAAAAAACTCAAATAGAACCCATCATTTATATTTTGATGAGTTGGAGGCATCCACCACATTGGGCTCCTTGTTACTATTGGGAGAGCATCCAAGATCCGAAGGGAAGTCGAGATGATCTTTGATGCGACCCAAATTCCTATCCAAATTCCTCATATTAATTTGCAAATCATCTGACATAAGAAGAGATTCCTTTTTGGCATCATTTATTTTAAGAAGTACTTGGCCTAAGAGGATAATTAAGTGTAAATAAATGTTGATTGTATACATTTAGTGGCTATATCACCCTCTAGTGTGCCTAGTGTCTAGTACCCAATCTGTAATTTCAATCAATATTTCTTTGTCTCTCAAACAACCTCGCTTGGTTTCTTGATTTTCACTTTTCAATTGCATGAAAGAGCATGTAAAAACCATGTATGTAAACATTTAAAGAAGAAGCAACATAAAGGAGATCATTATACAAGTGCACACAAAAGTTTGATAATGAAATTTTTCCAACGTGGACTACGTCTTCGAGCCCTGCCTCAATATTGGGGAGGTCACTTCATTCATCTCATCAAAAGGAAATGCAAGTACATGGAAAAATACAACATTATGCCTCCATTCCTAGGAGTGAGTTGAAATTTGGCTACTTAAATTACAGCAATTACAACACCAGTAAAAATGTCTCATCCTCTTGAAGCTTTTGATTGTAAACATTACCTACTTCTAACAAATGCATTGTTGTCTCAAACTTTGTCCCCATAAATTAATGATGAAGGCGACTTTCTACCATGACCCCTAAATTTCATTGCCCGGATGTAAAAACTGACTGCACCATTGTGATCCTTGTGAAATTCTAGTTAAAATGAGTATAAATTCAACCACATTCCACCACCTGCAATTTTGGCCCCATAGGGAATCCTTTAGATTCCTCCAAGATTCTTCATAGAATATTTTTTCTTGAAAAATATGCTCGGCGCAAGGTTCCACCCTCTTAGTTCCGGGTGCATCAGCGTTTTTTTGTCATGGTTCCATTCAGCCTCCATCAGTTCTGTTACACTCATCGTTCCTCTCTCTTCCCTTTATTCGCTTTATTCCCTGGCTGGTGGAAAATAAAAATGGGTATATATATATATATATATATATAATCCCATATGCATAACTTTCAAAGGCCCACTTGGGGTGCACCAGTTGGCAAACAACTTTAAGAAATTTAGGGGAGTGGAGGTGATCCAAAAACAGCATAATTGACTATTTGCACAATTTCACCGAATATTAACTAAGGTTTCTTTTAAGCGCGAAAATGAGGAAAATTGATTCTTTATGTGTCTTAAACGTAAACTTGAAATATTTAAAGTAAGCATGAACAACAAAAAGAAGAAATCAAACATAGAAAATTGATGAGGGAGTTCGTCCCTCCTGGACTACATCTTCGGGTCTACTTCCAAGTGGGCGTCTGTTGTATTAAAAATTATCATAAGTCTCTTTACATCAACTTCACCATTCTAGACTGTGAACATAGGCATCAATGGCTGATGTCAGAAGATAGGCGTCGGCCAAGTTATGCCTCAAAAGGCATACTACAGGCACTAATAACATAAATTCTACAGACCCACTTTTCAACTCCTCTTCTCACGGCGCAGTGGAAATTATTTTTAAATAGCCCACTAGAGGTCCCGGGGTCAAACCCGCGGGCCTCCTAGGATTCGAATTTGGCATACATAGCAAAAGGTTATAACTAATTATATACGTGTCATATATCTTATTTATGGTTTATAACCATAATTTTAATTTAGTATACAAAGGTCTGGCGTTTGATACAACATTTGATTGATGGAATTTGATTATAATTAAAGTTTTCAAATAGGCCTGGAGGATAAACATATAACCTATGGTTTTAAACATAGAAAATTCTTTTGCAGTGGTATGGAAATTTTTATCATGGCATATATGGTTATAACCTGAAGTTTAAAACATAGCACAAATACTTTGTCATATCTGATGACTGCGCGTCGAGTTGGGGACACCGCCACATGGTTTCATTTTTGGAGTTTTGGTTGTTGTATATTAGTTTCCCCCGCACTAATTTTGATGGGTTGTTTGGAGTCCCAATAATATCCATTGGTTTTGGCGGGGCCACCAAAGTTAGCGGGCTCCGCCAACTCTTCCCCCATTATGCAAACAATTAAAACTTAAATATCATAATGTGACAATGTATTAATAAATGAAATGTGTGTTATGTTGGTAAAGTTTTGGAATGAAAGTTCGGAGGTCATGGGTTTGACCCCGACCCTTGCAGTTTGACCTTTCAGTTGAGTTGACTTTGACCTATGTGCTGAATTTGACCTACCAGGTGTTATGCTGAGAGGCTGCCACTTGGCCTGCAAAGGCCTAATTTTTTGCATGTTGGAGTAAAAATTTTGTTATGAAACTAGCTCCAAAAATAGATGAAAAGAGATATCAATGCCTTAGAAATCAGCCACTTCGAGGAGGAAACCTCCTTTACATTACATAAATGAACAATTCTTGGACGATTCAAATGACAAAACCTCCTTTCTATATATAGGAGTCCATGGGGTCACAATATAATCCTAATCGACCTAACAATAATAATGTAAGGGCACAATAATAACAATAGTGGGGTTTTATGGGGCACAATAATAACAATATGATGACTACAGGGGTACAACAATAACAAAAAGGGGGCTACACTAACAACAATAAGGGACTACACTAGTAATATAAGGACATAACATGCCCCTCTCCTTCAAAAAAGTTTTTTCCTCAACGCTTGAGTAGCTTTGGATGCTTCTGTATAAAATTATCATCCTCCCATGTAGAATCTTCAGTGGGTAAGTTATTCCACTTGATGAGATACTCTGAAATTGATCAATTTCGTAGTTGTCAAGTTCTTATTTCTGTGACTTCTTCGGGTTCCAATATGATTTTTCCTTCCTTATCAAGTTCTGGAAATATTGTTTGAACTGGAATTTTTTCACCTATAACCTTCTTTAAGCATGAAACATGGAAAACTGGGTGTACTCGAGAAGAAGCAGGAAGCTCCAATTTATATGCCATAGTACCAATATTTTGCAACACCTTGTAAGGACAATAGTACTTTGGCGATAATTTATTATACTTCTTAGCCTGCTTGAGGGACATTTGTTTGTACAGTTGTAGCTGTAAAAATACCCGGTCTCCTACATCAAAACTTCTCTCGCTGCGATATTGATCTACCTGTTGTTTCATTCAATTTTGTGCCAAATTTAGATTATCCTTTAAGAGTTGGAAAACTTGTTGTTGATGCTCAATGTGATATTCCACTGCTTGAACCTTATAATTTTCTCTTATAGATGATGTGATGGACGGTGTATGATATCCATAAAGTTCCATAAATGAGGTCATTTTTGCTGTAGTATGGAAGGAAGTGTTATACCACCATTCACCCAGAGGTAACCACTTGACCCATTGTGTTTTTTTATTAGATACAAAAAAACGAAGATATCCTTCCATACATTTGTTCACTATCTCAGTTTTCCCATTGGATTGAGGATGATAAGATGATCTATGGGCTAGTTGAGTACCCAAACAAGAAAATAATTTCGTCCAAAAATTTCCAGTGAAAATGGGATCTCTGTCACTTACAATAATCTTTCTTAGCTTCCATGTTATCCATCTTAGCTTCCATGTCATCCATCTTAGCTTACATTCCATTCTTCAAACCATCCATCTTAGCTTCCATTCCTTTCTTCAAACCATCCATTTTAGCTTCCATGCCTTTCTTCAAACCATCCATATTAGCTTCAACATATTTCTTCAAAACTTCCATTTCATTTTTTTTGCTCTTTGCGAGAGCGAAATTTGGTGCACTTGGTCTTGTAATTTTGATATATCATGTTGCACTTATTCCTCTTCATGAGTCATATTAGAGCCTTATGAGGGCTTAATGGGTGTTGAATTCTTTTTAGGGACCATTTTAGAACCCAATACTGATATCTATGCTTCAATATTCCCTCGTAATCACTTCAAACTAATTTTTTAAACAAGACTTATGAAATTTGAAAAACCAAATACACACCTTTTTCTTGCTTTTGAGGAGCTCGATATTCAAACCGATGTATCTCTGGAATTTTGAATCCCCAAGATTTTATGTTTTTTCCTTTAGTATCCCTCTGAATCTTCTTTCCAATGCGAAAGGTCTGACCTAATTTGGATTCTTCAAGGAAATGTTATGCCTAATCTCCCACAATGACCTAATTATGGACTGGTTTAGTAGAGCGAACTTGTACGGCGTTCCGCGTGTCACTCTTTCCTCCTTCAGCTCTAAAATTGATACATAGTAAACTAAAGTCTGTGCACATTCGGCCACTTTTTACATAATTCCAATCTGATTCTCATGGAGAGAGTTATGATGATTTTCCCAAGGTAACCTCTTTGAGATGAAATTCAGGAGCCTAGAAAAACCCTAACTTCCACAGATCATATCTCCGAACATATTTCGAACCAAGATCTAAAATTTCTACACGATGTTCATCGAGAGTTCTTCGAAAATGGTTTTTTTTAGCTTCTGAATCTTCGTAGAAAACAAGTTATAGCGAAAAATCCATGATGACCTATTTGAAGCAGCGAAACCCTAGAATCTGAAGCTCTAATAGCAAATGTTATGAAACCAACTCCAAAAATAGAAGAAAAGAGAGATCGGCACCTTAGAAATCAGCCATTTCGAGGGGGAAAGCTCCTTTACATTACATAAATGAATAATTCTTGGATGATTCAAATGAAAAAATGTCCTTTCTATATATAGGAGTCCATGGGGTCAGAATATAATCCTGGCCGACCTAACAATAATAATTTAAGGGCACAACAATAACAACAGTGGGGTTTTATGGGGCAAAATAATAAAAATATGGGGATTACAGGGGTACAAGAATAATAATAAGGGGGATACACTAACCACAATAAGGGACTACACTAGTAATATAGGGATGTAATAACTTCAGAGTGTGTTTTCTCCATCATACAAAGGTCATTTTACAAACCAAATATACCACCCGAATCAGCACGACGAGCTCTTTGACTTGGCGTTGGTTTCATGAGAATTTGAGACTGTTAAATTTTAAGAATTTCAAGGATCCTCCTGGATCATTCATCTCCAATGAAAGCTTTTATACCACCAAAATTTTGATTTTAAAAAAACATGAGGTGAGGGTACATATCCCTCCTCCTTCCGATCTCCATCAACCTTGCTTTGCTTGGATTCATGCCTTTGAGTCTCAATCGAAGATATTCACCATCTCCATGCCTGGAAGTGCAGACCTTCTTTTCCAAGATGGTATCTTCCTGTAACCCAGTCATACATTTAGGACAAAAAATCATCTACAATAGGAATTTGAACATTTTCCTCTGGATCCATGATCATAGGAGGTCTATGCAACTTCAAATTTTCAATATTTACAACTGAATATATGTGCATGTATGGATGAAAATTCAACTAGAATGCATTGTACCCAGTCTTTTCAACAATTCTAAAAGGACCATACTTGATAGGTTTCAACTTTTTACCTTCACCTTTCATCCTTTCTTTGTTTATGTAGATCCATAATTGATCACCAACCTAAAAGTGATGATCCAACCGATGCTTGTCATGACACATTTTCTATTTCGCCTAAATTTTCTCCAATTGATCCTACACTGCTTCATGAATCTTTTGGATTCTTTGAATGAAGTTGATTTCTTTGTCAGCGTCTCCATGTCCATCATCCTTAGCTTCTTCACCAAACACGAATTCCATTGGTGATTTTGGAAGGTAACCAAAACATGTCTTAAAAGGAGTTCTACCAATAGAAGAATGTAAGGCCTAGTTTTAAGCATGTTGGACGTAATGTAAGGATTCATCCCACAATAGGATGCTTACTGCAATAGCCTCTAATAATATGTACCACTATTCTGTTCAACACCTCTATTTTCTCGTTGGTTTGTGTATGAAAAGTTATGCTCTTTTTAAACTTAGTGTCCATGAGTCCCCACAAAGTGGACCAAAAATCCCCCAAGAAAGGAGAGTCTTGATCTGAAATGATAGAAGCAGGCAACCCAAAATGAACCCATACATTTTGAAATAACAAATGTGTAGTTTGTTCAAAATTTAATTGATTTTTACATGGAAAAAGTATACACATTTTGCTAAATCGATCAACCAAAAAATACAAATAATCATGCCATTTTCTATACATTGGAAGTCCTCCCACAAAATCCATAGATAAATTGTCCCATGACCGAGAAGGAAATGTAAGTGCCATATACAAACCCAACTTTATATTGTTTGGTTTGCTTGTTGAACACATGACACAACCTTTGATGTACTTCGTAATTGTTTCATTCATTCAAGGCCAATAACAATACCTTTGTAACTGTGCCACTGTCTTACCTACACCAAAATTCCCTAAAACAAGAGAATAATGTGCTTCCCTGATGACATGCACTCTTTCTCCCCGCGTTATGCACAACTTGCCAAGATGGTACAATAACCTATCATGAACATGATAATTCACTTCTTCCACCTGAGAACCATGAGTTAGTGATTCATAAACATCTTTGAAATCAATATCTTCAGCGTATTTTTCAATGTAAGTTTCATGTGATAAAGAACTATTTTGCAAAATAACTTAAGCATTCAAAGAAGGTCTTGACAACATATCAACTACTTTATTTATGGTACCTTTCTTATACTTGATTACTAAGTGGAATTTCTACAAAAAACCCATCCATCTATAATGTCGAGACTGCTACAACTTAGTTTGAGATTGAAGGTATTGAAGTGGTTGATTATGTGTATGAATCATTGTTTATTTTCCCACTAAATAATGCTTCCATTTTTTAATGCTTTCCACTAATGCATACAATTATTTATCATAAGTTGGATAATTAGCAACTGCTTTAGAAAAAATTTCTTAATGAAAAAAATAGGATTTCCTTTTTGCAATAACACTGCACCCATTGCACACCCACTAGAATCATTTTCTATTTCAAATGGCCGTTGAAGATCTGGAAAGGCTAATATTGGAGTTGTAACAATTGTCTACTTTAAAGTGTCTAATGCTTTTTGTTGTTGTCCTCCCCACTTAAAGGAGACTTTAGAACTTGTTAAAGCATGAAGTGGTGATGCAATAAAAGAGAAATGAGAAATAAACTTCCTCCAATATTGAACTACCCAAGAAACTTCTGTTACATTTTGTGGTCTTGGCCAATTAACAATCACATCAATTTTAGTTTGATCTATTTTTAACTGACCACCTCCAACTATGTAACCAATTTATACAAAGGAATTTTTTCCAAATTCGCACTTATAAATTTTGAGATACCATTCCTCTTTTTGAAACACATCAAAAATGTAATGTCCCAAATTTTTGCAAATAAATTGGGACATTAATTTTTTCTCATATTATCTAGGAGATAAATAAAATGGGTAAGGAGACCCATTTGCATAAATAAAATTCCACATGAAGTAAGAAGGGATCCATGGAGTAGCCATTTTTGCACCTCCTAGTATGAAAAGGGGGCAAACACATGAGGATGAAGTCATGTTGACCAAGTCAACAGCGCAACACAAGAGGGTATAGCTTCCTTGGGAAGCTAGCGCAGTTAGAAAGGGAGGAAAATTCTAGAGAAAGGAAACCCTAATAGGGTGGGGTCCATGGCATAGAGACATCATTTTGCTTATAATGAGGATGAGGCAGCCATAGAGAGCATTATTGACGATTTAGACTTAGAGTCTATTTGCAATCTCCAGTTTTTAAGCTGAATTGCAGTGCCTTTGGCACGAGGGATTCCTGTTTAGGAGCTCCTCTCCTCTCTTAAGTAGCTCAAGGAGGATTTCTTTTCATTTCTTCACATTCAGGCATTTGGCCATAGCCACTTCTTCATCTACAGCGCAGTCACTGGGTTGTGTTTCAAGTGTTGTTCTGGAGGAGATTCCACAACACCATTCCCAGGATCATTTCTCATTGGAAGGAGTTCCTATTCTTTGGGAGGATCAGCAAGGAGGTTTTCTAGAGCTGATTTGCATATTTTGGCAGAAGGCCAAGCTTCTCCCACCTTCATCAGTGCAGTCCTTTCCATAGATTGCATTATCTCAGAGTTTGTCTGCAGTGGGAGTTGCTTCACCATTTTGGAAGAAGAGATTTCTTGTGCCGGGATCCGCGTTGCACTCAAGGAATCCATTGGAGGAGGTTGTTTCAGTTTGCGGGCCATATTCATTCTCCTCCTTCTACTGTATATTTTGAGTTGCTGCAGCTACCTAGCAACTCCGACATTATTGTATTTTCATAATTTGTACATGTATTGCAGCCAATCCTTCTAAGGATTATGTATTAGTGTTATAGTAGTGTTTTCAGGGGTTGAGAGCATGCTCCCCCTCATTTCTTGAGATATTATTGTAATATCATTTTATTACCATTTTATATGTTGCAGTGTCTCCATGTTACTGCGCAGTCATAGCTGGAGTTCATTTGTGTAGTTGTGTTTCTCTCATGATTATTGTACTTCATCCTTGAGGATTGCTATTGTTCATCTTGAGCATCATTTCCCTTAAGATTTTGTATACATCTGCAACTGCTATTATTTCAATAAGATGGCTATGAGCCCTCTGGAATTTTCAGAATTTTGAGCAAGTTACTCTTCAGGCTTATGTTTTGTATATTGCTGTAGCTCATTCCCTTGAGCAAGATCTTCCTGAAGGAAGAAATATTTACATAGCTATAGGCAGAGTCTGAGTAAGGGTTAGGAATCCTTCGGTTCTCATCCTCTCTTTAGAGGTGTAATAACTGGTAAAAGCCCTCTCAGTCCATCTCTGACATAGACTTGTCAATATTTCTGACAAAGGAACACTTCAGTGGAGAAGAATTCTGTTGATTTCCATTTTAGGACATTACAAAAACTTTCTTAAAATTCTTTACATGTTCTTCTAAACTTGAAATGAAAATAAGAATATCATCCAGATAGACTATGACAAACTTATCAATAAAAGGATGAAAAACATCATTCATCACTCACATAAAATTTGCTGGAGCATTGCATAATCCAAATGGCATAACCAATCATTCAAAATCCTCCTGTAGAGTCTTAAATGAATTTTTCCATATATCGTTCTGTGCAATACGAATATGATGATAACCACTTCTTAAATCCGGTTTTGTAAACTAAACAGCATTCTTTAACTGATCAAGAAAATCATCGATTCTAGGAAGAGGATACATGTTCTTAATGGTGATTTTATTTAAGGCTCTAAAATCAAGACACATTCTCCAAGTTCCATCTTTCTTTGGTACTAATATGATCAGTGATCCACATTGAGAAGAACTAGGTCGAAAAAATCCTTTCTCCACCAATTCCTAAATTTTTTTCTTAATCTCTTCATTTTCTATGACCAACAGCTGGAAAAGCAATCTAATGTTCAAAGGGCATCATCAGACTGAATCCTAAAGTTACTTATCGCCTTGTAGGTCGTACCGACTTAATAACCGAATGTCTCATTTCAAGGAGAGTCGGTCTAATAAAGATAGCCCACCCATTTCTTGGTTTACTCCACGGGCTCTTTATTTTCTTTGATTTAATTATTCAAATTGAGAATTTGATAAATAATACTATCCACAATGTTTGAACTTTAAATTATATTCCTAATCCCTTTGTATTATGTTGTCAACCTTATGATTTACCATTAGGCCTTCTCAAACTGTATAATAAAACCTGAACGCCTATTTTGAATAATTAACTATGTAATAAACCTTAGCTTCTCGTTCCCACTTATACTAACAATGGACCATCAAACTCATGCACCGTACCTCTTTTTATCATCTGCGCATCTTTTTGGTTATCGTTCACGATCTCCTCGTGCCACCTGATGGCCCTTCTGGACTGCAGCCGCCTCGTCACGATCGTCGTGCCTGTATAACGTTGAATGGTAACAGCGGTTTAAAGGGTGGTTTTCTGGGGGTCCACTTTGCCACGCGTCCACTCCTCTATGGAATCGCTCCTCGACCATGGAATACCGCCTGTACACCAAAAGCGGTGCGATATGAGCAATCTGCCTCCTCAAATCCGCTCGTGGTTTTGCTACGAAGATTGACCAGGGTTAATGCGGGGTCGCGCTGGCCTTCTTAGTCATTTAACTCCGGTCTAATCCCAGGTTCAGGTTCCAAAATCAACGACTCTATTTCTCTTTAGTAAGCGGGAATTTTATATATGAATAGGGTTCACGACCATGGGTTCTCCACACAGACCTCGCATGTGGCAGGGGTTAAATTCACAGGGTTTGCTCGACTAATTAAGGGAAACAATAGACAGAGAGATGTGGAATTAAGATAGGAGTTCAATTATATATGCACAGAGTTCATCACTTCGCAATTAAACAATATCTTGGCAGTTAAGGATTCGAAACGACTCTATGGTAAATGCGCACAGAAACTATTTAATTGGAAGCAATTGTGAACACAGATATTATTGCAGAATCTCTTTTCTCCCTCTCTTCTCTCTGCTCTTTAATACATCTGATGGATCAAATTTATATACATAAACATATGACTCTTCGGTTCCTCTGAGAGGACCGTTTTAGAAAATCAATAGTCTGATTAAAATAATTCAACTAACTGAAATGTGACAGCTAGACTAACTGAGCTATTCGACTTCTACAACTCTAACTGATCTAAATAATACAATTAGCTAAGGTATTGACACCTAGTTGTTACAATTCAGATGTTTCCAAACCCTCCTAGCCACAACATGTGGACAAAACCTCCTACATTGCTGGCTAGTGTCTAATACCCCTACATCAGACTCTCGAGGGCAATTTTCTTCATGGGCTCCTGTCCATGAGCTCTTCCACAGATCTGCCTATCTTCTGCAACATTTCTTCAGTCATCCAAGTGGGCATATTCCTTTTTCTTATCCTTCCACTTGATCAAATACTGAAATTACTCTCGCCCTCTGGTCCTTCTGAATGGTCTTTTATCCAATATCTTCTCTGGTTGCAATGGCTCTACTGGGGGTAGCTATTCTTTCCACTAAATTTGTTCCTTGTCTGCTGCTCTTTCTTCTACACCATCATCTTCATACTTGTACAAATCTACAACATTAAAAATGGGAGATATTCCAACATCAGGGGGTAATTCAATCTCATAAGCATTTGCAGAAAACTTTCAAGTATCTTGCATGGCCCAATATTTTTGAACTTCAATTTGTTATACTGCTTCTTTGGGAATCTCTCCTTTCTCAAGTGTGCCAAAACCAGATCTCCTAATTCAAAATGAACTTCTTTTCTACTCAAGTCTGCTCTGCTTTTGTATCTGATGCTGCTGCCTTGTAGTTGTTGTTTCACTTGTTCATGTATGGCCTGGATCTCCGAAGAAAATTCCTAACCATCTGCACTCCTTAGCTCTGCTCTTCCCAGATTCCTTAACTCTGATATTCCTCTGGGGTGAATTCCATAAACAATATGAAATGGACTCTGCCCTGTGCTTCTGTTTGGTGAGTCCTTATATGCATATTCTGCCCGAGCCAAAATATGATCCCACTGCTTGGGATTTTCTCCTGCAAGACTTCTCAACAAATTTCCCAGACTCTTATTCACTACCTTATTTTGTCCATCAGCCTGGGGATGATAATCCGAGCTGAAACTCAGTTTGGTACCAAGTTTCTTCCACAGTGTCCTCCAAAATTTCCCCACAAATCTGGTGTCTCTGTCTGAAACAATGCTCTTGGGCAACCCATACAATCTAACAACTTCTTTGAAAAACAAGTTAGCAACATGGGTGGCATCACTAGTTTTGTAACATGGAATAAAATGTGCCATTTTGGAGAATATGTCCACCACAACAAAGACTGCATCATTCCCTCTCCGAGTCTTGGGCAATCCTAGAACAAAATCCATACTCACCATGTCCCAAGGCCTGTCTGGAATAGGCAAGGGAGTGTACAATCCTGCATTCTGGCTCCTTCCTTTAGCATACTGACAGATTTTTCAATTCTTCACAAACTTGTCCACTTCTGCTCTCATCTTGGGCCAGTAATAGAAGTGACTCAGCTGCTCATAAGTCTTATCAGTACCAAAGTGTCCAGCAAGTCCACCACTATGCTTCTCTTTGATCAAATTTTCTCTCATGGAACATTTTGGTACACACAATTGGCTTCTTCTGAATAACAAGTCCTCCTATAAGAAATAATCTAGCCACTGGCTTCTATCTATTAAAACAGGGTTACTACATGCCTCAAATGCTTCTTTAAAATCTGGATCTGTTTTATACAATTCTTTGAGAAAATCAAACCCTACAACTTCAAAATTTGTTTCTTGAACAAGCATGTGCCTCCTACTCAAAGCATCAGCTACTTTATTGGCTTGGCCACTTATATGTTTCAAAACAAAATTAAAACTTTGGAGATACTCAACCCATTTAGCATGCTTATTTTTCAACTTGGGCTACTGTACAATATACTGCAAAGCATGATTGTCGAAATATAATACAAACTCCCTGGACATCAAGTAATGTCTCCACTTCTTCAGTGCCTGAAAAATTGCATAGAATTCCTTCTCATAAGAGGAATTATTTTTCTGGTGTCATTCAGTTTTTCACTGAAATATGCCACAGGCCTATCATCCTGACTCAACACAGCTCCAATGGCCTCTCCGCTGACATCACATTTTACTTGAAATGGTTTAGTAAAATCAGGCAGAATCAAAACAGGCTTCTCTGTTATCTTTTGCTTCAAAACTTTAAAGTTCCTTTCTACCTTAGCAGTCCACTTAAATGGCTGTTTGCTCTTCTTTATTGTCTCAATTATGGGTGCATTGATCTTGCTGAAGTTTCTTATAAAATTTCTGTAAAAGCTAGCAAGTCCATGGAAACTTCTTACCTCAAAAATATTCTTGGGTGAAGGCCACTCTATAATTGCCTCGACTTTCTTCGGGTCCATCTTCAATCCTTCTGCAGAAACAAAAAACCCCAAATACACTAACTCTTCCTTCATGAATGAGCATTTCTTCAGATTTATCAGCAGTTTCTCTTGGTGCAGCTTCTTCAAGACATGATTAAGATGCCTTAAATGTTCTTCTCTAGTTCTGCTGAAAACTAATATATCATCCAGATACACTATCACAAATTTACCAATGAATTCTTTCAATACTTCATTCATGAGTCTCATAAAAGTACTAGGTGCATTTGACAACCCAAAAGGCATTACCATCCATTCATACAATCCTTCATTTGTTTTAAAGGCAGTTTTCCACTCATCACCCTCTCTTATCCTAATCTGATGGTATCCACTCTTCAAATCTATCTTTGAGAAATATTTAGCACCACTCAAACAGTCCATCAAATCCTCAATTCTAGGTAAAGGGAATCTGTACCTGATTGTGATCTTATTAATTGCTCTGGAATCAGTACACATCCTCCAGCCTCCATCTTTCTTTGGGCTCAATACTGCTGGTACTGCACATGGACTCAGGCTTTCTCTAATCAGCCCCTTGTCCACCAATTCCTGTACTTGTCTCCTGATTTCCTCATTTTCCTTGGGAGTCATTCTGTAGGTTGCCTTATTTGGAAGATTTGAACTAGGGATAAAATCTATCTGATGGCTGATCTTTCTCACAGGTGGCAGCTCATCAGGTAAATCATCCACAACAATGTCACAGTAATCATCTAACATCTCTTGGATTTCTACTGGTAAATCAGAAATCTTTGTAGAAGTAAGAACTACTTTAGGTTTGCAAACTAAAGAAAAACTTACCTCTTCTTCTTCTATCTGCTGCAGATATTCCTTCCCGCTCAGCAACAAGGTCTTTGGATCAATCACTCTGCTGGATGGCTCTCCTTCTTCCATGGGTATCAATGTATGGTGTACCCCATCTTTGAAGAACTTGTAAGTGTTCTTCTTTCCATCATGCACTGCTGCTCTGTCAAACTGCCAAGGTCTACCCAGCAGTATATGACACACATCCATGGGCATTACATCACACAGGACCTTATCTTTGTATTTTCCCATTTGCAGCTCTATCTCACACTGTTCTTTCACAACCAGCTGGTGCCCTTTGTGCAGCCAGGACACCTTGTAGGGAGTTGGATGCTCCCTTTTCTTCAGCTTCAACTTTTCTATTACCTCAGTGGAAACCAGGTTGTCTGTGTTGCCACTATCAATGACCAGCTGGCAGCATTTCCCTTGGAATTTGCATATGCTCCTAAACAAAGTCTTTCTTTGTGTAGGCTCAGTGACCTCTTTGGCTTGCTTCAACAGGATCTTATTCACCACCAAGGATTCTCCCCTCTCTAGAAGAATTTCTTCCTCAATTTCTGCCTCTTCTCCAGTTTGGGCAACAACAGCATTCCTTGGACCAGCACCCACATTCTCTGGACATTCATAGTGCTTGTGTCCCACTTGCTGACATCTATAACACCTCAATTCTCTACCTCTGCCTCTGTCTCTGCCTCCTCTTCCTTTTCCTCTATAAGAACCCCTTCTTCCCCTTGCATCATCCTCTGTAGATGCATTCTGAGGTGAGCTACTATTAGCTCCATCCCTGGGTGTAGTAGGCTTTCCTCTACCACCCTAACTTCCCTTTCCACAGAAAGTACCTCTCTTCTTGGCAGACTGTTTCCTCAGGAGTTTCTCCTCTGCTTTCAAGGCCATCTGATAGGCCTCTTCCACTGTCTTAGGAGACAAGAGACCAATCTCATCTTGGATCTCCAGCTTGAGACCATTCACATATCTGGCAGTCTTCTCTGGTGTGTCTTGGAATTTCCCAGCCCTTATGCTTACTCTGTAGAATTCCTCTGTGTATTCCTTTACTGTCAGCAACCTCTGTCTCAGGTTCTGCATTTGCTTATACAATGTCAGCTGGTAATCACTAGGCAAGAATTTACCTTTTAATTTGGCCATCATTCTGGTCCAGCTCTTGATAGGTTGCTTGCCAACTCTCCTCCTTTCTGCCTGCACTCCATCCCACCAAAGTGCAGCATGTCCTTTCAGCTTTGTCACTGCAAACTTGACCTTTTTATCTTCGCTTATTTCTTCATAATCGAAGCACTTGTTCAATTCATTAATCCAGTCCACTAGTTCTTCTGGATTCAGTCCCCCTGCATAACTCGACACTTCAATTCTGGGCTTAACTGCAGACCCCAGAACAGTTCTAAGGAGCCTCATGTCAGGAGGAATCTCAACATTTTCTTCAACTTCTTCTGTTTCAGGTTCACTGATGTCTTCAGGATCTCTGGTCTGCCTTCACTCTATGACATCCATTCTGGCCTCGACCCTCTTTAACATCCCCAACACTTCAGCGTTGGCAACAGGTCTCCTTCTGCCAGCACCTCTACCAACTCGGATTTCCATGTCAGTAAAACAACTTCAGACAACAGGTATGATACCACAAATGACGCAACAAAACTGAAATGTCTGCCCCAAGGAGAGCTGGTCAACGGTGACGTGGCTCTGCCCGCATTTCTCTTTGGTTTACCCCACGTGGCTATTTTATTTTCTTTTCATTTAATTATCAAATTCGTAGAATTTGATAAATAATACTATCCACAATTTTTGAACTTTAAATTATATTCCCGAACCTTATATTATGTCGTCAACCTTATGACCAACGTTTTATGCCTTTCGAAACTTTATATTAAAACCAACGCTCTATTTTGAATAATTAACTATGTAATAAACCTTTAGCCCTGGCCCCGCTTCTATGGTCAATGGACCAATCAAACTCATGCACCGTACCTCTTTTATCGTTCGCGCACCTTGGTTATCATTCGCGCATCTCCTGCAAGCGACCACCGTCCGATGGCCCTGTCCCAGATCGACGGCTCTCGTCAATATCGCTCGGGGTCCTAGTACGAACATTAACGTGTGATGGCGCAGTTTAAACGGTGGTTTTTTGGGGGTCCACTTCACCACGTGTCCGCTCCTCTATGGAATCGCTCCTCGACCAGGGAATACCGCCTGTACACCAAAAGCGGTGCGATATGGGCAATCCGCCTCCTCAAATACGCTCGTGGTTTTGCTACAGTGATTGACCAGGGTTAATGCGGGGTCGCGCTGGCTTTCTTAGTCATTTAACTCGGTCTAATCCTAGGGTCGTAGTTCCAAAATCAACGACTCGTTTTCTCTTTAGTAAGCGGAATTTTATATATGATATCGGTTCACGAACATGGGTTCTCCGCATGCACCTCGTCGTGGGGCCGGGCTGAATTCCGACAGGTTTGCTCGAACAATCAATGAAACAATAAGATGCCAGGATTTCATTATATATGCACGGAGTTCATCACTTCGCAAATAAACAAATCTCTCGACAATTAAGGATTCAACACGACTCTATGGTAAATGCGTTACTTAAAACTATTTAATCGTAAAGCAATTGTAAATACGTATTTATTATAATCTCTCTTCTTCCCTCCTCTCCTCTCTTAATACATCCGAGGAATTACATTTATATACTCTCTTCTTGCCTCCTCCGAGAGGACCTTTAGAAAATCAACAACCTAATTAAAACAATTCATGCAATCGAAATAGCACAGTTTAGACTGAATCGAGCTATTCGACTTCTACGACTCTAATCGATCTAAATAATACAATCAAATCGAGGTGGGTTGACACCTAAATACATAATTCGGGTGTTTCTCTAAACCCTACCAGCTGATAACATGTGGATAAAAACTCCTGCTACATTGCCGGCTAGTGTCTAATGCCCTCGCATCATCATCTTTTGTCTTTTAAACAATTCCTTATAAGAATCTACTATTTCAACCAATTTTTCCTTAAACTAGGAATCACACCCTTGAAAAGCATCATACTTATCTTTAGGTTGTTCTTTAAAAATCATTAGAATATGCTTTTTACTTGAATTTATTAACCTTTTCAATTGATTGGCATTGATTAAATAATTTTTTTTCTTAATTTTGTGTGCCCTAAAAATATATTCAATTCCATCTTTAAGAAGACAATACTTATTCTCCTTCCCATGAAATATGCCAGCTCGATCATAAATATATGGACTACCCAACACAACTCCACAAATATCCAAAGGAATCAAATATAAATCAACTTCATCAACAAAATTAGTTGTAATTGCAAACCTTAATTGACATTGTTTTGTGACATGCATCTGAATATTTTCTTTCAACCATCCTAAAGGGTATGTTTTTGGATGATTTTTAGTTTCCAATCCCAATTTCCTTACTAGTTCCTCAAATATTAATTTTTCTTGTGATCCACTATCATATAATGTGTCTATGTTAGTGTGCTGGGATATAATCCTTATGTGAACGAATTCAACTCTCTTCTTTTCCTCGATCACATTATTAGATTTTGAAGAAGATGCAGAACAAGTAGAAGTAGAACTAGCTTCAGAAGGTATACCTATTAGACCCATAGCGGTAATTTTCTTCTTGTCACCAAAGTTAGATCCCAAATCTTGTTGGACTGCAGAATTAGATTTCATCTCACCCTTCTTCATAAGGAACTTCTTTGGTTTAAGTTGCAGATGAAGCTTCCAACATTTGGAGTCATCATGTCCAACCCTCTAACAATGATACAAGTATGCCTTTCTCCTTCCTTCTTAGTTGTTTCCGATTTATTCCCCTGTGATTTTCTCTTCCCTTTGCCTTCTTTGGAATCTTTGTTCTCTGAATGCTTGTGTTATCACCCAAAAAAAAAAAAATTTAAAAATCATTATGTCAACTCTGTTTTTTATCATTGTTTCAAAATGGGTTTTAAAGTCATTTTAGGATTTGGTTAAGGGTAGGTTAGAGTTTTTATAATCTTAAAGGCCATCATTGAATTCAAATAAGGTCTTTAGAGGTCCACTCCATGATCAAATACTCACATTTTCCATTTAGAAGTCATTCCATTAAGTTTCGGGTTAAATTTCTGCAATTAGCCAAGAATCCTCCGTTTCGTAGCACCACTAGTTCAAAAAAGAAGATTTGCGCTACGAAAGTGCTGATACTTTCATAGCGCAAACTGTGAAAAATACACTATGGGTGCTACAAAAGCGCGATTTCTTAACCATCTTGTCAATTAAGCCAAAATCTGTTGGGGAATGATAGGATAGGGGTATGGTCAGTCAGTTAGGGATAAGATTCAATGTACTTACCTATCTCATAGTCATCATTCTCATGATAGGGAATGAGTGAAGCATCATTCAGTTACAAGATGACACCTTAAATTCAAATTCTTGCCTAATTTTTTCATTCTCGTTTTCATTTGTTTCCATACAAGTGTCTAAGCTCTGAAGATGTCAAGCTAAGCCTGTGGGTGTTCTATACAAAGGCTATCTTCCATATTCTCAAGCGAGGTTGTTCCATATTTTCAAGTGAGGCTGATCATATGTTTAATCGAGGTTGTTTTACAGATTCAAGAGAAGTTGACAGGTTTTTCTAAAGAAGCATGGAAGAGGAGAAAAATGTCCACAGAGGGAGACATTGCTTAAGATATGAGCCTGAAAATGTGAAGGCTATAATTGAAGATCAAACAGTGATGGAGGCTTTTAACAAAGTAGGTTGTCTCTGGTTTTGTGAAAAGCTACAGGGTTGCCACACTCAGGTGTCTAAAGAATTTAACTTACACTTGAACCGTTGGAAATATTGTCATTGATGGAAAAGGAGGTAGCAGATGCAGAAACGGGAATAGTTACAAGGAGACTAAGACAGAAAATGGAGCAAAGAGGAAATGAAGAGAAAGGTAGAGACAGAGGAAGCAAATACAGAGACAAAGCTGTTATCACAGCAGTAGAGGCAGAGGCAGAGTGACAGAAGTGACAGAGGTAGAGCCACAGATGTAATTGCAGAGAAACTATTGTTATTTCAAAAATATGTACATATATAGATAAATTCCGAGAATCTTTCATACAGCCAGGCATTACACATAACATTCCGGGCGTTTGAATCAGTTAGCATTCACTGTTTTAATTATGTTTGAAATTATCGCCATTTTTTAACAAAGCACTTGTATTCGATTGACATGGAGATTGTATATATGGTAGTGTGTTATATATATATGGTTTATATATATGCATACATCGAAGAACCAACGTGAATAGGAGCAGAACCATAATCAGAGGCGGAACCAAAGTCAAAGGAGCGGAACTCTGCGTTGGAGGCGGAATCATAGTCGAAACAAAAAATTATATATATAAATAATTGAAATGCAAAGGAATTAGCGTTAAAACGGTGTATTGAACTGTTAAATTAAAACCCTGAGCGGAACCTGGAGTGGAGGAGAGGAGTGGAACCAAGACTTGTGAACAGTAACGGTGGGTTGGAGTGAAACCATGGTTTTTTCCGCACCACCATTCGTCGGAAAGCAGTATTGGAGGAATGGGCAGTGATTCCATACAGGAATCAACACGTGGCCCGTGGACCATTTCAAAATCGCCCTTTAAAGTGCGCTTTCGTGCGTTATACATCAAATGAAGACATCGAGCGAAATCGATACACACCGTTGATCTGGAGGCTCGATATCCGACGGCGATCATTCGCAGAACTTGCTCAAAGTTTAACAAAGGCATGCGGAGTTTAGGCCAGGTATGATACGAACGTTTCATTGGTCGATTTATCGTAGAGGTAGGGCCCGGAGCCACGGGGTTATTCCAAGTCATTGGTTCGTAGAGTGTTGGCTATTAATATAAAATCCCGCCGATGATAACATTATTATAAAGGGTGGTGAATTGGTGGCGCGCTGGCGGTGGTGCATGGTGGTGCCACCACAAAGTGGTGTTTACGGGGGCTCCCATTTCTCCGTACACATCAAATGGGGTGAGGCCCCGTAGTTCATCATAGCCGTTGATCGACGGTCAACGCGCGATCGACCAGTCAACTACGGGGGGTGCCTTCCCATTATCCTCCGCGTTGTTCGACCTCCCGCACTCCGTCGATCTCCAATCAACCGTGCGCTTGCTTAACCCGCGCCTGCTCACCGTGATGCCGCCCGCGAATTCGATTCCCTGCCGGCATGAAACTTGAATGCAATTGTACACACAGCTGATGAAAAAGTTGTGCTAAACTAGGACTATGATGTTGAACCAGGGCTTTGTGGTAACCCTGCTGCATCAAGTGTCACTATACTCTCTTTTCTGAATATATATTTTCCAGATGTATATGTAATTGAGAATAAACCTGAGAAGTAGTTATATATGCAGTTGGTGCACAAAAGCACAGTGAACAGGTGATTAAACACAGGGATAAAAGTATGGGTCTGATAAAGAGTCACAGATATTATAGGTTTGACAGGTATACATTCACAGGTGCACACAATTACAATAAATCAAGGTACACAGAACAACCACTCAACAAATGCAAAAAAAAAGAAGAACAAAGCCAGTAAATCCAAAATCCAGAAAAGGAGCTGAGTGAAATTGAGTTATATAACTGAAAAGGAGCTGAGTGAAATTGAGTTATATAACTGAAAAGGAGCTGAGTGAAATTGAGTTATATAACTGAAAAATGTAAATGTTGTAATTACTTTTATTGTTTGTGATGCAAAGGCAAGTATCCTAAGGAAAAGACAAAATCCCACTGTAGCATGAAACTTGTACATATTGTAGTAGTTCTAAAATTGAGTTGAAAAAGGAATAAGAAGACAGAAGCCAAAGAGTCATGACTGTTCAATTCAAATTCCTTGTGAAATACAAATAGTCATGTGAGAATTTCTATATATAATATCAATTTGATAAGCGAGAGAGAGAGAGAGAGAGAGAGAGAGAGAGAGAGCAGATATAGAGAATGCATAATATAGAAGAATAAAACAGAGAAGATTAAGAGAAGAAGAGCAGATACAGAACATAGCTGATATCTGGAGTAAATCAGCAAACATTCAGCTTAATAGCTGTCATTTGTAGCTGACAAAGGTTGAAGCCTCCTGTAGGTGGTGCCTACAGAAAATTGAAGGGAGTTGGTGCTTCCTTGCAAGTTGTAGCTTACAGAATTGAGGTTGGAGCCTCCTGTAGGTTGGTGTCTGCAGAAAAATAGTGGTGAGAGGGAGTAGGAGCTTGCCTTTGCATCACAACAATAATAAGATGTGGTTTTCTCCCATTATGGGTTTCCACTTATATCTGGTGTCTCTGTGCATGATAGTTATGTATTGAATCTGATATGTATCATCTGCTTAATACCTGCAACTCTCATATTAAGTCTACTGTTATATTAAACTAATACTTGCTTCTTGCATTCTAAGATTACTTGCGCATTAAATTGGATATGAAATGAAGGTGTAAATAGCTTAATGAAAAGTTTTAAAAGATCAAGAATGCATTAAACTGATTCACCCCCCCCCCCCCTCTCAATTTAATTAAAGGTTCAACAATTGGTATCAGAGCAAGTTCATTGTATATCAGTCTAACAACTGAAAGGAGATCCTAGGCTCTCAAGATGGCAAGTCAAGAAGGAAGCTCAACCAATAAAGCCCCTTTCACTCCAGAATTTATGCTTTCTCGGGAAAATCGCAATGAGGACATACATAATGTCTCTAGGAATAGAAGTCCTGGCTGCTGTGGAATTAAGGGATATGCCCCGAAGGCAACTGATACGTAAAAAGACTCAAAACAAGATTTTGTGGCTAATGCAAAAGCCATGAATGCCATCCTAAATGGATTATGTAGCTGCAGTTTATTAAAGTAATGCACAAAGACACCGCCAAAAAATATGGGATACTCTTGAAAACATACATGAGGGAGACCAAAAAAGTAAAGACTACCAAACTTCAAGTTCTTATGAGCCCAAGCAGAAAACTTAAAAATGAATGATGATGAAGACATTGCCGCCTTCTTCCTAAAAGCCGCAGAAATTATTAACAATATGAAAGCTCTTGGAGAAAAAATGCCGTAAGTATAATTGTGCAAAAGATTCTAAGATCTCTTCCATCCAGGTTTAATCCAAAGGTGTCTTCAATAGAAGAAATAGCTGATTGGGAGACCTTGACCATGAACCAGCTACTTGGAAATCTAACAGCCTATGAAATGAGGCTCCCACAGAAGAAGCCAAGTACGACAGAAGTAGCCTTTAAAATAGAAAAGAAGAAAGAAGAAAAGGGAGACATATGCTCTTGCTCAGATGAAGAGGAGGCAAAGTTTGTCAAGAAATTGGATAGAGGCTCCGGTAAATAAAAAGGTAAAGTCCCCTTCAAATGATTTAACTATGGAAGAGTGGGACACTATGCTGCTAAGTGTCCTCACAAGAAAGTAAGGAATCAGGCCCAGGAATCAAAGAAAAATAAATCAAAGGACTGGCAGAAAGGAAAGAAGTTCAACAGAAAATCCTTCTATGCTCAACAAGAGAACAGTACATCTAAAGATTCAGATGAATCCTCAAATGAAGGAGGAACCTCTGAATTCTTATCGATGGCCATAGAATAACTTGAAGGACTCAAAATAAAATGCGCAAAACAAAAGGACATTCTTCTCAAGTATGTAAGAGAAGAACAAAACTCAGAAGTCCTCATGCAGCTGAAGGTAGAGCTTGAAGAAGCCAAAAAGATAGAAGACATGTTACTTCAGAAAATCAAAGACAAAACCCAAGAACAAGAGAAGCTGGAAGAAGAAGTAATATGCCTCAGGAAGAAACTAGAAAATGCTCAAAGAAATGTGGCCGTAAACTCGTCTCAAACAACAAGCTCTAGTAAGTTGAATGAAATCCTGGTTGCTCAAAGATCCCCTATGATAAAGACTGGAATAGGCTATGAAGAGGAATCAAGTAAAGGAAAAGAAAAGGTTGACAGAGAGATTATCTTTATAAAAGCAAAGAAGGAAGATGAAGCAGCTCAAACAACTCCTACAACAAAAGAAATCTGCAACAAGGAAGAAAGAAATCAGAAGAAATTACTAGTAGCAAAGAATGTAATAAATACTCAGACCCTTGAATATGGAAACCATCAAAGGAGATCCTTCCCTTCAATGAAGAATGCCACTTGCTATGTTTGCCATAAGCTGGGACACATTGCTGCATATTGTCATGAAAGGAGGAGTAATTCAAACCAGCAAAAGATGCAAGTATTGAAGAGACTGCCTCACACAAACAAATGGAAGAAACAACCTTACATCAGGTATGCAAATAGCTTCTATGGTTACTGCTTTTATTGTAAGGAATTTGGTCATAAAATCATTGAATGTAGAAAGTATGGAAAAAGGCTAATGTTTAACACCTCAAGGAGGTTTATGAATCAAAGAAATTTTTTTCATACTCATAATTCTGCAAAAATTATGATCAAATGTTGTATATGCAATCAAGTTGGACATATGCCTTCCAAGTGTTCTCTAAGAAGATATAATTCATCACCTCACAAAAGATACCAAACAAAAGGAGGCCTCCAGTGGATAAAGAAGGTGAATAAATGTGACCTGGCTCTAACTGCTCAAGATCTGAAAAGTCAATGGTACTTGGACAGTGGCTGCTCTAAACACATGACAAGAGACAAAAGTAAGTTTATTACTCTTGATGAAAAGAAATCTGGCAATGTTACTTTTGGCAATGATAAATCAGGTAAGATCAGGGGAAAAGGCTCAGTCAACATAGATAATGGAAGAGGAAAGGCCCAAGATGTACTATTTGTAGATGGGCTGAAAGAAAATTTACTGAGTGTCAGTCAGATGTGTGACAAAGGCTATGAAGTTCTCTTTCGAGCACAAGACTATGAAGTCAGATCAAGCACAACAAGAAAGACTCTGCTCAAAGGTGTCCGAACAGAGAGTAATGTGTACATAGTAAAAGAGGAGGATGAAGCCTGCCATCTGAGCAAACTTGAGGAGTCATGGTTATGGCATAGGAGATTGGGACATCTCAGTTTCGACCATATCATCAGACTGAGTAAGAAGAAAGCTGTCAAAGATATGCCTGAAATAAAGAGGCCTTCAAATACCATATGCAAATCTTGTCAATTTTGGAAACAAACTTGCACATCCTTTAAATCTAAAGATGAGCTATCAACTAGAAGACCACTCCAGCTTGTGCACATGGATCTGTGTGGACCTGCAAGAACTAAAACACCAAGTGGAGAATCCTACTTCATGTTGATAATAGATGATTTCTCCAGAATGACATGGGTTGCTTTTCTCAAGAACAAATCGGAAGCACTGGAAAAGTTTAAGATATTCAAAGCATTAGCAGAAAATCAAACTGGATGCAAGCTAAAGTGTATCAGATCAGATAGAGGAGGAGAATTCACAGATTATGACTTTGCATACCTATGTAATGAACATGGAATAAAACAAAAATTTACCATTGCAGGGACACCTCAACAGAATGGAGTAACAGAGAGACAAAACAGGTCTGTACAACAAATAGCCAGAGCTATGATGCAAGAGAATAACATTACTCAAAATTTTTGGGCAGAAGTTGTACACACAGCAGTACATATTCTAAACAAAGCTCATTTAAGACCTAACAGTGATAAGACACCTTATGAGCTATGGCATGGTAAACCTGCATCAATCAAGCACTTTAGAGTCTTTGGCAGCAAGTGCTACATAAAGAACAATGATGAAAATCTGGGGAAATTTGATGCAAGAGTAGATGAAGGAATATTCTTAGGATATGCATCCAAGAGTAAAGGATATAGATGCTACAACAAAACTATTCGAAAAATTGTAGAAAGTATTGATGTAAGATTTGATGAAGAACTCCCAAACAAGACAAGAAATACAGGCTGCAGCAGCCATCCTGAAAATCATGAAGAAGAGGATCAAGATGATGAAGAAATAAGAAAAACATCAAAAAATGTTGAACTAAACTCAAAAACCCCCTCAAGATACACTCAAAAGAACCATCCAGAAGATCAAATCATAGGAGACAAGAGTGTAGGAGTGCAAACAAGAAGGCAGCTAGCTGAACAGATAGAAGAATTATACATAGCAATGTTATCACAAATAGAGCCAAAGAAGTTTGAAGAAGCCAGCAAGGACAAGTATTGGGTAAAAGCAATGAATGAAGAATTGGACCAAATTGAGAAGAACAATACCTGGGAACTAGTTCCTAGACCTATTGAAAAAAATATCATTGGTTCAAAATGGGTATTCAAAAACAAAATGAATGAGCAAGGACAAGTAATCAGGAATAAAGCAAGGCTGGTCTGCAAAGGATACTCACAAATAGAAGGACTTGATTATGATGAAACATTTGCCCCTGTAGCTAGAATGGAAGCTATCAGAATGTTCCCGGCATTTGCATGCTATCAAGACTTCAAGGTATATCAAATGGATGTAAAGTATGCTTTTCTTAATGGAGATCTAGAAGAAGAAGTGTACATGGAACAACCAGAAGGCTTCTCATTGACAGACAAAGAAGACTATGTATGCAGACTGAAGAAGGCCCTATATGGACTGAAACAAGCTCCTCATGCTTGGTACTCAAGACTAGATAAATATTTGCAAAAACAAGGTTTTAAGAGAGGTGGAGTAGACAACAATCTATACATAAAATCCCATGAAAATGAACTCCTGATTGTTGTAGTGTATGTTGATGACATTATGTTTGGAAGCAACAAAGATGAACTAGCAAAAGGGTTTGCTGATGAGATGAAAATAGAGTTTGAAATGTCTATGATTGGAGAGCTCAGTTTCTACTTGGGACTGCAAATTCAGCAAAAGAACACAGGTACATTCATCTCACAAGAAAAATACTTAAAGGAAATGCTGAAAAAGTTCAAAATGGAGGACTGCAAACCTGTGTCAAATCCCATGACCACAGGTTGCAAGCTGTGTGCTGATGATGGGTCTGCTGATATAGATCAAAAACTCTACAGATCCATGATTGGAAGTCTATTGTATCTGACTGCATCAAGACCAGACATCATGCTAGCAGTAGGACTAGTGGCAAGATATCAAGCAGCACCTAAACAAAACCATCTTTTGGCAGTAAAAAGAATACTCAGATATCTACAAGGAACAACACAATATGGACTTTGGTATCCTAAAACCAAAAAATTCACTTTATCAGCATACACAGATGCAGATTGGGCCAGTTGTGTTGATGATAGGAAAAGTACAAGTGGAGGTGCTTTCTATCTAGGAGAAATCCTGGTGGCATGGTTAAGCAAGAAACAAACATCCATCTCTCTGTCTACAGCTGAAGCAGAATATATAGCAGCAGCAGCATGTTGTACACAAGTCATGTGGATGAAGCAAACTCTTCAAGACATGAAGGTAAGCATTGATGAACCTATTTCAATCAAATGTGATAATACAAGTGTTATAAGTATATAAAAAAATCCTGTACTTCACTCAAAAACTAAACATATTCCAATCAAGTATCATTTCCTCCGAGAACAAGTGGCTCAGAAGATAGTAAAACTGGAATATGTACCAACGAAAGAACAGACAGCTGATATATTTACCAAACCTCTTGCTAGAGAACCATTTCAATACTTGAGAGATAAACTAGGGGTAGTATCTGCAGATGCTACTCTCTAATATAAAGAGGAAGCATAATTTTAGGGGGAGAACAAAAACGAAAATACCATTCCAGGGGGAGAACAGCCAGCAAGGAAAGCATGAATCAGATCCTCAAGATCAAAGGATTAAGGCAAAATAACACTAAGTTATTATCCTAAAGTTATCTGCATTATTCAAGCATCAAAAGGTCAATTACAGAGCAAAAGGATCAGTATTGTGCTCTGAAACATTATATTAAGAATCTGAAACATAAAGATGAGTAGTGATTATACATCTCTCACTAGATAGAGCTGATACAATGTACTCTATGAAATATCATTATTTCTCACTTTTAGCTCTATACAAGTGAAAGAATTGTATCAATTTACAGTGTATATTCAAATTCGATAATCCTCAAAGTGTTCTCTCAACAAGTCTTATACATCACTATGGAGCAGCATGGTACAAAGTCAACAGAAGAGGGCCTAAACATAACTCAGAGAGAGGAAATGCAAAAAGAAACCCTTTGCCATTGATGTCAAAGGGGGAGGAAGAGCAAGCAACAGGGGAAAGAGCAGGCAAACAGAGAAAATGTATGTATTGCCATCAATGCCAAAGGGGGAGACTGTTGGAAATATTGTCATTGATGGAAAAGGAGGTAGCAGATGCAGAAACAGGAACAGTTACAAGGAGACTAAGACAGACAATGGATCAAAGAGGAAATGAAGAGAAAGGCAGAGACAGAGGAAGCAAATACGGAGACAGAGCTATTATCACAACAGTAGAGGCAAAGGCAGAGTGACAGAAGCAACAGAGGTAGAGCCACAAATGTTATTCCAAGAATATGTACATATATATATAAATTCAGAGAATCTTTTATACAGTCGGGCGTTACACATAACATTCCGGGCGTTTGAATCAGTTAGCATTCACTGTTTGAATTATGTTTGAAATTATCGCCATTTTTTAACAAAGAACTTGTATTCGATTTACATGGAGATTGTATATATGGTAGGTGCGTTATATATATATGGTTTATATATATGCATACACCGAAGAACCAGCGTGAATAGGAGCGGAACCATAGTCAGAGGCGGAACCATAGTCAAAGGCGGAACCATAGTCGTAACAAAATATATAAATAATAAAGGAGAACCGGAACCTTGACCGGAGGAACCATGAGGGGACTGAAACCACGAGCAGGTTCATGGAGGCGGATTTCCCAATTCCGCACCACCTTTCGACCATAAGGTGGTTTTGCAGAAATCGCAGCGATTCCATAGACTTCGTGACACGTCGCATAGGCGGTATTGGAAGCCACCGTTTAACTTGCAATTTCGCACGTTATACACTGACCAAAGACGGCGAGCGAAATGGATATAAACCGTCGATCTGGCGGAGGAGCATCGGACGAAGATCATTAAACGAAGATGCGCGAGGTTTAATAAAAACGCACAGAGATTAAGCCATGTACTGTGTGTTCTGTGGATTGGTTGTTTGACTGAATTGTGGGGCCTAGCGGAGTCATATATATAAATGAATTGGTGAATTTTCCCGCTGCGGTGGTGAATTGGTGGCGCGCTGGCGGTGGTGCATGGTGGAGCCACCACAAAGTGGTGTTTACGGGGGCTCCCATTTCTCCGTACACATCAAATGGGGTGAGGCCCCGCAGTTCATCATAGCCGTTGATCGGGGGTCAACATGTGATTGGCCAGTCAACTACGGGGGGTACCCTCCGTGTTAACCTCCGCGCTCTTCAACCCCCCGCACTCCGTCGATCTCCAATCAACCTGTGCGTTGTTTAACCTGCGCCTGTTCACCGTGCTGCCGCCTGCGAATTGATCTCTCGTTCGGGCATGAAACTTGAATGCAATTGTACACACAGCTGATGAAAAAGTTGAGCTAAACCAGGACTGTGATGTTGAACCGGGGCTTTGTGGTAACCCTGCTGCATCAAGTGTCACTATACTGTCTTTTCTGAATATATATTGTCCAGATGTATATGTAATTGAGAATAAACCTGAGAAGCAGTTATATATGCAGTTGGTGCACAAAAGCACAGTGAACAGGTGATTAAACACAGGGATAAAAGTATGGGTCTGACAGAGATTCACAGATATTACAGGTTTGACAGGTATACATTCACAGGTGCACACAATTACAGTAAATCAAGGTACACAGAACAGTCACTCAACAAATGCAAAAAAGAAGAAGAAAAAAGCCAGTAAATCCAAAATCCAGAAAAGGAGCTGAGTGAAATTGAGTTATATAACTGAAAAGGAGCTGAGTGATATTGAAATATGAAATTAAGAATGTAAATGTAAATGATGTAATTATTTTTTATTGTTTGTGATGCAAAGGCAAGTATCCTAAGGAAAAGACAAAATCCCACTGTAGCATGAAACTTGTACATATTGTAGTAATTATAAAATTGAGTTGAAAAAGGAATAAGAAGACAGAAGCCAAAGAGTCATGACTGTTCACTTCAAATTCCTTGTGAAATACAAACAGTCATGTGAGAATTTATATATATAATATCAATTTGATAAGCTCAATAGAGAGAGAGAGAGAGAGAGAGAAAATATAGAGAAGGCAGAGTATAGAAGAGAAGACCAAGAAAAGAAGAGCAGAAAGAGAAGCTACAGAACAGAGTTGATATCTGAGGTAAATCAGCAAACATTCAGTTTTTTAAATTGACGAAGTTGGAGCTTCCCTATCAAGTTGTAGCTTGATAGCTGTCAGTTGTAGCTGACTGAGGTTGAAGCCTCTTGTAGGTTGGTGCCTACAGAAAATTGAAGGGAGTTGGTTCTTCCTTGCAAGTTGTAGCTTGCAGAATTGAGGTTGGAGCTTCCTGTAGGTAGGTGCCTGTAGAAAAACAGTGGTGAGAGGGAGTTGGAGCTTGCCTTTGCATCACAACAACAATAAGATGTGGTTTTCTCCCTTTATGGGTTTACACTTATATCTGGTGTCTCTGTGCATGATATTTATGTATTGATCTGATATGTATCATCTGCTTAATACCTGTTGCTCTCATATTAATTCTACTGCTATATTAAACTAATACTTGTTGCTTACATTTTAAGATTACTCACACATTAAATTGGATATGAAATGAAAGTGTAAATAAGTTTAATGAAAGGTTTAAAAGATCAGGAATGTGTTAAAGTGATTCACCCCCCCCCTCTCAGTTTAATTAAAGGTTCAACAGAACAACACCAAAATTGCGATGTTAAATGCGCCAAATAAGTAATTCCCAAGATCACGTTTCCGTGATGTAATACCAAGGGCGCAAGAGACTTGGTTTAAGTCAAGTTTGACATGGAACCATGCAAGGAATTCAAGGAAACCCGAGTATGTAGACATGGACTCGAATAATGCAATACCCAGAAGTTGTATCAAAGACACCTACAAGCAAGTTGTTGTTCAACATTCAAAGATACTTTTCGTATGAAGGAAAGTACCATAAATTTTATACTTATCATTTCAAGTTACTTCTGCATTTCACAGGTATGATATCACTAGATTTTCCCTTCTACTTGCATAGGAGCCTTGCCAAAATGTATGATAAAGTACAAGCCAAATCTGATGGTTGTGAAACATCTCCGTTTCACCGTGGTTTGATAAATTTATTGGTTTTGAATGAGCTTCAGAAAATAAGTAGGGATTGTTCTTCCTTTTTGTTTATGAATGGATTTGAAATAGAAACCCTAACCCCAACTAGAAACCCTAAAACTAAAGGGACTCCTTCACCACCAGTAGCAGGGTCTAGTCAGCCTGTGGTTGCAAAAGAAAATAGGTTTGTAAAGTTGAAACCAAGGAAACAAGTTGAGAAAATGACATAGAAGATAAAATTTCTTATTGCAGAAACTCCATCACCTACAAAACAGAGGTTAAAAGGTATCAAAGAGGCTAAACAAAAACAAGTGGCCAGAAAGCAGGAAATCAAGACAATGACAAGAAGCCAAGCAGTAGCATCAAAGGGAATAACAGTTGTTTCAGGTATAGAGGACAACCCAGTGACAAAAGGAAATTTATATAACATCCTTCATGCAATTGATATAGAGGAATCACTCATTGTGCAAGCTGATTTCATTGGAGTAGATGAACACAAACAGAAAAGGGTTAAGTCAGCAAAGAAACTTGAATTTGAGGGTGAAAATGCAGCCTTTATCCTTAAAGCAAGGAAACCTTTAACTAGGCATGCTAAGAAGCTCAAGGAAGGCAGCAAGGAGGTCCAAGAAACTATTGAAATAGTCAAAGACCCTGAAGAGGTGGTTGACCTCTCATCACCAATAGTGGAGCATGCACCTAGTAGAAAAATGAAGGAAAAAGAAGAGGTGACAAAGTATCAACATCTTGAGGAGAAATTGAGGTTAGCAAATCAAGAGATTTCTATGATGAGGAAGAGGGCCAGAAAGCATAGTTTTGAAAAAATAGAGTTCAAAAGAATGAAGGTAGTATGGGAAGGCCAATCTGGTTCTAGGTCTGAGATTCCAAGCAGTGCAGAACAGTTTTTTACATGGACAATTCTAACCATCAAGGAAGCAAAATTTGTCAGAGTGATCAATACTCACTTGAGAGCCAGTAATAGAAGATTAAGAGCTCAAGTTTAGGATTTGGAACTGCAGTTGAAATTGACTCAGCATGAACTAAAAAACAAAAGTGCAAAATGACAAATTATTAAAAAAGTCAAAGGCCAAATCAAATGGAAAATGAAGAATAAACCACATGAAAATTATATTTTTAGTTCATATGACTATTTTTTTTTATGAAACCAATGGTATTCTAGAGTTTTTGCACATTTTTGGTTTGAATTTAGAATAAATCTGGGCAAAACTGGTCACTCAGCAGTTTCGTAGCACAAACAGTGCAAAAAGGGTGAAATGCGCTACGAAACTGCTATAGCAGCTTTTTTCACCCTTTCTTATAAAATTTTGGAAGGAAAATGTGTGCATTTTGACCTAAAAATTCTAGGGAAGTTGTGTTAAGTGAATATGAAGATAACCCTATAGGAAAGAAACCAAAATATTGAAGTAAAATGGGTTAAAATATTGCGCTACGAAACTGTGATGTTTTCGTAGCACGGGTCTGTTTCTGCTATTTTGGATAGATTGATGGTGATTTTGTACAGCTGGCACTTAAAGATGATTTTAGGCATATTTTATTTAAGTTATTGACAGAAAATAACCTTGAATTCACGGGTTCATAGTGGTCAGAGTGTCTCAAGAACATAGAGAATCTTAAGCCTAGAAAACAGGGGACAGTTTCCTAGTTTGCAGGAGATCAACATTAAGGTCATAAAGTGTTGGAGCTTATCATATGGATTTGACCATATGGGAATACAGATGGAAAATGATGTAATATTTTTTAGATAAGGTTGTTATAAGTAGATTTAAGGAGTTTGAGTCCTATTTGTTGTTGGCATGTGTTGTCCTTGATGGCAACCTACTTGATGAAATAAGATTGTTGGCGATATGATGCAGAGTGTTGACCTTGATGGCAACCTACTTGATAAAGTTGATGACAACCTACTTGATGAAGTTGTCCTTGATGGTAACCTACTTGATGAGTTAAGGGGGAGATTGTTGGTAATGTGATACAATGTGTTGACTTTGATGGAACCTGCCTGATGAAGTTGTCCTTGATGAAAACTGACTTGATGAGTTGTTAATGATGTAAATCTGATGTATCTACAAATTAGTTCAGAAGTAGCTCAGAAAGTGTTGAACAAGGTATGTCACAATGCATACGCAGGTTTGTTAAGGAGAAGTAGTGTATGCACGCGGAAAATTACGTGCCAAGTCGTGTATGCCTATTTGCGCTCTAATTTTATAAAACCTGGAGACATAACCATGGTTTTGGCTCATATTATTGAGCGCTAGATTATCTATTTGATCCCTTCCAGGAATACCATCAGAAGTTGTGTGGTTTTGGCTCATGGTATTGACAAAAGATAAATCTATATAAGGAGAAGAAAATCATAGTGCAAGGGTGTGCATGTGTCTAGGTATGGAATGAATACTTCACTCTGGAGTATATCTGTATGGATTGAGTAACAGTTTACTGATTGATCTGAATTAATAATGCACCTATGAAGAAAATGATGAAGAGGGATCTCTAGATCTGAAATGTATATGTATTTTCTAGATCTGTTTATGGAATGTTTAGATCTGAGATGAGGTGAAATACTTTCTGAAGTAAAGGATGAAATCTGAGTTGTTTATTTGATCTGAAGAGTTGCACGGTCCTGAAAAATTACAAATGTATACGCAGGTTCGCTTCAGTAAAAGCACGTGTATACGCGGGTCTGCTTAAGAAAAAGCACGTATGGGCAGAAAGGGTTTTCTGAAGAATGCACAGAAGTATACACGGGTTGGTGTGCATGAAAGTGCATACATACACAGGTTCAGTGAAGTAAAAGCGTGTATGAAATCTAGGGTTTGTTGAAGTAAGTGGAATGAAATTTCTGATCTGTTTTGATGTTTTACTGCTATCTGTCAATGATGTATTCATACAGAACTGGGTTGTTTGAATAATGAATATGTTGTTGATTATGTTAATTGAACATCAAGTTGTTGGTTTATTGGTTGATGATTCAATGAATGAATTGATGGGGTTATAAGTTTCAGTTTGATATATGATGAGCTTAAATGTGTGGAGTGGGTCCAGTCTGAAAACCTGATGAAAAGTGGCCTACAAGATATGTTGTATAGAAGTTGTTGGATCCAGTATGAAAATTGATGAACGTGGTCCATGGTGGTGCTGAGGGTCGAAGCCTTCAGTGAGGGGGTTGTAGCTCCCTTCCAGTGGTAGCTGGTAAACGAGTGCAGGGGGTAGTAGCTCCCTTCCAGGAGAGGCTGGTAAATGAGAGCAGGGGGTTGTAGCTCCCTTCCAGGAGAGGCTGGTAAACGAGAGCAGGGGGTTGTAGCTCCCTTCTAGGAGAGGCTGGTAAATGAGAGAAGGTTGTAGCCTTATGCAGGTGGGTGCCTGCGTGCTGGTATGAGTCTGCGCCAGTACATGGTTGTAAGATGTTTTCTTTATAATAAAAATATTGAAGACAGAGACGACATCAGCGGTGGTTTTCTCCCGACTTGGGTTTCCACCTTAATTCCTGGTGTTCATGTGTGTTTCTTATGTGTGATGGTTTATTCTATTATTACTACACATGCTTACTACTAACTAAACATCTGATGAATGAATGATGCATAGATCTAAGTAAAGAACTAAATTCATAATAAGATCTCTGTATATACGCGAGTTTTACGAAGGATATCCGCGTGTATACGCGAGTTGTATTCAGTAAAGTAGCGTATGGGTTTTAGAAAGAAAAGTAAAAAGTTTCGATCGGCCTAAAATACGATTCACCCCACTCTCGGTGTTTGCAATAGTTGGTATCAGAGCAGGTCCTTCTGAAGGAGCTTGATCGCTTGAAGGAGATCCGTCACAATGGGAAAGAAGCAAAAGAAGAAGGCTACTCAAAGAAAGGAGATATCTCAAAAAACATGTGCAGCAGAAAATGAAGAAGATAAAATAGGTAGTGATTGTTGTTCTTGTGATTTATTCTCTTGTGCATGCAATGGTGAAGATAGTGAAAGTAATGCCATGGATCTAGAAGCAGTTCTCAAAGATCAACAAAGATTATTTAATAAGAGAGAGTCTACCTACAAAGATATGATCTCTAGACTGAAAAGGTTGTACTACAATGTAACCAATCGAAGTGAAGGACTTGAAGCAGAAATCATCTCTCTGAAAGCAAATCTCGAAGCATCAAATAATAAGAATGAGGAACTTCTACAATCATTGGAAGAAAAAGGACTTGAAGCAGAAATCGTCTCCCTCAAAGAAGATCTGAAAAAATCAAATAAGAAGAATGAAGAACTTGAAGCAGAAATCATCTCTCTCAAAAGAGACCCGGAAAAATCAAATAAGAAGAATGAAGAACTTCTACAAACATTTGAAGAACGAGAAAATGGGTTGAAGGAAGATATTTTAAAACTGAATGATCAAGTAGAAGAAGGAAGAAGGGTCGAAGAAAGTATGAAGAAGCAATGCCAAAGATTGGAGGTTGAGGTAAATATTTTGAAAGGTAGATTAGAAGAAAAAGATAAACTCTTGAGGTTTCAAGATAGTACTAAGATTCTGGACAATATTCTTAGTAGTCAAAGGTCTCCCTCTGTTAAATTTGGTCTTGGTTTTCATGAAACTATTAAAGGAGAATCTAGTTCACAAGGAAGTGCTAAAGATTCAAAGGATATCAATGCAAAACCTGAAGTGTTGGAAGAAACAAAAGGTCAACCGACAATCATGAACTCTCAAAAGAAATCATTCCCTCCTAACTATAGAAGCATCAATAATGTTGAATGCTTTAAATGTCATAATTATGGGCATATTGTAGCTAATTGCAAAAGCAGAATGTTTCAGTCACATACAAATAGATTCTACACAGAAAGGTACTTTGGTTTCTTCAAGGGATATTGTTTTTCATGTAGCAAGTATCATAAAGCAGCGGATTGCAATAGAAAAAAGAATAGAAAAACACATTATGATCCTTATGCTTAATTTTCTGGTCACGTAAGATGTTATGCTTGTAACAAGTATGGATATGTAGAAAAAGAATGCAGGATGAATAGATCTGAGAAATTGGACAATTTCCAGCACACAATAAGAAACTTTAAGCTACGCTGGAAAAAGGAGGAGGATCGGTCAAAAACGTAGGGGATAATAATCCTACTGCAGTCATCCGCTTCTAAAGCCTACTTCTCATAATGGCTGCAGGATGATGTGAGATACATTATAGGGATTAGTAATGTATCATCACAGGGGGAGCAATGTATGATGATTCCCATGGTTGGTTTGGTAATTCTGGTTATGTTTATTTCTGACAGTGCATCTGATGTGAAGAAGACAGGTACAGGTGGTACAAATTCAGGGGGAGATGAAGTTGTGGAAATTTTCAGTGTTTCACTTTTCATACGCGGGTTTAGTGAACTAAACTCACGTATACACTCGAGTTATGCTGGAGACAGTTGCGTATGCTTTTCTGATAAGAAAAAAATAGTAAGATAGCTAAATATCAGGAGCACAGGTTCAGGGGGAGCATCAGTCTAACTACTAATGATTGCATTGTTGGCATTGTATCTTCTTATTCCTTAGTTATTGTAATAACTCATACTCAGATGATGGTGACATGATACTTGGTTTCTTATAATGAGATTATGGATGAGCCCTGTTTGCTTTTTGCTGAAGAATATCTTTTGTTTTCACACATGGATGAGTTGGAAGTCTTATGATTCAAAGACAAGAATAGATCATGCAGAATTTGTTGTTGTGGTTGAGACCTTTTTCCTACGTATATTACATCATGATGAATCTTGAAGATCTTGGTGATTTTAGATCACATGAATGATTTCTTGACACATATTGTCTATTGAAGAAGTTGTTCTGGTATGATAATTCCTATTGGGAAGAATTTGTTGATACTACAAAAAGTCTGAAGGCCTGGTTACTGATGCACTCATGCTACAAATGTTGATGACACTTGAAAACAGAGCTACGTTGTCCTATCTTTCTTCTCTCATATATCCCAAGGAAGCATTCGAATATCTCAGACGGAAGCTGGGAGTTGTCTCTGCCATGAATAAGATCAGATCTACTTAAAATCAGAATATTAAAATTGGATACGCAAGTTTCCTGAAATACAGTCACGTATATACGCGAGTTTATACACAGAAAACCGCATATGGGTATTTGCTGACAAAATTCTGGTTCAACATTCTTCAACACAGCTGCAGTGCTGTTTGGTATCTCTAATGCTGTATGGTATCTCTGATGATGTTTCAGCTCTTATATTTCTATTTCATTCTCTGATATTGGGTAAATATGCCTTGATGATTGGCTGTTGAAAGTGTTTAGGTTGCACAAGCTAAGGAGGAGTTTTGGTCATATGGAAAGGATGCATTGGATGCACAGTTTCAGGGGGAGCATTAGCCTTGCTGAATGTAATGCATTGTTGGCATTATGATGATTCTGAAATATGATCTCTCTTGAGGTCTTTTTGATATTGGTTATAAAAAGTCATATGTGTAATTTGATGAAAAGGCTATGACCTATGATGTAAATTGTAATATTCAGTCATGTAAAGGGCTCGGTCAATTTTGTAAACCCACTTGGTTGGGTAGTTGAATTAAAATGTGTAAACCCACTTGGTTGGGTACTTGTGTCACATATGTAAGTCCACTTGGTTGGATCATTGATGTAAGTATGAGTCCTTGGTGATAGGAAAGGTGTAGTCATGTACCCTAGGAGTGAAAAATATGTTTTGAAGGTGGTATGAACTCGGGAGCATGGTAACTTCGGTGAACATCAGATCTGCAAATCTCTTCTTTCTAGAAGAAAAACCGGGTTTGTGGTTTTGATCGCACTTGCCCTTGACCGAAAGGGGAAGATGGCATGGTGTTTGAATAGGGGAGAGCGTCATGGTGTTTTCATAATCATGGTGTTTTCATATTGGTTATATTCAATCTATCTATTTGTTGTGGTGATCAAACACCTACCATCATGGTTTATGCATCAGTCAAAGAGGTGGTGGCATGTGTTGTCCTCGATGGCAACCTGCTTGTGAAATAAGATTGTTGGTTATATGATGTAGAGTGTTCTCCTTGATGGCAACCTACTTGATAAAGTTAGTGACAACCTACTTGATGAAGTTATCTGGATGGAAACCTACTTGATAGATTGGGGAAGATTATTGTAATGTATTTGAACATGGAGGTGATGGAACCTGCCTGATGAAGTTGTCCTTGATGAAAACTGACTTGATGAGTTGTTAATGATGTAAATCTGATGTATCTACAAATTAGTTCAGAAGTAGCTCAGAAAGTGTTGAACAAGGTATGTCACAATGCATACGCAGGTTTGTTAAGGAGAAGTAGTGTATGCACGCGGAAAATTACGTGCCAAGTCGTGTATGCCTATTTGCGCTCTAATTTTATAAAACCTGGAGACATAACCATGGTTTTGGCTCATATTATTGAGCGCTAGATTATCTATTTGATCCCTTCCAGGAATACCATCAGAAGTTGTGTGGTTTTGGCTCATGGTATTGACAAAAGATAAATCTATATAAGGAGAAGAAAATCATAGTGCAAGGGTGTGCATGTGTCTAGGTATGGAATGAATACTTCACTCTGGAGTATATCTGTATGGATTGAGTAACAGTTTACTGATTGATCTGAATTAATAATGCACCTATGAAGAAAATGATGAAGAGGGATCTCTAGATCCGAAATGTATATGTATTTTCTAGATCTGTTTATGGAAAGTTTAGATCTGAGATGAGGCGAAATACTTTCTGAAGTGAAGGATGAAATCTGAGTTGTTTATCTGATCTAAAGAGCTGCACAGTCTTGAAAATTTACAAATGTATACGCATGTTCGCTTCAGTAAAAGCGCGTGTATACGCGGGTCTACTTAGGGAAAAGCACGTATGGGCAGTTAGGGTTTTCTGAAGAATGCACAGAAGTATACGCGAGTTGGTGTAAATGAAAGCGCGTACATACACATGTTCAGTGAAGTAAAAGCGCGTATGGAATCTAGGGTTTGCTGAAGTAAGTGGAATGAAATGTCTGATTTGTTTTGTTGTTTTATTGTTATCTGTCAATGATGTATTCATACAGAACTGGGTTGTTTGAATAATGAATATGCTGTTGATTATGTTAATTGAAGATCAAGTTGTTGGTTGAATGGTTGATGATTCAATGAATGAATTGATGGGGTTATAAGTTTCAGTTTGATATATGATGAGCTTAAATGTGTGGAGTGGGTCCAGTCTGAAAATTTGATGAAAAGAGGCCTAAAAGTTGTGTTGTATGGAAGCTGTTGGATCCAGTATGAAAATTGATGAAACATGATCCATGATGGTGCTGAGGGTTGAAGCCTTCAGTGAGGGGGTTGTAGCTCCCTTCCAGTGGTAGCTGGTAAATGAGAGTAGGGGGTAGTGGCTCCCTTCCGGGTAGAAATTTGGTAAATGAGAGAAAACGGGGGTTATGTAACCCTTCCGGGCGGTAAACGAGAGCAGGGGGTTGTAGCTCCCTTCCAGGAGAGGCTGGTAAGCGAGAGAAGGTTGTAGCCTTCTGTAGGTGGGTGCCTGCATACTGGTATGAGTCTGCGCCAGTACATGGTTGTACGATGTTTTATTTATAATAAAATATTGAAGACTGAGACGACGACAGCGGTGGTTTTCTCCCGACTTGGGTTTCCACCTTAAATCCTGGTGTTCATGTGTGTTTCTTATGTGTGATGGTTTATTCTAATATTACTGCACATGCTTACTACTAACTAAACATCTGATGAATGAATGATGCATAGATCTAAGTAAAGAATTAAATGGATAATAAGATTTCTGTATATACGCGAGTTTTATGAAGTATATCCACGTGTATACGCGAGTTGGTTTCAGGAAAGTAGCGTATGGATTTTAGAGAAAGAAAAAGTAAAAAGTTTTCGGTCGGCCTAAAATCTTGTGATTGACCCCCCCCCCCCCTTCTTAGTATTTTCCCAACATTTGTAATAGGACTGTTCATTAGGTTTGCAGCTATCATTTTGTAATAAATACCATGTCACATGGCTAGGCAAGGTGTCAAAAAGTATAATTTTGATGTATCTAGCTCAGGATAAGGTTATCCTATCTTATAAATGATCTATAAGGATGAATAAGTCAAAATGCTAAGAGTTGGAAACTTCTTAGCAAAAATACTTTGTTTATTGTAAGTGACTGGTTTTCAACTTAATACAGAGTTTCTACTTAGCTAACTCAAGATTCATGAAGAGTTCTAGTGTGTTCTTGTTATAAAGGCATCTTTATACTATCCTATTGCAGTGGTGTTTTCTTATGTTATTCAGAATTCATCATTGATGCTCTGACTTCCTTCATAGACAAAATGACTGTGTGTTTTACAGTTTCACATGTGTATCTTTTGACTTGAACTCTGATATGCCTTGACTTCCATGCTAAGTAGATTTTTTGGTTTTACTGAAGCTATTATGACTCCATAAGCCCAATGTGCACTTGCTAATGTGATTTACAACCAATATCTATTTTTATCTGCTTTTTTACCCCACTTAGAGTTAGCCATCTATATTTCTATAAAAAAGCATTAACCCTTGAGAGAGCCCTCTCAGGTTGAGGAGGCTAAGCCTCAATCAAAATACTGGTTAGAAACAGTTACATAAGATTGATTTGATTGGCAGCCTATCAGGTTTGATTTTGTGATAACATTTTGGTGCATCTACCAAAAATATGAAGATTATACTTTCCCGAGATTTTGAAACTGAACTTCTAAAGGTAGAAGGAGCTCAGAAATATTTTCAAGGCTGCATCTACCTTGGTGACTCCATTTAAATTTTATATGATCAAATGTGGCTTCAAGAAGGAGATACGCAAGGAGTAATCCTCACCCAGATCCACCTACTATCGTGGAAAATCCAAACACCATTTCAAGAGGCAATCAAAGAATTTCTGAAACATCACGTACTCCATCTCATTCGAAATCTTTGTCCTCTAAAATATCAAGAAGTCCTCCATAAGAAAGAGTTGATGATAAAATTCATGAAGTTTTTTTTAGATCAGAAAGTGAAAAAGAGCTAATTGAAATTATCTTAGACCTACATAAGAGAGGAATTGAAACCTTGGCCCTAGTAACACAAGAAGACAAAGAAGAATTTTGGGAAGTTGTTACTTCTGAGTTGTTGTTGGAAAGAGAGTCTTTAGATAAATTGAAAAAGCTTGATCCTTTTGAAGTATTTTTGAAGAGTAAAGCTGGTTTACCTCTTCCAAATTGGAGCTCAATTGTTAGTGGCCCTAAAATACCAAACAGTCCTCCTCATAGCAGTTTTTCAACTTCCATTTTTTCCATTCCTAAAGCTACCACAGTCCCTCTAACCATGGCTGGAAATCCACCTGTTGCACCTACTATATATGCCCCTCTTGATCTTCCAGCTGTCTTACATGACCTCCCTAGTAAATATGCTACTAGAATCAAAACCTGGGGAAGTGATGAAGACATTACAACAGAGGATCATGTGGATCAATTTAATGATTTTATAGACAAGGAGGAGGTTGATGATGAAAATGTTAAGTTGAGGTTGTTTGCTCAGAGTTTTACTGGTGAAGTTAGGAAGTGGTATAAAGCTCTTACTCCTGGAAGTATTCATAATTAGAATGAGTTTGAAGATGTTTTCCTAAGAGAATGGGGAAATAGAACTAATCCAGTGCAAGCCTTTACTGAGTATAGTGCTTTGAAAATAGCTGTTGATGAATCTGTCCAAAACTTTTCAAAAAGGTTTAATAAGGTGTTAGACTCTATTCCTGCTCATTTGAAACCACCATAAGCCTTAGCTCAAATGAGGTATGTTGAAGCTTTTTACTATGAGTTTTCCATACTATTGAGAGAAAGAGAATCCCCTACACTTACTGAAATGCAAAGTGATGTAGTGAAGGTGGAGGTTAACTTGATAGTAGCTAAAAAGTCAAAAATGGGTAAGGCTAAGTTGAAATAAGAAGAGAAACCTTCCTCCTCTACCTCTCAGGATAAACTGGATTCAATGATGAAAACAATGGAAAATTTGATGGATAGATTAGCCCTTGGGAATACCTCTGCTCCTCATGCACAACATGAACCTCAATTTAGAAACCCTCAATTCAGGAAACCTCTGAATCAGCAAAGACCAAGGGAGAATAGAAATCAGTAGCCTGATCCTCCAGTGAGACCTCCTTTCCAGCAGAATTTGGTTTATGAAGAAGATGATCCTGAAGTTCCTGAGGATTCTATTCATTGTTTTGATGAAGAAATGTCAGGAATTTTCTTGACTAAAGAAGAGCATGATCAATTAGATCAAAACAATCATGAAGAGGAAACATCAGACTATCTAAAGGGGTATCAACATGTTATTTTCAAGATGCAGAAACAATATAATCTCATAAATAGGAATGTGCCTATCATTGCAAACAAAACATAGCTTAAGAAGGATACACCTAAGGTTTCTGATGGCAAGAAGGATGCTCCTAAGGTCACTGAAGGTAAGAAAGATACACCAGTTGTTCCAACTATCAAAGAAGCTGAAAAATATATTTCTGTTTTCAATCTTGAGAATTAAATTTCTAAGATAAAAATATCAGTCCCTTTTGGTGAGATTATCAAGGTAGATGAATATAGAAGCAAGATTGTTAAAATGTTAAATTCACAACCAAGAGCTGTTGATATCTTGAATGTAATAGAATATCATCCAACCATATATTTGGGTCTGAGACTAGAAGATGAACATAATGAGGAGGTGCCTCCTTTTTATGTGAGACTTAGCATTCACAACATGACATTGCATAATGCTATGTTGGATTCAGGGGCCTCTCACAATCTTATGCCCAAAGTAATCATGGAAAGAATGGGGTTAGAAATAACTAGGCCATATAAAGACTTGTTTTCTTTCGATTCAAAAAGAGTTCAATGCATTGGTTTAATCAAGGATGTTGTTGTTGGTCTAACGCAAGTTCCTTCTAAGACTGTAGTCATGGGCATTGTAGTAGCAAAAATTCTACCGAAGTTTGGTATGTTGTAGTCAAGGTCATGGGCAATGAAAATTAAAGATACAATTCAGATGGATCTTACTTATGCTACCATTCCTATCTTTGGGGAGCAAAGAAGATTGTATCGAGAGACAAAAATGGCCTACATGGTGAGTAGTAAAGACAAACCCCAAAAATTTCCAATTTATGCTCTTGATATTGAACTTGGTTCTTCTATTCTTTTCAATGAGTTGACTAATGAAGCAGAAGAGGAGAGGAAAGTAGAAAATCAGAGTTCTGAAATTCAACAGTCTGAAAATTAGCAAATAGAAGGTCAGCAAGTCAGCGATAAGGAGGAAGGTATATCACTCAGGTTTTCCTAGAAGTTTTGTAAGAGGAAAGTATACCCGAGGTAACCACAAACCAACCTTCAGATGCAGAATCTAGCCAATCTGCATCCAGAGAGGGCTCTCTCTTTATGATTTATCTTTGTTCTTAGAAGGTTTTAGGCTAGTTATAGATCCAAGAGTTTGTTTAAAAATGGTGGAATCCACAAACTAAGGGCAAGGTTGAAAGTTTTCAGTCCATTGGGCTATGGAGTCAAAGGATGGCTTTACTGGATTTCTATTCTACACACAAGATGGCTTTACAGGGCAAGATAGCCAGACAGAGAACAATCCTTAAAATTTAAAGTGGATGGGATGATTTTGAAGGGATGAAAGGCAGCTAAGAATCTTTCACCATGTTCAAAAGAAAGAAATGGGATGACTACAAACAAAGAGCAATGAAGAATTCTTTATTATAGTAATCAACAATGTTTAAATTAGCAAAGCAAGAGCATTTAAGAATTCATGCTTATAACCAATTTAGAGGAAAACATTAAGAACAATCACATCCGAAATCAGAGTACAATTAAGTAAATTCTGATTCAATCCTTTATGTAAATTATTCAGAAATGGACATAATGATATTATAAACTGATATAAAACTTAAGACAAAGGGTAGAAAGACTTATTGAACTGCAGTCCAACACATGAATCCTGCAAAAAGTCCCGAGCTTCAAATCGTCATCCAGTAAGCCACGAATAAATTTCTCCAAAATGATTTTATTCCGAAAATCTCAATGTTACAGCAAAGTAATAGAATCCACCCTCAACACTCTCTTTGAGGGTTTATTTATACAAATTCTAAACTAAAATATCTTGAAACAAATATCAAAATTGGTTCACAAATCTCTCCAACTATTTACATAAATACAACTTAATTAAAGGACACTCAAACTAATGCATCTATTTGGCACTATTTTGTATGGATAGGTGATGACAAAGAGGAGAATTCGAATTTTATCCAACTCTTAGTTGATGATGAGGCATCCAAGTCACTAATTGCTTCCTTTCTTTGTGCAATTCTGCTCCAACAATTCTGCAAATTTGGGGTCCAATGATACCTTTATATTTCTCAATCCGTAATAGATATGTAAAAAGTGAAAGAGGTTATTGTAGATAAATATGTTGGTGAGATAAACCTCTTTCACTTTCCTAAAATTCCTCTCCAGCTGTGCACAATAGGCTCTGCAAAAAGATGTGTAAAACAGAGTTTTACAGAGTTTGAAAAATAGCCTGTAAATATGTGCATGTATCTCTCAATCTGAAATCACTGTGCAAAAACTGAGATACGTCTTTTCAGATGAATCTCTTAGAAACAAAAAACTCCTTCAGTTTTGTATGATGTATTATGGATTGGCCACAATATTCTCTGCAAAATGATGACTTGATGTAATTTTCTGCAAAAAGTGCTTTCCAACATTGTTTAATATTTCCAAAACCATAATAGCTGTTAGAAAAGTGAAAGAGGTTTTTGTAGATGGTACTCTTAAGAACATAAACCTCCTTCAGTTTTGCAAAATTCATCTCGGATTGATCACAATAGTTTCTGCAAAACTATGACTAAAACATGCAATTTCTGCAAAAATGTTCCTTCTTGTTGTGTTTTTCATCTTTTCACTTTTTTGTTCCTTTGACTATTTTACTTTCACTTTAGACAAACTTCAATGTTGATGAAAGTATTTTCATTTCCTCTTTTTACCATTTTACTGTCTCTGTAATTACTTTTACTGTTTACCTTTGACCGCTCTGTAACTTCATTTTTACTTTCACTCTGACTTTTACCTGATACACTTTAACCACTGATACTCTTTAATCCTGATACTCTTTGACTGTTATTTACTATGTCCTTTTACTGTGTTAGACTGAGCAGTAATTGGGAAAAGGACATTCTGGTTTGGGGATAAGACTGCTCTCTGGTTAGGATCATAATTGGCATGGCAAAGATGGATTATTTCAGGGAAAATATGAACAGAGGGAAAGAGGTACCGGGGAAGATTAGATTCCCATAACCCAATAACATCCAAGCCATTCAAATAATTGTCTCTGCAGCGACAATGAATTCGAAGGGGGCTTTTACTGAAAACTAAGTCTTTGATCTGAAAATCTTTATCCACTAATGGCAAATATTCCAATTCTCTATGAGGGGCGTTCAATGGAGCAACATTCAGAGCTGCCGGAGCTTCCATTTTGGTTCTTGTGTATTCAAAATGGAAGTTCCTGGGTTTTCTCCACATTCCGGGCGCGATTTCAGTTTCGATGAGGGAAATTGGCACAATTTCAGGTTTGGGGGAAGAATTCACAATTTTAAACCTCAGGGAATGATCTTAGCGATAAGATTTAATCACTAATCCAGTGGAAAACAAGGAAAACAAAGTTTCTTTTGAAGTTCGGAGCGCAATAGAATAAATACCTGTTCTTGGAGGCAAACTGGGTTTTAACAGGTATCAGGCGGTGGCAAGAGGATGCTCGAACACTGGTCCGACGGAATTCTGGAGCGAAATCGGATAGAATAGTAGATTTCAGTGAAAATTTGAATTTCGTAGCGGAAGGCGCAGTCGCTTTCAAATAATGAAAATGACATAAAAAACACGAAAATTAGTTTTATTTCCAAAGTCAAAAAGGGGTTTTTATTTTTTCGAGGAATGACGTCATATCAGTACGGGCTGACGTGTGGCAGGGTCCGGGCGGTAAGCGGTAATTCCCGCGCCGCTTACGGGCAATGGTGGTATTAAACGAGAGGGCAGCGATTCCATTGGGGCATTGACACGTGGACGGAGGACGGTTTCAAAACCACCGTGCCCCCACGGGTTATCGTTCGGGTATTGGATGGCTAGCGGAATGAATTTTAGCCGTAGATCTCGTAGCGGGAGATCGGATGGTGGAAGGGACGTGGAGTAAGCGAGAGTTTAATGTGCAGGCCCGTCGGGTTTTTGAAACGATTTATTGTTTAATTAATCATCCCGGGAGGCTTTTGATAGGCGGAGGGAGTGGTTATCAATTAATTCTGATAATTAATTAATCCCATGGTCTAATGAAAAATTGGGGTTATGGCAGGGTTCGATTATGGTTAAAGCGTCGAGTGGGATGCTGAGTGGATGGGCCACGGTGGCATGGGGGTTTTTCCGAAGTTTTTAGTTTGAATTAAAACTTTGGCTTTATTTATATTTTTGTGTTAAACATATATATCATATGTTTAAAGCTTTTCTCATATATGTTTTTATTATATGATAAATTAACCAATATAATTAACTTATCATAAGGGCGGGAATATTACATAAAGATATATTTTAACCAAAGGGCACATGAAGCGGGTTTTTAATGAATAATTGGGAAGTAAATACTTTGGTTAAAATCATAATAAGATGGGTTTTTTGAATATTTATATAAAAGGAGTTATATACTTAGGATAAGGCATTTTCACTAGGGATTTAGTAAATATAGTTAAATGTAAATATGACAAAGGGACAAGGACAACTCAAAATAATTTGCACATCTAAGAAAGTGAATATTTCTGAAGTAAATCACATTATCTTAATTTCAACACTTCAACATAGAATAGTAAGTGATTTTGAGGGATTATTGTGGAATTTTGGATGATTTCCCTAAGTAAAATTGGATTTTACCTAGGAAAAGGTAAAAAGTGAATGATTATAATGACAAATGATCTCAAGTACTTAGGTATTTTTGATCATTAGGCTGAGGGTCCGGTCCCTCCAAAAGTCAAGGAAATGCCTTGAGCCCCTTTGATCTCCAAATACCTTAGCACTTTGGGGAAATTAGTAAAAACTTAGGGAGAAAGTGATGTGGGAAGTTAATGATTCTGACTTTTCTTTCTGTGAATTTTCCAATGTATTTTCTGCTTCAGTACTTGTGATGAAGGTAAAATATTAAACATATTTAGCACCATCATTCATCATATGAAACTTTGCAACACCATCTACCTACCCTATCTACTTGACACTACCATTTTCTTTTCTTTATTAGGGTGCATTTGGACTTGCAAACCCTTATCAATCTTCTTTTCTTTTACAAGGCAAATCTATCTAATTCTACACTTATTGCATCCAAGGGCTCAGATTAAACTGTTGAGCACCTTTTATTAACTCTACCTATCTACTTATCTGCCAAGATTAAACTGTTTGGTCAGATATTTATTCTCTATTCTCCAACATGAAATTGAAACATGAATGAGTCAAGTTTAAACAGTTTGACTCTTCATAAATTGTGGCAAAAGTTTGACAAGCTGCACACAATTGCTTTATTACAAAAATGAAATAGTAATGGCATTTGGATTTGCACACTTTCCTTGGTCTATTTTTTGCTTGGGGTTCATTTCTTTCATTTTCTTGACCAATTTATTTTTCTTACCCTTTGATTTTTCTTTTAGGGTATACCCTCTTTACATTTTTTAAATTTTTTGATTTTTTGGTTTTTCAAGAATATGGAACACCTTTGCTCAAGAAAAAGGTTTTAACATATTCCATAGTTCAATCAAGACAATCATGAAAAATGACACCTATTGGTATAGGAGTCTAACACTGGCTCCACTTGGGGATGGCTTTTCCTTGTGAAAAGTCAAGAACAGCAGGTCAGTTGCCTCAAAATGTCTTCAAACTAAACCATGTAATCTCCTTCTTCCGGTAGCTTTATTGTATATATGATAGTAAAACTTCTGAAGCTTAGGGCCTTCACTTCGGGCTTCAACTCCAGTAAGTTACTATCCACTCAAAACTTAAAACTTTGTTGCCCAGTTAGGAATTTTCTTCCTTGTTCCAATCCCAAACATGAATTTGTTGTGGTTGAAAATCTTGAATTGAATATAGTCATTTTTCTGCAACCTGAAATCTGATCTAAAACTAAAACAACACACAAAAAATTTCAAACCAACTTAATGAAAAACTAGCTGAAAATTGAAAAACTAAAAAAAAATGCTCAAAATTCTGAGCTTATTAGCACTCATTTACCTACTCTAATCTACTAAAAATCTTATTGAATCAGGTAATACAAAAATGCCAATGAAGCCAATCAAGTAGTTGTAAAAATAAATGGATAACTTGATTGCTTGTGATCAAAATTGGAAGTATGTTATGATCATGTGCCTTTATAATAAATGATATGATGTGTAAAGGCCACTTTTGATGTATTTGATCCTTAAAGAGAAAACATGTTTGCATATTTGGGCTCAAAAGATTCTCCATATAATCTGATATAGGATCAATAAAAGCATGATGTATGTTATTTACTTCTAGGCCTTCAATGACTAATTGTTCAATTGAATTATGAATATTAGACCATAAACTTATTTCTTCAGTCTTGTGTTTGAAAGAATAATCATCTTCAATATGTAAGTCAAAAGATAGTACAATTTCCTCTTGCTTTGGAGAAGGAAGATTTTCAAAGAATTCTTTAGGATTTCGGAAATTGTATGACTGAATTTGAGAATGTAAAAGTTTGATTTCATTTTCATAATTTTCAGAAATTATATCAAGAAGCCATTTTTTAACTTGAGGAGAACATTTTCTTGATTTAAAAAGAAGAAAGAAATCTCTTAGAAAATCCTCATCAAACTGAAGTTTTGATAACTCATCCCTGAATTCATTTAAAATTTCATCAAATGAAAGATTTTCCACAAACCCTGTCATCCAGTATCACTATTAATGCTTTGGAATATGGATTATTTGGTTGTGGAATTGCTCTGAAACTTGAAGCTCTGGATCTCTGATCAACAGTGTCTTGATTAGAAAATGATATCAAAAAAGTCAGAAGAATGATGCTCAAGTGTGCATGGAGATTTTATATTTACAATTTTCAAAAGAGATAAATTAAAAACTACTCTAAGATCTTCTCTAAAATACAATATACATTGGAAAACTCTATCAATTTAGAAAGAACATAATGTCTTGGATAACAATCCAAGTTGAAAGCCTGATCTTTCGATATTGTTCCTCCAGCTTCATTCCTCTAGTGGTGTCTTAGTAGTGAAATGGATTTGGAGTCGCCAGGTGGATGATTTTAACCTTTGTGTGTCTGATTCCTTTCCACCATCATAGATCAGATCTAAACCTGTAAAACAATTCTGAGGAAAAATTTAGTTCTTCAGGAAACCAAATTTTGAGTATTTTATGATTATTTTGTTTTTTTTTTAATGAATTTTCAAAACAACTTCTATGATTTCTTTAAGAGGCTTTAAATATGAGATTTAAACTTTCTTAAAGACTTATTAAACTAGAGAATCTGATTGAATGTTTGGAATCCAAAGTTCAGTTTATAAGCTAAACCAGAGATAGACTGAAGCATCATTTGTTTACTATGCAGTTGCAGAGCAAAAGCATTTCAAAGGCTACCTGGCTGATCTTCAGACTCTGTCTATAGCTTATAAATCAAACAATAGTATCAATAAAATGATTCAGATCCCCAGTATGGTCGCCACTATGTTATCACTCAGGTTTTCCTTGAAGTTATGGAAAAGGAAAGTATACCCGAGGTAACCACAAACCAACCTTCAGATGCAGAATCTAGCCAATCTGCATCCAGAGAGGGCTCTCTCTTTATGATTTATCTTTGTTCTTAGAAGGTTTTAGGCTAGTTATAGATCCAAGAGTTTGTTTGAAAATGGTGGAATCCACAAACTAGGGGCAAGGTTGAAGATTTTCAGTCCATTGGGCTATGGAGTCAAAGGATGGCTTTACTGGATTTCTATTCTACACACAAGATGGCTTTACAGGGCAAGATAGCCAAACAGAGAACAATCCTTAAAATTTAAAGTGGATGGAATGGGTTTGAAGGGATGAAAGGCAGCTAAGAATCTTTCACCATGTTCAAAGAGAAAGAAATGAAATGATTACAAACAAAGAGCAGTGAAGAATTATTTATTATAGTAATCAAGAATGTTTAAATTAGCAAAGCAAGAGCATTTAAGAATTCGTGCTTATAACCAATTTAGAGGAAAACATTAAGAATAATCACATCTGAAATCAGATTACAATTAAGTAAATTCCGATTCAATCCTTTATGTAAATTATTCATAAATGGACACAATGATATTATAAACAAATATAGAACTTAAGACATAGGATAGAAAGACTTATTGAACTGCAGTCCGACACATGAATCCTGCAAAAAGTCCCGAGCTTCAAATTGTCATCCAGCAAGCCACAAATAAATTTCTCCAAAACGCTTTTATTCCAAAAACATCAATGTCACAGCGAAGTAGTAGAATCCACCCAAAATACTTCCAAGAATGAAGTATTTATACAAATTCTAAACTAAAATATCTTAAAAAAAATATCAAAATTAGTTCACAAATCTCTCCAACTATTTTACATAAATAGAACTTAAGTAAAGGACACTCAAACTAATGCATCTATTTGGCACTATTTTGTATGGATAGGTGATGAAAAAAAAGAGAATTCGAATTTGATCCAACTCTTAGTTGATGATGAGGCATCCAAGTCACTAACTGCTTCCTTTCTTTGTGCATTCTGCTCCAACAATTCTGCAAACTTGGGTTCCAAATATATCTTTTTATTTCTCAATCCGTAATAGATATGTAAGAAGTGAAAGAGGTTATTGTGGATAAATATGTTGGTGAGATAAACCTCTTTCACGTTCCAAAAATTCCTCTCCATCTTTGCACAATAGGCTCTGCAAAAGGATGTGTAAAACAGAGTTTTACAGAGTTTGAAAGATAGCCTGTAAATATGTGCATGTATCTCTCAATCTGAAATAACTGTGCAAAAACTGAGATAGGTTTTAGTAGATAGGTCTCTTAGAAACAAAAACCTCCTTCAGTTTTTTACGATGTATTATGGATTGGCCACAATATTCTCTTCAAAATGATGACTTTACTGTAATTATCTGCAAAAAGTGCTTTCCAACATTGTTTAATATTTCCAAAACCATAATAGCTGTTAGAAAAATGAAAGAGGTTTCTGTCGATGGTACTATTAAGAACATAAACCTCCTTCCGTTTTGCAAAATTCATCGCGGATGGATTACAATAGTTTCTGCAAAACTATGACTAAAACATGCAATTTCTGCAAAAATGTTCCTTCTTGTTGTGTTTTTCATCTTTTCACTTTTTTGTTCCTTTGACTATTTTACTTTCACTTTAGACAAACTTCAATGTTGATGAAATTATTTTCATTTCCCCTTTTTACCATTTTACTGTCTCTGTAATTACTTTTACTGTTTACCTTTGATCGCTCTGTAACTTCATTTTTACTTTCACTCTGACTTTTACCTGATACACTTTAACCACTGATACTCTTTAATCCTGATACTCATTAGTTTGGGTGCATCAGGTTCCATCGTGTTAGGTCACTTGACCGGGGGGAAAAGGACATTCCCGGGTTGGGGATAAGACTGCTCTCTAGTTAGGATCATAATTGGCATGGCAAAGATGGATTATTTCAGGGAAAATATGAACAGAGGGAAAGAGGTACCGGGGAAGATTAGATTCCCATAACCCAATAACATCCAAGCCATTCAAATAATTTTCTCTGCAGCGACAATGAATTCGAAGGGGGCTTTTACTGAAAACTAAGTCTTTGATCTGAAAATCTTTATCCACTAATGGCAAATATTCCAATTCTCTATGAGGGGCGTTCAATGGAGCAACATTCAGAGCTGCCGGAGCTTCCATTTTGGTTCTTGTGTATTCAAAATGGAAGTTCCTGGGTTTTCTCCACATTCCGGGCGCGATTTCAGTTTCGATGAGGGAAATTGGCACAATTTCAGGTTTGGGGGAAGAATTCACAATTTTAAACCTCAGGGAATGATCTTAGCGATAAGATTTAATCACTAATCCAGTGGAAAACAAGGAAAACAAAGTTTCTTTTGAAGTTCGGAGCGCAATAGAATAAATACCTGTTCTTGGAGGCAAACTGGGTTTTAACAGGTATCAGGCGGTGGCAAGAGGATGCTCGAACACTGGTCCGACGGAATTCTGGAGCGAAATCGGATAGAATAGTAGATTTCAGTGAAAATTTGAATTTCGTAGCGGAAGGCGCAGTCGCTTTCAAATAATGAAAATGACATAAAAAACACGAAAATTAGTTTTATTTCCAAAGTCAAAAAGGGGTTTTTATTTTTTCGAGGAATGACGTCATATCAGTACGGGCTGACGTGTGGCAGGGTCCGGGCGGTAAGCGGTAATTCCCGCGCCGCTTACGGGCAATGGTGGTATTAAACGAGAGGGCAGCGATTCCATTGGGGCATTGACACGTGGACGGAGGACGGTTTCAAAACCACCGTGCCCCCACGGGTTATCGTTCGGGTATTGGATGGCTAGCGGAATGAATTTTAGCCGTAGATCTCGTAGCGGGAGATCGGATGGTGGAAGGGACGTGGAGTAAGCGAGAGTTTAATGTGCAGGCCCGTCGGGTTTTTGAAACGATTTATTGTTTAATTAATCATCCCGGGAGGCTTTTGATAGGCGGAGGGAGTGGTTATCAATTAATTCTGATAATTAATTAATCCCATGGTCTAATGAAAAATTGGGGTTATGGCAGGGTTCGATTATGGTTAAAGCGTCGAGTGGGATGCTGAGTGGATGGGCCACGGTGGCATGGGGGTTTTTCCGAAGTTTTTAGTTTGAATTAAAACTTTGGCTTTATTTATATTTTTGTGTTAAACATATATATCATATGTTTAAAGCTTTTCTCATATATGTTTTTATTATATGATAAATTAACCAATATAATTAACTTATCATAAGGGCGGGAATATTACATAAAGATATATTTTAACCAAAGGGCACATGAAGCGGGTTTTTAATGAATAATTGGGAAGTAAATACTTTGGTTAAAATCATAATAAGATGGGTTTTTTGAATATTTATATAAAAGGAGTTATATACTTAGGATAAGGCATTTTCACTAGGGATTTAGTAAATATAGTTAAATGTAAATATGACAAAGGGACAAGGACAACTCAAAATAATTTGCACATCTAAGAAAGTGAATATTTCTGAAGTAAATCACATTATCTTAATTTCAACACTTCAACATAGAATAGTAAGTGATTTTGAGGGATTATTGTGGAATTTTGGATGATTTCCCTAAGTAAAATTGGATTTTACCTAGGAAAAGGTAAAAAGTGAATGATTATAATGACAAATGATCTCAAGTACTTAGGTCTTTTTGATCATTAGGCCGAGGGTCCGGTCCCTCCAAAAGTCAAGGAAATGCCTTGAGCCCCTTTGATCTCCAAATACCTTAGCACTTTGGGGAAATTAGTAAAAATCTTAGGAAGAAATTGATGTGGGAAGTTAATGATTTTGACTTTGCTTTCTCTGAATTTTCCAGTGTATTTTCTGCTTTAGTACTTGTGATGAAGGTAAAAGATCAAACACATTTAACACCATCATTCATCATATGAAACTTTGCAACACCATCTACCTACCCTATCTACTTTACACTACCATTTTCTCTTCTTTATTAGGGTGCACTTAGACTGGCAAACCCTTATCAATCTTCTTTTCTTTTACAAGGAAAATCTATCTAATTCTACCCTTATTACATCCAAGGGCTCAGATTAAACTATTGAGCACCTTTTATTAACTCTACCTATCTACTTATCTGCCAAGATTAAACTGTTTGGCTAGATATTTATTCTCTATTCTGCAACATGAAATTGAAACATGAATGAGTCAAGTTTAAACAGTTTGACTCTTCATAACTTGTGGCAAAAGTTTGACAATCTGCACACAATTGCTTTATTACAAAAATGAAATATTAGTGGCATTTGGACTTGCACACTTTCCTTGGTCTATTTTTTGCTTGGGGTTCATTTCTTTCATTTTCTTGACCAATTTATTTTTTCTTACCCTTTGATTTTTCTTTTAGGGTATACCCTCTTTACATTTTTTAAATTTTTTTGATTTTTTGGTTTTTTAAGAATATGGAACACCTTTGCTCAAGAAAAAGGTTTGAACATATTCCATAGTTCAATCAAGACAATCATGAAAAATGACACCTATTGGTATAGGAGTCTAACACCAGCAAAGACAAATGTTCGGTAAATTCTATGAATGAAAAATTATACCAGATTGAGAAGAACAAAACCTAGGAGTTAATGCCAAGACCTATAGGGAAAAATGTGATTGGCACAAAGTGGATATTCAAGAATAAGATGAATGAAAAAGGTCAGGTAATCAGAAATAAAGTGAGACTTGCATGTAATAAATACTCTCAAATTGAAGGACTTTAATATGACGAAAATTTTTCCCCTATAGCAAGAATGGAAGCAATTAGAATGTTTCTGGATTTTGCATGCTATCATGATTTCAAGGTATATCAAATGGATGTGAAGTCTACCTTCTTAAATGGAGATCTAGAGGAAGAATTCTACATGGAACAACCTAAATGATTTTCCTTAACAGATAAACACTATTATGTGTGTAGATTAAATAAAGCCCTATATGGTATCAAACAAGCACCACATGCATGATATTATAGATTGGACAAGTACTTTCAAAGACAAGGTTTCAAGAATGGAGGAGTAAAAAAAAAACTGTATATAAAGGTTGACGAAAATGAAATCTTAATTTTTTTACTATATGTAGATGACATCATGTTTGGTAGCAACAAGGATGAGTTATTAAAAGGATTTTCAGAAGAGATGAAGTGATAATTTGAGATGTCTATGATTGGAGAGCTTACCTTCTACCTAGGACTTAAAATTCTAAAAAAGGACAAAGACATTCATTTCAAAAGAAAAATACTTAAGGGACATGTTAAAAATATTCCAAATGGAAGATTGCAAACCTGTGTCAACACCCATGATCACAGGATGCAAGTTATGTGTCGATGATGGATCCATGGATGTAGATCAAGGACTTTACAGAGCTATGATAGGAAGCCTGCTATGCCTAATTACCTCTAGAATAGACATTTGGTTGGGAATAGGACTTGTGGCAAGATATCAAGCAACACCAAAACAAAATCACTTGCTAGTAATCAAGAGGATATTTAGATACCTACAAGGAACTGCACATTATGGCCTATGGTATCCAAAAGGAGAAGATTTCACATTGACAGCATATACATATGAAGATTGGGTCAGCTGTGTGGATGACAGGAAAAGCACAAATTGAGGTACATTCTATTTGGGAAAAATTTTGGTGGCATGGTTTAGAAGGAAGAAAACATCTATATCTCTATCTACAATGGAAGCAGAATACATAGCAGCAACAGCTTGTTGCACACAAGTGATGTGGATGAAATAAACTCCTCAATACATGAAGGTAAGCATCGCTGAACCTATTTCTATCAAATGTGACAATACAAGTGCAATAAGTATATCAAAAAATCCAGTACTTCATTAAAAAACCAAGCACATCCCATTAAAGTACCACTTCCCCATAGAAAATGTAGCAGAGAAAATAGTAAAACTGGAATATGTACCAACAAAGGAAAAAACAACAGACATATTCACAAAACCTCTTACTAGAGAACTATTCGAATATATAAGAGACAAAATAGGGGTAGTGTCTGTAGATGATACTCTCTGATATGATTAAAAAAAAAAAAAAACCAGCAAGGGCTGAAATATCAAGAACATAAAACAATGTAGTCGACCAATCAGTATCACACAATAAGCATCATTGCAGGGGGAGAGAAGCCCATAAATTTTGTCACATAATATCTAGAGCAGTGGAGCAATGGTATGGTACAGGTCCTCAGGATCAGATTAGTATGGCAGAAGTACATAAAGTAATTATATCTTCCTAATTCTAACACATTTCAACAGTATACATGCAAATTCAATGATTTTCAGTGTTCTCCCAACAACTCTTATACACCATTATGAAGCAGCAAGGTATAAAGACAAAATGTAACACTTTTCCATTGATGTCAAAGGGGGAGGAAAAGAAAGTCACATCTCAGAACGAAAGGGGGAGAAAGTGTTGGAGGAAGTGTTGCCATCAATGCCAAAGGGGGAGACTATTGGAAATATTATCATTGATGGCAAAGGAGCATAATGGATCAGCACTAGAATTATTAATTAAGGAAAAGGAGCAACAAAAGAGAAAAGGCAGTCAAGGGTCAAATAGAACAAAGGCAGCAAGTTTGGGTCCAGTTGTGAACGTGTTGGGAAGAGGCGTGAACATGTTGGGTCAGAGTCATGCATCAGCAGGTCGAGCCGTGTTATTTTATCTTCATAAAATCTCAAAGATTCGGGTTCGAACCCTTTATTTCACATCACTATCAACGATTTTTATATTTTTATGTGAAGACTTCACAAGTTAATTAAGATGCGATGCGAAGTATATCACACATTAGAGGCGATATGTTTTGTATGTGTTATATTATTTCCCCTATTAGTCCCGTGCATTGTACATTGTGCTTGACTTAGTAGGGAAAACACAAGGGGGGCAGTAACCCCCCCTGTCAGGATTCGAGGTAGCACCCCGGGAAAAAAAAAATCGGTGGGCGGCCCCACCCATGGTTTTGTGCATGGGTTTGCACATGGTTTTCGGCCCATGGTATTTTGTAGACCTGGTCAAGGGAACTATGGTTATGTTCTAGTCCAGGGTTAATGGATTGGGGTTTATGTATGCTTCGGCATGTATATATATGTGTTGTAACACTGAAGAAATATAATGAAAAAGCAAGTTGGTCGTCCCGATTTGGGATCTAGGTGAAAATATTTGTGTATATCTTTTTTATGTTTTATGTTCTCTCTATCGTTTATTTCTTGTTTTTAAGATTAATTTGTAGATAATTTCTATATAGGGTTAAAACGTACATTTGGTATCAGAGTTGTTTCAGCTTCAAGGGGATGCCTTTGCTGCTGAAGGGTTTTTTGTTCGGGCATGAGGTAGACCCTGTTTAGTGGGAGATCTACGGGATTTATTCTTGCAAAGAAAGAAGATGGTGAGCAGTGGAAAGATAGAGATTGAGAAATTTAATGGTGATATTTTAAAGTTTTGGAAGCTCAAGATCGATGACCTACTGGTGGATAAAGATCAATGGATCATGGCAATTCCAAGTACTAAAACAACAACAATGTTAGATGAAGACTAGAAGAAGCTGGATCAAAAGGCAAAAAGCACAATACAATTGTGTGTCTCAGATTCAGTATTGCTGAATGTATCAGGGGAAGCTACGTTGAAGAATTTGTAGGAAAAACATGGGACTTTGTACCAATCTAAGTCTTTGGTGAATAAATTGTTCCTGCGGAAAACGTTGCATAGCCTAAGGATGAAGGATGGAGACTCAATGACAGAGAATCTAAACGCCTTCAATACTGTTTTTGTCGACCCTAGAGACAGCCTTGAGTTGTGAAAGACCAATGCCTAGGACATATAATATAGCAAGGAACATGCGATATAATAGGGGGGTTATCAACAAAAGGCTCTCATGCTATCTCCTGTAAATAGGGAGGTTAACTTTAATGGGACCAAAACCTTTAGAAATGGGACACAAGGAAAGAAATACTATAGAGGCAAGGTACAAAATTATAATACAAATGCATCAGACAATTCAGAGGCAACTTACTGTAAAGAGGGCTGGTTCGAAAATACTTCACAGAAATAAATAATCAGTAGGTGATTACTGCGTATGAAAGATTGAGATAATACTAACTGTCATTGAGATAATATATAGATACACAATATCATCATGTGATGGGCTTACCAATTTAAGAATCCATACATGACAACAGTGTTTTAAAAATAACCTCCCAAGGATGCTAATATAGCAGAAATATGGTTGAAGTGAAAAGTGAAATAGTATATCATGCCTGAGCCATATTTAAAGTGCTTGACTGATTCAAGCGTGAGTATCAACTAGGATAAATTCATACCAAAAACTAGTAAGCCACTCACATTCCAGAACATGATATAAGAAAGGCAGATGAAACGAAACCAACAATTAAACTAGCACATATAAGAGAAAGTTACAAACTGTGAGACACCAAAGACTAGAATCCTCATTAAAGATGGAACTCCTCCTCACTGAAACCCAATGGGCTCTGTGCATTAATTTAAAGTTCGAGAAAAATGCATACAAAATTCTCTTATTGCATAATTTTCTGAAAATATGGAACCTCCAACAATCTGTTCCTGGGATTCTTATAGGAGAAAAACTAGTAAAGGGAATGGATGATGAACATTCAATTTGTCTCATTAAGACAGAATGGTGGAAGCATTCATGCCCATACTGCTTAATGACTCTGTAGTGATGTATTTACTCTGTATCCTGCTTCGGGAGTCCTAGTTAGGTTGAGATTGACCTCGGACATGTTCTTGAAGTCCTTTCTGGCTGTTTGGAGCTCTGCGCTAGCCTTCTGGAATAAATGAAATAGGTGGAAAATCTGCAAGGCCTCCATGCTTCATAACTGCTGACTGACAGGCGTAGAAACATCATTCAGTGTGTTCATCTATTTAAGGGCTCGAGGATGCATGGAGGCTTTAATGAGAAGATGTACTGCCTAGAGAAAAACGTCCCGCAGATATTCCAACGCGGATATGGATGTTGTGTGTGCTCTTTGGGTCTTCAAAATGCATCTTTTATCCTTTGAATAGGGGATTAGGCCCTAAATATTCAATTAACAAGCCCAAATCCCTTGAATCTATTTCTATTGTTTTACTTGGGCGCTACTGTAATGGCCTCCCTGTGCTTTCAATCATAGTGGCTTTAATTATGGAAAACCAAGTGAATTTATCACTCCTGTCAACCCTGCACAATATGATAAAATCATTAAGAAATCCAGGGATTGGCGGAAGGAATGTTGTGAAGCTCTGCGAAGAGATGGTGGCAATGGTGGAGAACAAGCAGAGAAATAATATTTAGCACGAACCATAATATTTGAACAAAGGAAAATGTGTGAAAACATATGAATAGGCTTGTATGGTGGGACCTGGCTAAGGGGGAGGGCGATTTACTGTGAGCCATTGGATCTTAGGAGGAGATCAACGGCAACGATTAAAGGATGAATTTTTGGGAAGGTCTGCTGGAAGAAACATGGTAGAACACGCGATGCAACATGGGT
>JAXQQM020069244.1:0-114293 GCA_034641835.2 Pinus albicaulis
GATCCAGGTGGAATAATCAGGTACAGGTACCAGAGGCTTGAGTACAAGGCTCAAAAATCAAAGTGTTCAGATTTGTCTCGAACCAAGTTGAAGTTGTAGATCTCATAATTCTGAATCCAACGGCGCAGACGGCACTCAATTCCGAGTCCGTATAAAGGAGTTAGGAGCAGTCAAAGTTCAGAGGTTGACTTGATGATGTGGCAGACTAAGGAGGCAACAATTTTTCTGAAACCCGGCCACCGGATTCCGACCAACCTGGCCAAATTCTGGGCGAATTTGTGGGACCGTTAAAAGCACTCCTACGGTCAAAATTCGAAGGTTCAAAAAACAACCATATTGTTTTAAATAACAATAAAACAAAAATATATATATATATATTAAGGGTGGCGGGCCACCAACCCCGCCACCCCATGCAAATCCACATATTGCATATTAAAAAAAATATATATTAAATTGGGCCGGCGGGCCATGACCCCCGCCGGACCCCACGCATGCGGTCAACGTTCCATCCACCATATATGACATATAAAGGTTATATGTTAAACAATGTAACATATGTGATATATGTTCAAGGCTAACGCATGTGCGGAGTTAGTTGGGCGGGCCGCCCAAGGCGGGCCCGACCCCATTTAAATTTTTTGTTGGGTTTTTAAAACAAAAACGCGCCATTCTTTTTTAAACAGAAAAACAAAGCGTGCTATGTTGGGAGGGGCGGGACTTGACCCCCCGACCTCTCCTCAACGAATTCTACTTTTTACCAACGCGCCCAACAGTCTTGTTGGTAATACCGCCCAGAAATCTTCATATAAACTCGTCTTTTCACAGTGCGCCCAAGCATGGAGGAGCAAGGAGTGCACACGGAATTCGAGTTTTAATGTTTTTTTAATTGCAGATCAGTGCGCCCAGGGAATGGAGCAGCGTGCACGCAGTTCCAGATTTATTATTTTTTAATGCAGGTCATGTGGAACCATGAGCCAGAAAGAGGCAGGCGGAACCCTGATTGAGGCTCAATTTTGAGGAGGGCGAAATTTTGACTTTGTCCAAATGGGACAAATTTTATGTCATTTCAGCACTACTCAGCGCCACGATTCTGATGGCGTGCTCGGTTTCTGCATCTGAGTTTTTGATTTTCTAGCCACTTTTGGAAGTGGACTATGCCGGTGTCGGATTTGTACATGTGAGCAGTCGTTTTCCACTTTCTCGACGCCACAAGATTGATGGTGCTTTCAGATTCTGTCGCAGAGTTGCTCAGCCTTCAGCAAATGGCCGCATGAGGTACATGATGTGATTTCCATGTACTTCCTTATTTATTTTCTCGTTCAGATGCATTATGTCTTGCAGATCCCGGTTGATACATGAGTTGAGGGATCTTGCTTTGTGTTGTTTTTTATGTACTTTCAGCTATGGATTTGTGTCATGTATGAGTCCCTTTTATGCCACATTGGCGGGATGCTCTTATTTCATATGTGAGATCCCTTGTTTGCTAAGATTGGCGGGATACTCTTGTTTATTACATGTCAGTTATGGTCATACTGATAGGAGTCTTTCTTTATGTATGAGAGTTCTGCAGTAGAACATCTCTTAAAGAAGTCAAGCCACTCCTGCGTGAGGGCGATTTTTCCTTGTATGTCATGAAACATATCCATGTACATCTTCTTCTTACAACACATAATGCAGCAGCCTACACCATCTTGACACCGAGGCCCGGAGATGTAGTCCCTCCTGGACGAACTCCGTCATCAAACGATGTGTTCTTATGATTGCTGATCTTGTTCATTTATGTTCCTCTTATTTACAGCTACAGTTGTTCATTTAAGTTCTTTAACGTCTTTAATTAAATGCAATTCTATTTATCAGCCGAATTAAAAGGTCTTGGTTAAGGGTATTAAGATTTTACCCTGGATCACTCTCTCTCTCTCTCTCTCCTAATTCGCACTTCCTTTTCTTTTCTCTCTTCTCCAAGAGTGCGAGTTCCCTCCTTGGGTCGACTTTATCTTTCTTGTGGCCCCCACATTCCATTAGAGTTGCAATTTTCCCTTTTTCTCCTTAGTCCCAAAACCGGGAATGTCCTCTCTTTCCAAAATTGCCTCTAATGTGGAAAATAAAAATTGGGGACATGACACATATAGCATTATCAAATAGCTAGATGTGGTTTTATTTCAAAGGTTATTGGTGCCATGCATGGGTCATATTCCATATTTGGGATCAAACTACATAGAGGACTTGCAATAGATTTGAGCTCTTTCTAGAATAAGGGAAATATCATTTGTTATTGTAAAAGGTTGAGCTAGAGACTCTATTTAAAGAGTACTTCACTTTTTTGGCATGGTTGGATTTGGGAGAACATCTCTCTTTGACCATAATGGCAAGTCTCTTGGATGTGCTCGGAGGCTCTGCAAATATCTTGTGGGTGAGGTTGTGTCTCACATTCTCAATGCTATTTCTAAGTGATTTGGAAATGCGCCTTTGGGAGAAGGAATTTTATATACTTTTCTCATTTCTTGTTGGGCTATCATTGGAGTTTTTTCAACAATTGTGTTTTTGTTTCTACTGATGGACTAAATGTACACATACATAACTCCTAGGTTTATTTCTACACATACAAACTTATGGATGTTATCTACATATGCAAAAATCCTAGGTTTATTTCTGCAATACAGAGCAGCAAGGTAAGAGTATTATTGGCTTGTACTTCTCAACAATATGGTTAGTGTGCCTTTCGACAAATGACCCACCTTCATTCAAGAACTATGTTAGATGGGAGAGAGCACTAATCAGAGCATAGTTGGAGAGATCTAAAGTAAATCTATCTGTAGATTATCATAGGGATTTTGGCTAGTTCGTTGACCAATGGGGAGAGTTTTTTTCTCCTGGTGGTTACCCACTTTTGGTGGCTAACAATACCCAGGGTAAACTATATTCTTTAGGGCTCAAGGCTATGTCAATAGTCAACAATTGGCTTGCAAAGAGGGAAAGCATGTCACAAAGTAGGATTTGAGCACATGTTATCGGACGATGAGGTCTCGATGCTAGATCTATTGATCTGCATTTTGGATATGGATATAGATACGTATCCAGCGAGATCTGCGTAGGATATGCCACATAAACAAATCCTTTAAACCCGGAAACAAATCCCATGCTACTAAAACAGATCCTGTGCTAGCTGGCTCTCACATGCTGGATCCCAAGAAAATAACATTAGAGTTTTTGGTTTATTTTTATTTTTATTTTTTAAGGATATGTGGCACCTCTTTGAAAACCTCAAAAGCATGTTCTATTTAGATATTTAGTTAGATTACTTATTAGTAATTTGTAGGTTGTATAGTTTTTTTCTATGTGGTTTACGGATCCCAAAGATTGGTGATCGCTACATCCACAAAATATTTGTATTAGACATATCCACCCGAACGGATCACGTCCTGCTGGCTCAACCATGGAGCCTGACTCCAAGGGTCTCGAGAGAATTGAACCCATGACCTCTCAATAACAAAGGTTCTTTTACAACAGGGCTCGACCAATTGAGCTAACCCTCGGGGCTATGTAGGTTGTATAGTTGTATAAGTAAGTTATTAATTAACTATAGATTGCATAGCACATGAGAATGTTAGCAGGAAAGGTCCAACACATCAAAATTTTAATTTTTAATTGTTAAATTTTGTAGATGTTTTATGCTTGATGCAACTTTACTTTTATTACAGCAATCACCCAAACAGTTAAGTAAAATGCTGATAGAACATACCAGTGGATCTATAGAAGACAAACCAGAAACAGGAAAAATGTGATGGTGCGTTACGGCGGTCAACAGGATGCTTCAACCAGCAAAGTCTCCTTGATCAACCAACCCAGAATGTGTCACAACAATCCTCAAATCAGTCACCAAGTCAACACAAGTCAACTCCAGAAAAGTCAACGCTGTCCAGAAAAGTCAACGCAGGGCAGCAACATAAAAGTCAACGCAGCTCCAACTTCGGTCAACCTTTTGACCTCGGTTCTTGTGCCAATGTGTACGGCCTCCTAAAATCGAAGTCTCCAACAAATTTCAGCCCTTTTGGACCATGCGTTGACCAAAGTCAACGCTGGTCAAACTTCCTTGGAAACCCTAGCTACAGTAATTTCGTCCTTCCTCTTGGCTGTACAGATTCGTCCTTCCTCCCACGTGTGAGCTGAAATCGTCCTCCAAGGAGCTCGTACTAAATCAGAGAAGAGAAGAAGATGTGTGATGAGTTGGTGTGAAAATGCTCTCCAAGTTTGACTGTATTTATATACATCATTGAGGTGTGTGACACATCTGCTGGGGGTGCAAAACATTAAGGCCGACCTGCACATATAATTTATTATAAATAATAAATTCAAAATAAATGTTCTGCTCATCGGATTAAGATATATTTTATATGGATTTTACACCTCTCCGAAAGAGGAATCCAACAAAATATTAGCCTCTTAATCTGAGCATCACAACATGGAGTTTGGACCTAGTTGTCCAAATTTAACACTCCCTCTCAACTAGGGTGAACTCCATCCATCAAGGTAGTCAAACATCGTGCGTCATCCCACGTAACTTGCTTACTGGGCCTCTTTATTTCTGGAACAGCAGGGTTAGTCACAAAGATCATCCCCATCACAGATCTTACCCCGCAGGTCCAGACCCTCATCGCACTCACAAAGAGTCTCCAACCAACCCGAAGTTGGCTCATCTGACCCGAAGTCAGGCGGAGGTCTGAAACCTCACTATACTTGATCCCAGATCAAGTGGTTGGTCTGTGCCATCCTAGATATAGAGTACGGAAAATTCTGATGCGTCCATCAGTCTTTGGTACTAGTCTCTAGCCTTTCCCATCTCATTGGCCAAATGAGAGGTACTTCCCATGAGCCCTTAACTCAATGGGTAGGATGCATACGGGGCACTGATAATGAGAGGTGAACCAACTCAAAATCACAATGGTGGGGTCCAAGCACACCAGCAAGGTTTGGCAAGCCTAGCCTTGTCGTTGCCCATAGCTCTGAGAAGCTCTCCCCAAAGCCCCCCCAGAGCTCCCAGAGCTCATCGTCCAACAGGACCCACATCATAGGGTCGTTCCATGATAACAAGATTCTCATGGAAGGTTAGGAACATGACCTTCCCCAAGGGAATTGTGAGAATATCCGCGACCTTCTCATCAGTTCCTATATGATCGAGCCTTACGGCGCCTCGCTGTACCATATCCCAGATAAAGTGGTACCAGCGATCAACATGCTTGGATCAATAGTGGAACCTGAGATTCTATGACAAATGAATCCCCCTATGGTTATCACAAAGGATAACGATAGCATCTAGCACATGCTCAAACAGCTCACAGAAGAGCTTTCACAAGCAAGTGACTTCACAACAAGCCATATATGTTACAATGTATTCGGCCTCAACGGTGCTCAAGGCTATCGAGTTTAGATTCCTGCCCGAAGTAGATCTACATGTGAAGTAGCATCTAGATGTGCTCTTGCGATCCACCACACTACCAGCCCAATCGACATCAGTATATCCATGGAGTGTCATACTCCCGGCAGTGTATCTCAGCCCATGGTCTATCGTGCCTCAGAGATATCTCAAGAGTTTCTAGGCACCAACCTAGTGAATGTTATGATCAACTATGTGTTGACTCAAAGTTTTCAATGCAAAACATATGTCCGGGCAGATGTTCCCTAAGAACATCAGGGCACCCCACGAGTTGACGACACTCAATAAGATTTTCTAATACGGGCCCAGCAGCGCTGCCACTCAACTTCTTAAAGTTGAGTTCCATCAGTACAGACTTACATTCCATCATACCAGAAGCTTCATAATGTATTTTCCTTGAGAAAGGAAAATCTCGCTGGCGTGGTCTGTGGACCCCAGGGCCTCGGCTTAAGGTAGTGCATCAGTTCTAGGTCCTTCATCTCGAACTCAGCAGCGAGCTCCCTCTTACACCGAGAGGGCTCACACCGTCGAGAGAGATCGGCCCACATACAAGACCAATGAGAGGTCTCCTTGGACAACCTTGAAGTAAAGGTTTGGATCAAAGATTACTCAGTGAAGCCCGTCATCAAGTAGCTATCTATCCTCTCGCACCAAGCCTCGGGGTGCTCGTTTAAATTTACAGAGGGCTTTCTTCTTCAAACTCGGCAGAACATGGGCAAGTTCCGATCCCGGACTTCAAACCCTGCAGGTTGTTCTACATACCCTTCCTTTTGAGAGAAGCCTCGGCACAACCTTGCTCAACCTTTCAAGACTTCCACGTATCCATGCTTGATCTTGTAGAGCCATTTCGCGGTGACAACTGATTTGTCCTTCGGTCTTGGAACCACATCCCAGACATCATTCTTCATTATGGACTCAAATTCTTCGTGCATAGCATCCTTCCATATTTGATGCTTTATGACTTCCTCAAAAGATCCAGGTTCAGATTGTACAATAGTATTCATGGCAGCTAGATGCCCTTGGTATCTGCACGGCTTCTAGCTTTCTCGGAATGTCCCTCTCAGGGCAGCATGTCCCTCAGCATCTTGATTTCCAAGTCTTGCTTCATGATTTTCCTCAGATCTCGAAAGATCTACAACTTTCCTTTGATCAAGCACATAAACTTTATAAGCCTGAGAGATTTCACAGTAGTCCATACACATTGTGGTCTCCCTCTTGATGCTAGCTCTTCTGCAAACGTTCCTGAACATGTTTGTCTCATAAAAAGAACATCTTGTCAAGGATGTCACGAGCAGTCATACCAGACATATCAGAATGTATCAATGCAAGACATCAAATGCTAGTTGGGGAGAGGTCCCCTTTGTGTTTTCCTTCGGCACAACCCTTACATACACCTTCATGATTATTTTCAAAATCGAGCATCCCTGTCACCACCTTCCTTGCTTCGGGAAGGGCCTTGTAATGAAGGTGTCAAAACCTTTCGGTGCCATAGTTTAGTTTGTCGGATAGTATCACATGTCATAGCTCCTAGAGGACTTCCTTCAACCTGGTAGAGTGTTCCAACTCTAAAACCAATCACGATAGCTTCCTTGAGATTCTTCTTCCACATGCGTACCTTTCCTTCAATGAATGCCACATTGAAGCCTTTGTCTTCAATTGTTGATATAGACACAAGGTTCTTCTTCAATTTTGGTACATAGAGTACATCCTGCAAATGTAGGACTTGTCCTTGAGACAAATGGAGAGTCACAGTCCCAGTCCCTCTCACGAGATATGTGGCATTATCTCCAAGAATAATTTCCAGATTGGTATCCTTTTCAACCATGTTAGAGAGTGCTTCCTTGAACCCAGTGATGTGTCTTGAGGCACCACTATCTATCAGCCAGACATCCATAGTGTCGGGCGGGGATGCAGCAGAGAGAGCAGATACAAGAATGTATTCATCTCTTTTGTCAACAACATTAGATTCCTCATACCTGGAGTTTCTAGACCTTTTGAAAGGTTGATTGTTTTCATCAGAGGGAGCCTCCCTCTTTCCTTTGGATCTGTTGTTTCTTTGATTTCCATTCCTACGGTTGTTGTTGTTGTCATCACTATCGGGAGAATCCTTCTTGAAAGGACATTCTCTAGCATAGTGACCAGGCCTATGACAAGAGAAACACTTTCCATTCTTTCCTTGGGCCCTTGTTCTTCCTTTGTTCTTAGGACCACCAGAGTTCTTCTTTCTAGAATGGGCAACATAGGCAGCATTTTTGTCATTTTCATATTTCTTCATTCTTGTCTCCTCTTGCATGCATCTGGACAGTAGCTCGTCAAAGTTAGGAATTGTACTATTATTGAGAATGGTAGTGTTGAATACATGCCATTCATATGGGAGTCCTCCAAGTGCGGTGAGTACCATCTCACGATCGGCTATTGTCTCCCCAATAGCCAACAGATTATTCCTGATCTCGGTCAATTTCAGAAAGTATGTTTGAACAGACTCATCCCGGCCCTTCTTCAAATTCTTCAATTGATTCTTGAAGAATAGCACTTGGTTTACATTGTTTACCTTGAACATAAGAATCAATTTATCATACATCTCTTTGGATGTGCCCAACTCAGAGATGTAGGCCACCAGGCTTTTATGAATGGATTCCCTGATCATCAGCTTTGCTTTGATCTCCCCCTTCTTATACTTGTTTTTAGCAGCAACAGTAGCATTGGATGGAGGTTCTTGTATCTTACCTAGTACATGGTCCATGAGATCATGGTCTTCCAATTTGAGATCTAATATCATCTTCCAGGCATGGAAGTCATCCCTTCCAGTCAGCTTGTCATTCTCCTTGAATTCATAACTTGTGGAACCCATTTTCTCCGATGGTGATTGCTAAAGGTAGGACATGTCTTCACCTCGGCTCTGAAACCATGTTAATTTTTGTAGATGTTCTATGCTTTATGCAACTTTACTTTTATTACAGCAATCACCCAAACAGTTAAGTAAAATGCTGATAGAACATATCAGTGGATCTATAGAAGACAAACCAGAAACAGAAGAATGTGATGGTGCGTTACGGCGGTCAACAGGATGCTTCAACCAGCAAAGTCTCCTTGATCAGCCAACCCAAAATGTGTCACAACAATCCTCAAATTAGTCACCGAGTCAACACAAGTCAACTCCAGAAAAGTCAACATTGTCCAGAAAAGTCAACGCAGGGCAGCAACATAAAAGTCAACGCAGCTCCAAGTTCGGTCAACCTTTTGACCTCGGTTTTTGTGCCAATGTGTACGGCCTCCTAAAATCGAAGTCTCCAACAAATTTCAGCCCTTTTGGACCATGCGTTGACCAAAGTCAACGCTGGTCAAACTTCCTTGGAAACCCTAGCTGCAGCAATTTCGTCCTTCCTCTTGGCTGTACAGATTCGTCCTTCCTCCCACGTGTGAGCTGAAATCGTCCTCCAAGGAGTTCGTACTAAATCAGAGAAGAGAAGAAGATGTGTGATGAGTTGGTGTGAAATGCTCTCCAACTTTGACGGTATTTACACATCAGTTTGAGGTGTACACACATCTGTCGGGGGTGCAAAACATCTTATTCGACTCTGCACATATAATTTATTATGAATAATAAATTCAAAATAAATGTTCTGCTCATCGGATTAAGACATATTATATATGGATTTTACACCTCTCCGAAAGAGGAATCCAACAAATATATTAGCCTCTTAATCTGAGCATCACAACATGGAGTTTGGACCTAGTTGTCCAATTTTAACATTTAATTTTTGATAATGGTAACAGGAAAGCTTTGAGACAATACATAGATAATAATATTTAGTGTACAAAGGAAGGTTGTGTCATTAGTAGTTTAATTAGATCAATCTCATCAAACTCTAGGTGAAGTGTCCTCTTAGAACAATATGATACATAGACTATAGGATGTTCTCAAACGTTGTACAATATTCATTTAACATTGTAACTAGATAGGAATTTTCAGATTTTAAGGCAAATTTCAAAGAAGATGACAGTTTGATCACGATGTAGAGTTGAAATATTCAAATGATGAGCATGTAGACCATTTTTGGACATTTCGTTAGACCTACTCTACATCGTCATATCAATAGAGTGATCATTGATGAGACACAATTTTGTATTTACAGTTATCCTTTTTTTATAAAGCATGGTGCATCATGATTCCAGTCTTCAGATTTATAAATTATCTAATGATTTCAGTTCTAATGTTGTGATTCGTGGATGGTTTTGATTTTAACTTTGAACATGTTTTTTAAAATTAAAAAAATTATTATTGTATTTTTTGTACATGGCGTTTGCCCATGGTATCCGGATCCCTGCATTTCAAAAATTTGGTAGACTCATGTCCTGATTCGTTTCCTTTTCCTGTTAACTTAAATTTGAACCTAGGCAGGGTTGGATAACAACTTTTTTCTTAACTTCTCGAGCCACCCAATTGACACACACTCACACATGCACCTGTATATGTTCATTTGGAAATTCTATGAAGTATTACTGCTAATCAGATCTGGCACTTTATCAGAAGTTAAAAATTCTGAATTGCATCAAGATGTGCTTTCTTTTTTCTGTTTTATTGACATTCATGATTTATGTCGTATATTGTATTGAAATGTTTCTGGGACATTGATAATCACATTGTGTTGTTTTCACCCGTAAAACTATTCAGACATTTGCGGTACTCACCAAAACTTCCTCCTTTTACCAGTTTGTTTTGTTAAAATAAGAATATGGTAGTACTTAAATGATATTCCGAACTGATTTGGAAGTAGTTGCTCATTTCTTATATTTAAATTTTTTGCAAGAGGATCATCAAGTTCCAATTCACTAATTCAGAGCAAAATTATGCCCAATTGCAGAGCTCAAGTCACAGTACATTAATTCGAAGTTTCCAGCTTGCATTGACATTGAGGAGCATTGCCCTTGATCAAGATTGTAAGTGTCTCTCTTTGCAAACTGTTTTAACTGTTGAGTCCCTCATTTAATTTAAAATGCATGTCAACGAGGGTAATGTGTATTTTAAGAACATCATTATTGATGAGGTTTATGTGTAAGATCATGAAGCTTATGTGTAGCAGATCAATGTTGTTGATGAGGGTTACGGGTTTCCCCAGGGGTAGGGATCACCCCATACATTACCATTGTCCTTAGGGACATGATAGTGCCTTGAAACATTCTTGATTTTGGATGGAGGTACCCCTAAGCACTGGCAAAGAAAGTGCCACTCTTTGTAATTTGGCATCAATGATGCCAAGATCACCCAATTCTTTGGACATGTAACAGGTTCAGAACAACACATTATGAAATCCCTTTTTGCCTTATACATTGGCTCAAAGAAAAGACTTTGAGCTGTTGATTCACTCTCACTTGTAAGATTGATTGATGGAATCCAACATGATGAATAGTAAACGTGTGTAGCTGCTAACAGTTTTGCAAAGATTGAAACTTAATAACCTAGGGCATTGTTGTCGTACTCCACTACGTAATTTTCTTATCAATTATTTTAACCAATGCTTTCATATGTCAGTTGGAGATGTCATGAAACCTTGAGGAATATTAGAAATTTAATTATATGCCATATTCAGTTAGGTTCATTGAAAAGTAGAGAACCAATCTGTGGCCAGTGTGACCCACTTTGCCTGAAATTCAGTCTTCCAATTAGCTTTCCAACCCAAAGCCTTTGGAAATGTTTCATGTAATCATTTGTATTTTTACAAGATACTGTTCCAGTGTCAAGAAAGAATCGTTATTAAAATGTCCATTAATAAACTGTTACCATCCTTGCTTGGTCAGAGAATTCTATTTATTCTACATGTTACCACCTGTTTTGCAAATTGCAGCTAGATAGCCAATGCCATCCCTTGAATGAAAAATTTGCTGGAGCCAATGAACAGGCTTATTTAATTGATCTGAATAGAAAATTTTCCAATCCAACTCTGTTGATGGTGACACAAGCTGTTGTGCAAGAGATTGATCGCATTGATCAACAAAAAGTCCAGAGTTGATAGCCTGCCTAGCAAATAAGTCTATTTGTTCTGGTCATAGTATTATAGTATCTATTTTAATGAACAAAGTGTCCTGGGCTGGCATTGACCAATGGTTCAAGCCCATTCCATATCTTCTCAGACTGTTACAGTGCCAATATATTGGAAAGGATATATCATTTGTGGATGAAAACGGTCTAGGTTATTCTCATAATTTAAGTTAAAATGTACTCAATGCTCATTGTATGTGACTTGGCTAAACGCTTGTATGAAATGTTAGGTAATATGATAGGGAACCAGCTTGAAATTAGTTTAGGATTGCCTTATTGTGGAACCATTTCTACATTTTCTTGGTTAATCATATCTGCCATAACTGGTTCCTTAAGGCTTTCAGATATGTGTACAGAGATCAGACCTTGTAAAATTCCGTTTGGCATTATAAAATGTACATGGAAAGCTGTCCAGACTTGGTGACTCGTCTTCACCAATTACCTTCAGACTAAATCACCTGACATGGGGACACAGGACAGAAAGGACACGGAAAAATGAGTGATCGATATGAGACACGACAACCTCAGAAACAGGAACAGAAAAATTAGTGCCTAACATGAGACATGGCAACCCTGGAAATAGGAAACAAATGACATGGTTTATATATATAGTGCATATATAGGAAATGAAGGACATGGAAAAACGAGTGTCCAACATGAAACATGGTCGACCCCAGAAATAGGAAACAGAGGAAACTGTTTTTATATTAAACATAACAAATTACACATACAAAATGAAATATAGACGTAAAGATTCAAATCTTGTTGGAATTTGGAAATTAGAACATTTACATGATACAAATTCAATCATACAACTCATTAGTACTTAGTACTTACTAATACTACATCAATGATGATAAACTGACAAACACATAAGAAATTAAAACCATAAACTGCAGTTTTCTCATTAAGTCATCAAAATCAAAATGTACTACATAGGTACTTAATCACTGCTAGTATAGGTGGGAATGCCAATGGTAAATACAAAATAGGGTAGATGCTAGAACTGTGGATGGAAGAATCTCACAGCCCGTGACAGTTAGTAGTCCTCCATGTCAAAATCATCAAAATCAGCGTCACTGCCACTGCTCTCTCCTCTGTCCTCCTCCTCTATATCCTATCCAATCTGTGCATCTGCTGGTATGGAGGATCATCCCTCAAGAGGATTACCATCATCAAAAGTGATTGCCTCTCTCACTGGTTCATTACGATCCAAGATCGAGAAACACAACCCATATTGCTTTTTCAGAGGACACATGTCGTAAAATCAAGACACCGTCAGGGAACGTGTCATGTGCATAGGACACATGTCCTAAAATCATGACACCGTTAGGGCACGTGTCCTATGCATAGGACAAGTGCCCTAACAGTGTTATGATTTTAGGATATGTGTCCAGAAAAGTGATGTGGGTTGTGTTCACGTGCCAAACACGTGCGTGACATGTGTCCTAATGTATCTGTCTCTGATATGATGGATACAAACATGAAGGCCCATAATGGCCTGTCCTGTTACTTAGCCTTTAGAGTTCTACAATTTCATTCAAGGAGACTCGAGAGTTGTGAGTCACATTGGGCTATTTGCATCGATTATATTTATTTAGAACCCCATCCTGGCAGGTTTGCATTGCTTCCTTGTGCTCCTTGGATATCTCTTGTGCCTGAAAAACCATTTTATGGTGGTACATAAATGCTTGACCAATTTCAGTCTGCATCGTGACTTTTCTCTATATTTATTTTTCAGCTTTTTGTTTGGAAAATGCCACATATTTGCATAAAATAATTTACAAAGGGCGTATTATAATGTGGAGGGTGTATACAGTGGAGCTTATATCCCCTTCCATAAGGCTACTGATGCAGAATATAAGCTACTGGATCTAAAGTTTGAGCATATTTTTTCAGTGAAGCACCCTTGGACCTTAACCAACAGCTGGTGATGCACCTCATCACACAACATGGTATGATGGTACAAAAGGAAGGTAAAAAACTAACACCTTGTCCAAAAAAGGAAAAAAATAAATTACACCTAATCTTCTAAAGGCACAATGGAGCATAGACTCTCAATCACTATTAAATCCTAATGAAAGAGGATTGAGCTGGATAGCTAACATCACCAAACAAAACTATTGAATCCTTCCCTGAAGGAGAACTCAATATTGGTCTTATATATGCTTCTAACAACTCTTAGGAAACTGGCATTCCCAAATGATATGCTTCACCATCTCAGACTGGTTATTCATCAGAAAAACTGCTCTTTGCCAACCTGGCCTTGGATGGCATCCCCTGGTAAGTGACAAGCCGTGCAAGGACTTGCAGCTCATAGAAGAGTTGAGTGGACTAGACATTGTGTATTCTGTGCACTGACCTATTTTCTGGATCAACTGAAACCCATCTTGCATTGAGAACAGGGGCTAACGGATGCTGTTGATATGACAAGGAATAAAGCCTCTGTGAACCATACTGCTGCAAAGGCCAACCAAAAAGCCAACCCTAATGCCTCCAAAATGACACTGGCATCACAATGTTCATTTTTAACATGTTTACCTGAGGAGTGAACTCAATCGACTCGATAACCAATGGTTTGTTGGGGGAAGTAGACCATACTTATATGCCAGAGCACCAATCTTTCCAGAAACATGTGACTGTACATCAGAAATCTGCCCAAACAAAAACGCCTTTCTTACTGAAGCAGCGAGCTTGGAAGTGTGTGAACTCTGCAATACAAGTACCCCACAACCTCCAGCTCCAAGTAGGTGGTGGTGTCCTTGGTTTTGTTTCAGCATCAGTTGATGACATCACAATAGCTCTGGGGGTTTTTGATTTGTGTGGTCATCTATCTTTATCAATAACAGTTATTGGCTAAAGGGTTGTTTAGTAGCCCAGGCCTTGGATAATTGCTTTGAGTGCTTGTCACCAGCTTTAAGCCAATGCAGTACAGATCAAATCTGGGCACCTTTTGCTCTGAGAGCCTCTGCAATTTGTGTTTCCTGTCTAAGCTCTGGAACTATTACCTGCAACTTCTCATTGAATGACCGTAATTTTAACTGTTTTTCACGAATGCCATTTATTGGCCAGTGTGTTTCCTGTGTGTCTTATAGTAGCAGTATCTTGTCTTCCATATTGAAGAAGAAATAATGCTGTTTTGGCAATAGCACCATTCCACCATTTATTTTAGCTTGAATCAGCTTTGGGTTTGGGGACCCAATTTCAAATCAACTTGATGCTGTTCAGGCATGTTGGGCATTTTAGACGAGTTAGATTAAGCCAGATAGGAGAAGTTAAGTTTTCCCTAGCAGAATTGCAAAGATAATTGGTTGGTGATCAGACAAGACATCTAGAAAGGTTAATTCTTATGAGCCTGGTTATATCTGATAAAGAACCTTTCACATAAGAGGACTTATAATGTTAAATTATCTTCACTGAAATATTATGCATGCAACACAATGGAACCATACAAACAAGCCATGTAACCTTCTGTTTCCATTATGAATTTCTTAATCTATACATATTAAATTTTATTTTTATTGTTAACCAGGTCTAGCTTGAGTTGTTAAAGGGGGGTGTTGTTTCCCTCCTATCTAGGTTTGATTCCTACTTGTGACTTGCTTGCCCCTCATGTGCTGATTTACCTCTGCAAGGAACTGTTTCATGTGAATGCGACAAGGTGAGATTCGCGGGAGACTTTGGTGGATAGATGCCCTCCAGTCACAGCCTATTAGCCAAGAATTGTCTTCACAATTCTGTGGGTGTGATTCCTGCCATTGCCAGAAACATTTCAAACATCAAAAAACATATTTAGATCAACTGCAAAACCTTGAGACCATTGTTATTTAACCTTACAATATTTTTTTATTATTATTATCCAATTTTAAGGTCACAGCCAAGCCAGACACCAAATTGGTGTATGAGACCCCCTTGTTTGTGGGACAAGGGACCAACCTCCGCGCAGCGATTTGACTGCTAAGTCTACGAAGGCATACATACTCTACCCCCCTCTGGTTTTGAAGCTGTGACCTCTTAGGAGGAAACACATGCTCTTAACCATTAGACCCACTCATTGAAATAGTTCTATAGATAATCAAATAATGAGGGATAATGCATTTAGGAAAAGTTTTGGTTTGAAAGTGTTTTACTAGGAAAGCTGAGTGGTAAATCGATTTCTGTGGAGGAGTGTTTTGTCTGGTGAATTGCTACAGATTTGCAAATCTGTTTTTCAAAACATATACATCAAACTAGTTGGTAATTTCATGGCATGTTGCTAAGTCTTGGATGTATCATTTCTACAGGTTATTTACGACCATGTCACCGCAGATCTCTCTTTACATTGGCCACATCAATGCTTGTATTTGCAGCCAAAACATACAACTGCTTAGCTCTTGTCACACGTGTAAAGGCGAGGCTCACAGATAAAACTGTTAGTAATCCTTTTCACTATAATTTCTCCTTTACAAATGAAATTACATGTTATACCAATATTGAGATATTTCTTAGTAATATTTTATTTATTTATTACTGATCTGGCTCATGCGAAGAGGTTATGCATAACTGTTATCATTTGAAGTGTTTAAGAGAGAATCTCGATAGCTGGTTTTCTAGTTGCATTGGTTCTTCGATTCTTCTGAATTCTCATGTTTTATAAACAGAAGTTACCTCATGGTGCAAGACAGCTATGTTAAATATGTATTCATTTGAACAAGGTGGTGATGACATCTCTGCTTTGTTATATTGCAAACAGATTGATCCCTTTCTACAGTTGATTGACGATAATAGGCTGCGAGCTCTGAATTTAACTCTTGGGGCAGAGGGAGCATTATATGGATCAAGTGAGGACAATACTGCTGCATTGGAGTTTCTTTCCGCACTGACAATGACAGAAGACCAGTCCACAGAATCCTTAGTGTCCTTGATCATTAGCAATTTAGGCAGATTATCAGAGGTGGATATAGTTGTTTTTAATTTAGCTTTCAGATTTAGTTGCCTACACATCCCTTCTAAAATGGTTTTCTTTTTGTTAGAGTTTTGCTTATTAAATTTTGTTAGTTCATAGAAGAATTGTTGTGATACATATAGCTAGTATGGAATATAATATTTTAATCTTTTATATAGTCAGTGTGTGTCCATATGGTTGTATCAGTGTGTATAACTGGAAACATTGGTTCTACAGACAGAGGCTTCTGCCATGAGGAGCGAACTCCTGCAAATTTTTTCTCCAGATGATGCGTTTGCCCTAGGTGCTCAACTGTACATGGAGACACCCCGTCCATGTTCACCATTTGCATCGCAGGAAAATCCATCATTTCTTGAGGTGATCAAGAATTCATTTGAAAAATATGTGTTATCTATAGAAACTCCTTTTCTAAACAAATAATGATTTGCTCCATGACAAGACTTCGTTACAAACTTAGTGCATTTGGATATAATCAGATGGCACCTCCAACATACACAACAGAGGAAGATCTTGTTAATGAACTATTTGGAAGTCAGGCCAACAGTAAAGATCACGTTTCTAAGGATGCAAAACATGTGCTGAGTGTCAATCAATTATTGGAATCGGTATGCTCCATATCCAAGTTTTATTCAAGTCGTATCGTTGTGATCAGTTCAATTTTTTAAAAGCATGAGTACTGTGATTTGGTGCATGTCTACTCTTTTAGGTTCGTCAAGTTATGTGCTTTTCGTTTCATGCCTACTCTTTTTGTGAAGTAGTGTGCTTTTGTTTCGTGCCAATTTTTTTATGTGCCGAATATACACGAGTACAACAACGAGAGTTCAAAGAGAATTTCATTGACGTCAATAATGTTATAGTTCCTAAGATAACAACTAATACTTGAAGTTTATGATTTCATCCTAAAATGATTCCCCTATTAATGACGTCAATAAATTTTGACTGGGCAGGTTCTGGACACAGCAAGGCATGTTGCAAGTAGTATATCCACCTCGACTACTCCTGTACCTTACACCCAAATGGCAAGCCAGTGTGAAGCTCTTGTAATTGGCAAACAAAAGAAAATGTCGGTTGTCATGAGCTTCAAGAGAAATCCAGATCCTTTGCTCCTTCCTGCACCAGAAAAAAATGATTTGAGTGGATTGATTGTGTATGAAGCTGATCAAGACCTGCAGAAGGTATGTTGGTCAAAATGCTATTAATCTTTTCTCCTTTTGCTCTTATATGGGGTTTTTCAAAAGCGTGTAGCCTTCTCTATTTCAATTTTTCATCCACAAAGCTTTATAAAAGTCTGTGCCATTGCAGATTAAAAACAATTCCCTCAATGGACAGAAACTAGCTATCGATGCAGGCAACCCAGACTGGTTTAACATCACCTCTAGCTTGTTGCATCCTTCCTTGGAAGAATCCCAGCATTCTTGGAAATCTTTCAGGCTACCACCGGCAAGCCCCTACGACAATTTTCTCAAAGCTGCACGCTATTGAAATTTTGTTGCACCTTTTTCAAAGCAGCAAACCTCTAGATATTTAAATACTATAGCTCTACAGAGGAAAATGCATGACTACATTCCAAGCTCGAGTTCTGAAGATTTGAAGATTTCCTCATTCTTTTAGAATTGTTTGTATAACTGTCGACTGTAATTTCATGCTGGTTTTCCTAGAAAGTAGTGAGCAGTGTTGTTAGGGTGAAATTGGAGAGAAGCTGTTATTATTTCCTTATAATGAAGAGAAATGGGGTTTTGTGTTTCCTTAAAGGAGACATTTCTAGCAATGTATGACAAATATTTTTTTTTTTGTACCAGGCAGAGGCTTTGCAATTGAAAAAGTTTTCAACTACATTGTGATGATATATAAATCTTTTCAAATTTAACTGAGAAGTCCTTGTACATTGTGATGAAATTGCTTGGAGTTTTGACAAAGGTCATTTTTCAGTGGTGATACCGATTGGCTATTTTTTCATATAAAGTGATTTGCAGGTGGAGCAGTTGTTTCAAACTTGGACTGAGTTGACTTGGGCTCCATCAAGTTGGTTGAGTTGACCATTGCCCATGTTGAGTCAGCCAATGAATTGGTTCAGAGGACCAGTTTGGTACCAAACTGGTCTTACTTGGCCGAGTGGCTCTCGGACCCCATTGTCATTGACTCAACAAGCAAAATTCAATTTTTTGAATTAAAAAAACAAAAACAAAAAGCCTAACTCTTAAAGCTTACCGATGCTAGCAATTAATGGTAATGTTACTCGTACTTAAGTTTCTAACATTACCATTAATTGTTTCAGGATGTTTGAGTGATTCCAACCTCATGAGACTTCATATGGAGAAAGTAGATTCTACAGACTTGGTAGTTTTCAAGATATCAAGAATGGTCAGAATCCAGATTGCAATATTTTCATTGGATTCTATGATGTATGAATGTAAGGGATTCACAATTAATCAAGAGCACCAAGCCCTTTATGGACCCTGATGTTGAGGGTATTGATTGTTGAAGTCATCCATCATGGTCTTAGCAAGAATGTACCTTTCACTCAAACCAAAATCATTGGTTAGGCATGTTAAGCTTTTTCTACAATACTATAAGGCTTAGTTTAGGCAGTTTCATCAAAATAGGGTGGTATTGACTAATGTCTCTGGAGGATGGATGTAGAGGCAGAGGGTGATACTGATGATGCTGATTCCAATATAATCAACAGTGACACTGCTTACCATTTAAATGTTCTTGCTAATTAATTTATAATGCCTTCTTTCAAAATTTTGATAATTTTTTTGAATCATGGTTTGGAATTTTAAAACCATAATTTTTTTTATTAAAATTTAAATATTTCATATATTTTTAGTAAACGGAGTCGCGAGTCAATCTGGGTGCAAGTCCAAGTTTGAGTTGACGCGCAATTGAGTTCGAGTCCAAGTTTTAAAACATTGGGGTGGAGTTGGTTATGAGTTTTTGCTACTAGTATTTGATTTAATAAATCGAGAGTGGTATCATGACATATATATCGACATCAAACCTTACTAAATACATTACTGCAATACAAACGAAATAAAATCCTTGTAAATCATTATAATTGCAATTTCCTATTTTCAAAGAAGAAGGGTTCTTCAGCGTGAATGGGGAGATTTTGGTTTGTTCGTATATGGGGGTGTAGTTCTTGGTGATATATTAGTGTCCGCTAAATTATATATATATATTTCTTCACCAGGGTAAAAGATTGGTAATTTTATTCTCTATAAAGGTACAAAATACATCCAGCACTAGCCCTCATGGGCCGTGAGCCTCTAGCCATAGCTTGGACACTTGAATTCTTTTGTTTGAAGAATAAATTTGTGTTTGTGCAACACAGAGAAAAAAATTCCAGATGTGGGGCAGTTCTGCCTCAACCTAGGAACCTTCAATAGGGACAGGTCACTCCATTAAGTATGCAATGATGCCCTATGATTTCTTACAAACAGTAAACATTACGTGACATTAAGCTCCCCCATGGAGCTGGATCCATTCTCATTAGCGTGGATCAAAACTTTCTCACCTTCAACCAGATCTCGCACTTCCCTTGCCAACTTATTTGCTGGAGTGATGTGTTCTCTGAATGTGTGAGATACGAGGATGGACTGAAAGCTTGGAGATACGAGGATGAAATGAAAGCTTGGATATATTCCTGGTCAGCCAGCCATATGGCAGAGAGTGACGTGGGAGAAGTCGGCAGAGTTCATCCAATTGCATATTAGCTTTCGAGTGTATGGAGATCTAAACGTTTTGGATCTCCAAGACAAGTACAATGGACAACACTGGGAATAGTCCTATGATGTCTACATAATTGTTTGAATGATAGCTAATGCCTTGATGGAAAGATACATAATGGCTTCGATGGTGAATGATTCCATAAACACCTATTGGGTCGAGATTCCCCTACGACGCCCAGTCTTGATGAGGAGGAATTTTGATTTGGATCTCGAGCCATCAAAGAATATTTAAATCTGTAGATATTGTCGATTGGAGATGGGTACTTTGTCATTGAAGATGGCTGCATCGTGAGTGACCCAGATACCACCCATCACAGGTGGAGGGAGAGATACAAACTCTGGTGGGGTGCCTCTTCCTTGAACCATGAATTCCAAGCTTAATTTGAGGAGACCCCTTATCATGTGGGACATCTTCCCATAGGCCAAGCTGCACTACAAAGCTCATTCAAAAAGTGGCATGATACCAAGATGTGATACATAGTGTTTGTTGGAAATGTGTTGTCATTAATGTCTAAGGAAGTGCATATGTTGTCAATAATACACAAGAAGCTCAGGTGGATGCTTGCCCAAGATCATGTAGTAGAGAACCAAATAAGAAACCAAGGTATGAACTCCAATTTTGAATGAAAAGGGGCAAAGCCAATTTTTTTTAAGGCTCACACAAGTTTGCAGGCACATCATTGTCTAGGCAAGATCAATGACCATTGATCACATCGGTGCCCTCAACATGCTCACCAGTTAATGGGCAATACCAGTACTAGATAAGTGACACTGGGCATCGAGTGAATGTTTAAGTGTTGAAAAGGATAGGCAGTGCCGATATATAAAAATACAGAAGAAACTTTAAAACTAAAATCAAACAAATTTCCTGTAAAAATGGCTTTATAAATCATGTCCACTAATATGTTATTAAATAATGGTTATGTTAATTAAAGGGTAATTAGAAGGTACTAGATAGGTTTAGCGTCTTAAGGCATACTGTGTCTGATGGGATGATACTGTGGTACCAGGCACTGAACATTATGTTGTATAAATGATGAAAAAGATAGATCAATATCTGGTATGATGTGGCAGAAAGATGACGTGGTAAGGAGATGATGTGGCATTTTCACGTCAATGACAAGTGGTAGCGCAGATGACATGGCCGAAAAACATGAAGTTTTTGGCTAGCCAACAAGGCTTTAGCAAGTAACACGTGGAAGTGTTAGAAGGTGACACATGGAAGAGGACTTGGTAGATGACATGGTAGATGGACCACATGGGGGACAATGATTGGTCCATGGAGATTTGATGTGGTAGACCTAGAGGTCTCGAGACCCATGCTAGGACTAGGCTCGGGAAGGTTTTTCTATGTTATTGTTTTTGGTCGAAAGGCCAAAAGGTTGTAGTTGCAGGCCATGGTCACAAAGAGCCAACGGCTCAACCTTGGAGCTCTATGCATATCAGGCTTACCATATTGGTTTGTGTAATATCGAACCCCTTCCAATATGGAGGAAAAGCCCGATATCCAGTATGGATGGTTCCAGTGTGTCATGGTTTCGCATAGGGGAAGTGTTTTGCAGTGGTATGACATACTGAAGTACTAGGGCATCGAGAATGGATAACAATGCTTGAGCCTCTAGTATGCGGTGTCTTGATATGATGGGGAAAATGTCGTCAATTAAAGGTTATGGAAATTCGTCGGAAATATCTGTCATTTGACAGGAAAAGGTACTGGGGTACCGAGATGATAAGTTGTTCACATCATTGAGATCATGACACATGGTTGCTGATGCTTGATGGTCTAGAGCTTGGAGCTAAAAGGTCATGGAAAGGCTCGTCTTGGTGTCTGAACATTTGGTTATACAAATGATAGGTTGTTCACATCATTGAGATCATGACACATGGTTGTTGATGCTCGATGGTCCAGAGCTTGGAGCTAAAAGGTCATGGAAAGGCACGTCTTGGCATCTGAACATTTGGTTATACAGAAGTGGACCCTCTTCAAGGATCCACAGTCTAGATCCATTGGAGTTGATCGTTTAAGATGTGGTCTTGACTCAAGGTCATGAGGGCTTGATGGCTTAGCAACTGGTCAACGATTAAGTATTCAAGAATTTGGGTATTACCAAGAGTGTCCTTGTTAAGAAGAGACCAAGATTACAAATTTATAGGACCAACTAGTTTAGATGTAGTTATGGCACATGGTCATGGCACAAGCTTGGTGGTTTATCCCATGGGGCTGAGCAATTATGAAAAAATAACATCTGGGTATTTGCTTTTGGGGCGCCAAATTGCTTAAGTTCATGGTTTTGGCCCATGGTTTTTGGGCGTCTCATAGTGTTATCCTCGGAAGGGGATCCAAGGTACATCATCTGCTCAGATCAGAATTCTATGAAGTGTCAGCTCATATTTGGATACTTGTATATAAATAATACGATTTGGAAAGGTGTGTCATGGTCTGAAGTGAATTGTGGGTGGCATGGTGAGATAGCAAGAAGATCAAACTCATAGAAGAAGAGTCACACAGTTCAAAGTCCGTGGATTCAAGTATGGAGTCTGAAGAAGATGTGTATCATGTGCAAGGAATCTGTCCAAATAGAGTGTTGAAGTGCGTGATGAAGTATGTTGTATGCACAACAGATTTGAGTTTGTAATGTTGTCTGAAATATGAAATAATGTGGTATGTGGTGACCAGGATGGGGATTGGTGTCTCCTTCAGGTTGGTGCCTGTAGAATCGAGAAATTGGTGTTACCTTCAGGTTGGTGCCTCTAAATCAAGGGATAGGTGTCTCCTTCAGGTTTGTGCCTATAAATCATGGGATAGGTGTCTCCTTTAGGTTCGTGCCTGTAAATCAGGGGATATGTGTCTCCTTCAGGATGGTGTTTGCAAATTAGGGGATAGGTGTCTCATTCTGGTTGGTTCTTGTAAATTAGGGGATGGGTGTCTCATCTTGGTTGGTGTTAGTAAATTGATGTAAAAGTAGGTTGGTGCCTAATAGAATATTCAGAGAAGTAAGTTTTGTGGTTTTCTCTTTTTAAAAGTTTCCATGTATATTTGGTGTTCTCATGTGTTGCTTATGTGATTGATGTGTTAAATGGTTTGAATTGTTTCATATTGTTAAAATTGGGCATTATACTACTTCACCCGCCCTCTCAGTATAATCATAATTCCAACAGTCTCAACACTCTCCCTATGTAGAAAGCACATGCTAGGTCCTTGCCTCTTCAGAGGAGATTGTCCCAAGTGAGGATATAGTTGTGGAGGGCCAACCAAGAAAATAGTTTAGTTGTGGAAGAAGCCAAAAGTTTCCATAGGCCATTCCACCACCAAATTCCCCCACTTTCTTTCTTTTGTATATACATAGAGCTACAACCAAATTTTATGCTTTAGGAGCCTCCATTTATATTTTTGGCTCACATAAGCTTATCTTCTTTTGTCGATAGAACAATTGCATTGGTGACAAGTGCTTGCTTGTACGAGTTCCATACTCTTGCACATTGTCATCCTAACCCAAGCATTTTTTCATATTTCCATCCCAAGTTCCATTGACCAATGGTGGAGTGATCATATACATATGATAGGTGGTGAATGTTGCTGGCTTTCATCTTATTAATTAAGCTCATGGAAATTGGTCCTCGGGAGCATTACCAACTTAGATGCCCCTACCCAAGGGAATTTTTTGGCCATACCCTGGGGCCCAAGCTAAATTGGCATTAGTATGTCAAAACTCAGTATTGGGACTTTCCAAAAACATGGGTCCACCAACATGGCACTTTGGATAGGATTTGATCTAGTCAAAGATTGACAAAGGGTATATATACTTTTGGACTAAACATAGCTTCCATAACCCTACACAGTGAGGAGACCCAAAATTCCCCTTCGTTGCCAAAGTTTTGGAGAATAATTGTAGGTCTTTCATATAGCAAGGGCCAACTAAATTTGGATAGGTGATGGATCATTTTTTGATAAGAGGGGTACTATTGTGCTTCTCAATTCTAGACCATAAATAGTTTAGACAATTTTCAATCTTCTTGAGCATCATTTATCGGATGTAAGCTAATGAGAGTGAGTACACATGCATAGCTTCCAACACATTTGATAAGAACTAGTCTCCTCCTTCAAGGTTCTCCATTTTTTTTATAATAGGCCTATTTTCTTCTTTAGTTTAGCATATAGTGGTAGATACCTAATCCTCGGGGATTGGGAAAAATATGTAAATATGTAAATAGAGGAAATAGAGTAATTTGAACATACCTTGGAATTGGGATCCTAAAGGTCACCACTCTGATGTATCTAATGATGTTAAGATTAATTGAAATTCATATTGAGAGTCTTGTTTATGATTCCTCTTCTTGACATGGTATCAAAGCCAAGTTTAGACGTCATTGATGCTTAGTGCAACTCCTTTGCCTTAGGCTCAAACATGTCTCTTTGTTTTCTCTGCAATTATGCTTTCTAGAGCTATTATTTCCTCTGCTAAAAAACCCTTGTGCTTGTCCATTTGCTGCATTGTGTTACGGTGGCATTGTTTTTGAAACTTAGCATTGGTTTGTAGACCACAAACCAATGGTCCTGCCTTGAAAAGCGCTGACCTGACTTGGTCTACGCATTGGCTTGCACTGGCCTGATTGTTTCATTTCTCTACATACTCATATGTTGGTTACTTACTCGGGTCAAATATAGGTTTCTTGTTCGCTGTAATTATTCCTTTGTTGGATCTTTTGCATTCTCTCTCAACATCAAACCTGCCTTTGCACATTCTCGTCCATGTCGACCCTCTTCTTTCACCTATTACTAGATGTTGTTGTGTTCATTCTTGCTAGGTATGGCATTTGTTTTTTCAAATGTGTCTAGAAGCTACCTCGTTCAGAGGAAATTGATCATTAAATCTCTTGGAAGAGTTTATAAGTGAAACATGCCAAGACTATCTAGCACTTATGCGTGAACTCTTGCTGTTGATTTACATTGAGCTTATGGGAACAAACATTCTCACATAATTGTTGCCTCAGAATCAATACCTGAGGTGCCTTGTAATCAATTCCTGAGGTGCCAAATCTCTTCATGCGTGGGATCAAATAGTTCATTTGTGTTTCTTCACCATCAAAATGAGTCCAAAAAGGGTATTTTTCTGTAAAAGCGCACTAAAATCATTTCTTTTCTATGTCATGAATCATTTGTGCTTTGTTCTAGTGTAGTTATTATGAGTTCTTGATAGAAAAAAATAGCTATATTTAGTCTTTCTAGAAAAGTTTAATTAAATATGATGTTGTATTCTCTCAACCAAATCTGTTGAAAGAGGTCATGCTCAAAGCACTGTCTTAAGTGACATAATTAGAGAAAAAAAAGTTCATTCAAGTATCTTCAAGGGTTCATTTTGATCCAATTATTATGATATTTCAATTGAAAATTTTGACCCTATATTAGCTTACATGCAAGATTTCATAAACTAAGGTTCTCTATAAATGAACTAGAGGAGGCTATGCTCAAAATTTTGTTAAAAAAAAACAACCGAGTTTGGGAAGAAGTTCATTGAGCTAAAAGATCAAGATTTTGATGCATTTCTAGTAGTTGTATTGAATTATTTCTATCTCAATTCTGCATATTTCAATTTTTTTGGAGAATGGGGATTGATTATTCTAGAATTTGATGGTTCAAGTATTATTGCTTGTAACATTTATTGGTATAACAAGATACACAACAATTGATATATATACGCTACCAACATATTTATTTTTAAGTAGCCTTTCGTGTGAGAATAAACACTATTCTTTGCTTGGGTCAATTACCATTGTCATTATATGAGAGGTATTAACTAAGCTTTATTAAAAATGCATTCACTCATTGCTGGCATAGTGCTCTCACAAGGAGAATTACCATGAATGGTACAACAAGATTAGCCACACCCTTATCTTCAATGACTTATGGAAACATGTTTGTGAAGAAGGTGGCAATGCACATGCAAATCCCACATCAGATACAGAGCTAGCCAAATGGGAGAATAAGAACAACAATGCTTATGTAGTGATTGTTGCTTATGCAAGTCAATTGCTTAACAATTTAAAAATTGTTGTCAAGTGGTGGTCACGCACATGTAATGTGGTCAGTCTAGGGGTTAAGCCTATATAAAATTGAATAGGTCCAGAATTTATTGTGTCATTTAGATGACGATCGCAATACTTTTATTGGATTCCTCTTTCGGAGAGGTGTAAGATTGATCTAAAGATCATCTCGATCGGATGAGCAGAACATGTACTTTGAATTTATTCCACTAATGTGCTGGGTCGGCCTGGAATAAAATATTGACTTAAATGTCTTAAAGGACGTGTCACACACCCCCAAAGATTCCTATATATTGGAGAGACTTGGAGTTCATTTGACACACATTGGGGTGGAGGAATTCTCTCTCTCGATAGCGCTGAGTCACAGCTTTGTCTTGGATTGCTCGTTATAATAGCCACTGTCAATGACCATGGGGACTTCACTTGTAGAAGGATCTCGGCTGACTTAACGTCACCATCTCATATCTCTGTTCTGGCTTGTCTTCTATCGATCTATTAAGTATGTTCTATCTTCTTCAGTATTGTGCCCTAATCTGAAATGGCATAGAACGTGAGCAGAATTTAACATGGTATCGGAGCCTTGAGAAGACAAAGCCCAATTTGGTTGAGAAATTGTTTTTCTGGTGTCCGAGCTACTGAATGAAGGCCGAGTGAGGAGACCTCGGCTTCAGGTCTGTTGGGGCTGGTTGGTGCCCTAACCTTAGCATGGAAGAAGAACCTTAAGATAGCGTGAAGTAGGCCTAGGGACAGCGTGGACATTCCTGTAGTGGAGGCCGAGTGCTATAAAAGACAACGTCTGTTTGAACATTGCCCTCGAAATGATGAATTCTGGAAATTAAAGTGGGCCGAGTTCAGAACACGAGTTTTCTGTGTCAAACGATTATTTCTGAGCCACCAAGATCCCACCTGGTCACGTTTTTTTTATGGAAGAAGTCACTGTCTGGACTCTGCGCAAAAGTTATTTTCAGTCTATGCTGTAAATCTGAACTATTAACTTTGGACAGTCCTCTATATAAAGACGAGACTGCTGGCAATATTCAAGATCAATTATTATGAAGGAAGGTTTATAATAATAAAGCTATTTCAAACTTTCATCAAATGTGTCTGAGTGCTTATGATATATTGCCGTGATGATGCGTGAAACAGAGGTGAGCCACTGCTCGCCTCTTAGATGTCAGGCAATTTTTTTTACCGGAAAATAAAAGATTTGCAGAGATGATCTTTTGGCATTTCCCGGTCTTGACGTCCCAAATCCTGAGGGTTTCGTCGAAGGAGCCAGAGATGATGAGATTGGACTGGGGATTGAAGTTGACGCAGAAAACCATGCTGGTGTGGCCCTTGAGGGTCTTCACGCAATCGCCCGTCTGGACGTCCCAAATAAGAAGGCTCCTGTCGTCGCAAGCCGAGCAGATATAGCGGGCGTCGGACGACCACGCGAAGTCGGAGACACCCTTGCCTGTGTCCGCGGAGCTCCCGCTTGAATGCTGAGGCAGGAGAAAAGCTGAGGCCGACCATATGCGAATGGTTTAGTCTAGGGAAGCGCTGTCCAGGAGGCGCCCGTCTTTCGAAAATTTCACGCACGAGACCGCTTCGCTGTGGCCTGACAGAGTTTGCTTCAGCCTGTAAATTTCCCGTGACAGACGTGCAAGCTGTTGGCCTCGGGACAGACGTGCAAGCTGTTGGCTGTTGACGTGCAAGCTGTTGGCTCATCGATGTAACCCCGAGTTGGAATTCATAAACGCAGCCCAAGCCATTGCAGCCTGCAGTTGTCCGGATAGTTTTGTGAATTGGCTATTGACAATTTAGTGCACGGATCCGAATTACAGGGTAACTATTTAGAAGATGACTGCTCGGGATCAAACATGGGATTTATCTGCGCATTACAGTTTGAACATGGCTTGCATTGTATATCAGCGTAAACTGTGTCTAATAACTGCCGCCGTTTTTTTAACCTGCCTATAATTGTATTCAAACGAGCACAGTCTCTTTCGAAAATCTGAGAGACCGCGTCTTTCCATGTGCTCGACTTGCTAGGCCTTAGAGGCAAGCAAGCCCCGTGAATGTGATGCAGTCTTAGCTTCTCTCCTCCTGGCTTTAGCGCTTTCTAACCTGTACACACAAAATCTGCGTGAATTTTGCAAAATTAAAGCATTCATTTTGCAGTTTGCAGGGAGAATACGGGCGTTGAATGCAAATTAAAATAGACCCGACTGCAAACTGAAATAGACCGTTGCTGATTGGTGACAGAAAGGGCGTATTTGTTTGTTTTGGGCATTTCAGAGAGAGAATTTAGTGATCTCTGTGGAGAATTTTGAGAAACTCTGGAAGCTTCGATGCAATCTCAAAAGAACTTTCGATGTCATTACAGGCCGAGGTGCAGCAGAGGCAAGCTGAGCAAGTTCTGGGCTGTTTTGGTGCAAGATTAAGAGTGGTTCTTCCTTGTTTCAGTAGGCCGCAGGCCCTGTAGGCATTACAGAGGCACCACAGGCCTGTTTTGGGCATGCTGGAGGGGCCGTAAGGCCTATTACCAAGCACAGCAAAGCAAGGGAAGCAAGCCGGCCGCATTGATTTTTGAGGACAGTTGCAGTGGTTAGAAAGGGATGACAGGGTCTGTGTTGATGCCCTAACCCGATTGTCAAACTACAGCAGATTGCACCAGCTCATAAAGGGGTATGCAGGAGAGAGACAGAGAAGTTGTCTTGGGTGATCATTAATATCCAAAAAGGAGTCCCACAATTCCAAGGAGGATCCCCACTGCTGGATAGATCGAATTGTTGCCTTATTATCAATGTACCCAGACCGAAATTCCTTCAGCAAAGGTCCAAAATTTCCTCTCTGCATTTTGACTGGGTCATAAATCTGGAGTTGGTTCTCTTTTTGCAGGTATAGGAGGAAGAGAACCCTGCACAGTACATCAAGGACAAGAGTCCATGAGATGTAAGTGAAGTTCATATTCAGCAAGCCGTAATGAATGTGATAGTTCTAATTCTGTGATTCTATGTCACTGTCATTATGACAGTGACATAGAAAGACACCCATGTTGAAGCTGGAAGATGTAAGAGCAGTCTGCTGAAATAACCAGAAATGGGCAGATCTGGAAGCAATTCAAGGTGCAATGCCAAGGTAGATTGGATCCCTTGTTTTTCTTTGCAAGCTGCAGTCTTGAAGGGTGTTTGAAGGAGCTACTCACAGAATAACAGGTAGTGGCTGAAAGGACTTCTAACACAAGCTGAGGCTTGTTGATATGTTCCCCTTGTATGTCAGTGACATAGATAGACACCTATGTAGCAGCAGCATGTGACTGTATCAGTCCTACATTGGAGCGTTATGGTAAACTTAAAATGTGAACTGGAAATTTTATGCAGTTTTTTTTTTGTCACATGATTGAATCTTGAATCATGATCATCAAAGTCTGTTGGATGGCTTTGACTGTGGGAGATCAGGTCCTAAATTTCTAGATGGTGTCTGGGATGCCCTCATTTAAAACAGATGTCTTCTCTCGGGAGAGAAACTGACATTAAGAGGGAGAGATATTTGTATATGCTCCTGAGTGGATGTCTTTGTTCAACAAAAGTAGATCCTCATGGCTCAGGGACATATGGCTTCAGAGGGGGAAATTCTGAAGGAAAACCAAGAAGCCATATTAATAACAGGATATCTAGCAGCGACGAGTACTTTTGTACAATTTCGTAAAAGCATCAAGTCTGGAAGGATGCTATGCACGAAGAGTATGAGTCCATTATGAAAAATAATGTCTGGAATGTGTTTCCAAGACCATAAGACAAAGCAGTTGTCACCTCGAAATGGCTCTACAAGATCAAGCCTGGATCTGTTGGAAGTGCTGAAAAGTTCAAGGCAAGATCCGTTGCCTGTGAGGAAGATATAGACTATGATGACATATTTGCACCTGTGGCTCAAGATACTACCATTCGATCTATTATAGCCCTTGCTGCTGTGCAAGGATGGAGTCTTGATCGGATGATGTGGAGACCGCATTTTTCTGCATGGTGTGATAAAGGAAGAGATATATGTGGAGCAACCTTTGGGGTTGGAAGTCCAGGATCGGGACACCCATGTCTGCAGGTTGAAGAAAGCCCTCTATGAGCTGAAGCAAGCACCCTGAGATTGGTACAAGAGGATAGATAGCTACTTGATGAAGCTGGGCTTCACTCGAAGTAATGCTGATCCGAACCCTTACTTCAAGGTTGTCAAGGGAAATCCTCTCATTCTGGTGCTGTATGTGGAGCACCTCTTCCTGACAGGTGCTGACCCTCTCATTCATCAGTGCAAGAGGGAGCTCGCTGCTGAGTTCGAGATGAAGGACCTAGGACTAATGTCTAGGCCTGAAGGTCTAGCAGAGACCTGGCAAGATTTTCCTTTCTCAAGGAAAATACATTATGATTTTTCTGGTATGATGGACTGTAAGTCCATGGAACTCAACTTTAAGAAGTTGAGGAGCAACGTTGCTGGGCCCGTCCTACTGAGTATCGTGAACTCATAAGGACCCTGATGTTCTCAATGAACACTTGTTCGAACATATGCTGTGCAGTGAACACTTTGAGTCAACACATGGTTGATCATAACATTCACTGGGTTGGTGCCTAGAAACTCTTGAGATATCTCTAAGGCACGATAGACCATGGGCTGAGATACACTGCCGGGAGTATGACACTCCGTGGATATACTAATGCCGATTGGGCTGGCAGTGTGGTGGATCGCAAGAGCACATCTGAATGCTACTTCACATGTATATCTGCTTCGGGCAGGAATCTAAAGTCGGCAGTCTTGAGCACCGCTGAGGCCGAATACATTGTAACATGTATGGCCTGTTGTGAAGTCACTTGGTTGCGAAAGCTCTTTGTAAGCTGTTCGAGCATGTGCTAGATGCCACCGTTATCCTTTGTGATAACCAGAGGGGGATTCATTTGTTATAGAATCCCGGGTTCCACGATTGATCCAAGCATGTTGATGGCTCGTACCACTTTATCTGGGATATGGTACAGCGAGGCGCCGTAAGGCTCGATCATATAGGAACTGATGAGCAGGTCGCGGATATTCTCACAATGCCCTTGGGGAAGGTCATGTTCCTAACCTTCCGTGAGAATCTTGGAATCGTGGAAAGACCTATGATGTGGGTCCTGTTGGACGATGAGCTCTGGGAGCTCTGGGGGGCTTTGGGGAGAGCTTCTTGAAGCTATGGGCAACCACAAGGCTAGGCTTGCCAACCTTGGTGGTGTGCTTGGACCCCACCGTTGTGATTTTGAGTTGGTTCACCTCTCATTTTCTGTGCCCCGTATGCATTCTACCCATTGAGTTTAGGGCTCATGGGAAGTACCTCTCATTTGGCCAATGAGGTGGGAAAAGCTAGAGACTATTAGCAAAGACTGATGGACGCATCAGAGATTGCCGTACACTCTATCTAGGATGGCACGGTCCAACCACTTGATCTGGGATCAAGTAGTGAGGTTCTGACCTCCACCGACTGGGTCGATGATCCAACTTCGGGTTGGTCAGAGACTCTTCGCGTGAGTCCGATAGAGGTTTCTGACCTCGGATCGAACTGCACCGGTATGATGTCCTTGTGACTGACCCACTTTTGTTCTGAAACAAAGAGGCCAGCAAAGCAAGTTACGGCGGGATGACGCACGATGTTTGGATTGCACTAGTGGACGGAGTTCTCCCTAGTTGAGAGGGAGTGTTAAAATTGGACAACTAGGTCCAAACTCCGGTTGTGCTGCTCAGATGACGATCGCAATATTTTTATTGGATTCCTCTTTCTGAGAGGTGTAAGATTGATCTAAAGATCATCTCGATCGGATGAGCAGAACATGTACTTTGAATTTATTCCACTTATGTGCTGGGTCGGCCTGGAATAAAATATTGACTTAAATGTCTTAAAGGACGTGTCACACACCCCCAAAGATTCCTATATATTGGAGAGACTTGGAGCTCATTTGACACACATCAAGGTGGAGGAATTCTCTCTCTGGATAACGTTGGAGCTGCGCTTTCTTTGTTTGGATTGTTCTGGGGTTATGTGTGACACACTTGGCTGAATGACCTATTGAAGACTTTGCTGGTAGAAGCATCCTGCTGATCGCCGTAACGGTCACCATCTCTATTCTGCTTCTCGTTCGTCTTTCATCGGCTCCATGCGTTAAGTATGTTCTCATCTTCGGGATGGTGTGCCCTGACCGAAATGGCACAGAACGTGTGAAAGGTATTCTGAACACCTTCGCTCTATCTCAAACCTTTTCGGCGCTTTCAATATTTAAATACTGCTTAACCCACATATTGAAACATAAATGACAAAAGAACAACTAGGTCACAGATTATCATGAGGTTGTGGGTTCTAATTTCAAGACCCTAGTCAATTTTAATGTGTGGTTCTTTGAAATAATTGGGAGGCATCATAAGGCATTTATTTAGAAGTATTGCACAAGAGTTCTCATGTCATCACAAACATCCAATAACATTGTCTTCAACTCAACCAACCATCAAGCGCATATGCATACCAAGATTAGGCCTAACAAGGTAGAACACCATTCAATTATCATTGTCTAGCTGCATCATACATGATGGAAGCATGACGCTACCTAATTTGAATGGAATGTATTAGTTTTGGCTGTACAAGTATCCAAACAATAGCTTCAAAATTAAAAAGGTTCACCCAAGTTTATGTGAAACAAATAGTTTTAATGAGTAACAAATTTTTTTATGTGAGGTTGAAGTTGCTGCAATTATTACATAACATCATGAAAGTGTAAATGACAGTAGGAACAAAGCATCACATATGACAATATCACAGAAATTGATGAAGTAGTTCACGTCTTTGTGCTACATCTATTGTCCAGTTTCAATGGCTCACGTCTTCATATATTATTGTTAAAAATGGCAAGTACATGACAAAAGTCTCAAATGGTCATGTTATCTCAGAAAAATAATCTTCAATGAATTAGTCAGAATGACTATTCTTATTTACATAAAATAAGAGAATGGATACTAACACATCGAAACAACCTAGCATTAGGGGAATTCTGAGGTCTAAAATGAGACTCCTAAGGAAATAATAAAGAAATAAACCAATAAAATAATATTTATAAAGTTTCAATTCACTTTTGCACCACAATCCAGCACTAGTTAAACCAATTCAAAAGTTGTACCAAAATAAAATTAATAAAAAATTATATTGATGTGACTATAAATAAGAATGAGTTTTTTCAAGAAAATTATTATTATGACAAAATAATTAATGCATTTGTCCTTTGTATCAACAATTTTAAAATAAAATATAACATAAATTAGTAAATTTTTAATTATATTATATGTTATTAATTAAAAATTATTTATTAAATGTATAATAAAGGTAATTAATATACTAATAGTAAAAATAATATAATATATAATATAATAAATGCATAGAGAAAGAAAGTAGCTACTTTAAATAAAATGAATAATCATATATTTTTAGCTAAAAAGTAAGAATGACATTATGAGACGCTAGACTCTTAAAAGTACCGTACACTACCGTTGCTGTTCATGAGTTTTTACTCCGCCCATTGAGAATGTGACAAGTAAAATTTTTAATCAAATAATATCAGAATCATTAGTATATGGTATCCCTAAAACATGATTGGTTCTGCAAATAATTAATATATATTTTCCTTAGGTGTTCATTTTAACTTTCAAAATTCCCTAATGTGGCCCTGGTGTTCTCGACCTTCCGAAAACTCAGACAAGATGACCTTTCATAGCTCTTCAAAGGCAAATTTGTCTTAATGAGTTTAGAAATGTCAAATTAGTAAAAAATGACTATTCATTCCTCCAAAATGTATGAAACTTCAAGAAAGGTGACCCTAACCCACTTGCCCAAACACACCAGAAAAGTCTTTCCAAAATCGGAGGGGAACCTCCGTTAGCAATTTATTAAACAACGGCCGTCAATTTAAAAGCAAAATTGGTGGACGGTCGAATAAACATTAAAATGCAGAGGCGGTGGCTGCATGTCACCTCCAGTTTCGTAACTGGCGATGAATCGTTTAACGCTCGCTATTTGTGGTCGGAACCCCCCGAAGAATATGGTTCCGTTACCCCAACTGCAAAGGGACTTTGCACTGACCACATGTCCGTTAGGCACTTCGCGCGTATTAACCCGCTATTTCTAGTCACGCGTGTTTATGTGGTCAAGGTTTTGAGTGCGATATGTAGGGTCAATTTTAAAATGGCCCCAAGCTCTCAACTGTCAAAAAAATTAAACTTAAATACAACTTAAAATTCTATATGGTTAAGCTTACTGCAGAAAGGATTATAAATGGTTATGTAATTATGTAGTGAAGGTCATGTTTGAATTTTCACCACCCACTCCCATCTTTATCCTTAGAGACACATGAACATCACAAGCCACATGCTGCAAATACCTAAACTATTCGTCTTAAGAGAACTCATCCAACTGTCCGTAACTCGTACCTTCAACATCCCACTATCCATGAGTGTCAATGCACAATTATGTTTGTCAATAAAATGAATATTCAAGAATATTTCTGCTTTCACTGTATCCAACATCATAAAATTTTGGTTGTTGAAAACGGCCAGAACATATTATCTTCTCATACCATATTGGTTTTTAACTACATTACATAACTACATGTCTTAAAAGGACCTTTTCTAGTCGTGTTCGGGTTTCTTCTGTTACACTTTTCTATTTTTAAGTATTTTTGAGTAAATGACATGATCACTTTCTGATTTCATACCTCTTATTGGTGAAGATTTTTGACCAAATGTTTTCTGGACTACCTATAATGGAAGATGAGGAAAGTCCAGATTCTACTCTTCCACTCAATCCACCTAAATTTCCCTAATTTCATATTAATGGAGCTACGAACAATTTTTTTTCCTTGATTCTATTGACCAACCATTGTTGTTTTTGACATTGTTTGCTGCTATTATTCACCTAACTTACAGAACAATTAACTTTGTAGTAAATAATCTGGTTTGCATTTTCAGCCTATACAATCAAAGGAAACTGAATACAGCTGCCACCAAATTCTGCTTTATATTTTTTTAAATAATTTGTTTTGAATCAGGTTGTTCCTACCGTTTTTCAACAACCATGCTCGAACAACAATGAACATTACTAAATTTTGAATACCTTTTGTCGTTACGCCTTCTGGACCTTTTGCATCTTTTTACAAATTGTTGATTTGTTTTCAGCACTTTTATACCAATATCGATCGTCATAATTGTCATTATCTTTCTTTTCAAAGAACCTCATTTTCAACCGAAACAACCCATTATATGACCGCATTTAAAGAAAAGGATTATGTAAAACTTTTTTTGCTTAATAATCATCAATATCAAATTTTAATTTCTCTAGTATTGATTTAGCCCTTCATCCATTTCCGTATTAACTAAAGAAGAGTCTAGTTTTTCATATGAGCTCTCACAATGTACTTCCTGTCAGCCTTTGAACAAATGTAGTATTTGTTTCATGAAGTATGAAAGATTAGCTGTGCCTAAAAGTTACAAGTAAGGACCTACTAACACCATACCTAGTTATATCATTAAACAACATCTAATTCAACCAAGTCACTAAAATATAAATAGTTGCAAAGCTCTGCTATGTCTTTTTGAAACTTATAAATTTAACATCTCAAATCCAACCCAAGTGGATATGGTTTATGTACAGTCTCATGATTTAGTTTTCTTGACCAAGTCTTTGCAATTAACTGTGACCCACCCAGCCAACAAGCCAACCCGTGTATGTTTAAATGATCTTCATGAACAACTAATTCTTTCACTTGTTTTTAAAAGGTGATAAATGTGAGACATACTTTGGGAACTGCTTATTTTCTAATTCCTTTTCCCTCCAAGTTCTTTAGTCCCATAGCTATATTTTGTTTCATCTCTTGAATTCAGACCCAAGTCTTGTTCTGCATTGAAAACTGCTTCGCCTTTTCTTGGCTTTCTTGCTTTAAATTTTCTGTTTCAACTTCCGACAAATGTTAGCTTTTTCCTGTCCTTATCATGGCTTAGTTTAGAACAAGAGTTAAAAGTATTTTCCTTTTTGTATTTTCATTTTTCTTCCATTTGCCTTGCATCCTACTTTCCTCATTTCAAATTCAAGCTGGTTTTCCCCTTTGCCTTTTAAATGTGTTTGCTTGGAACACAAACTAATTAGGCTTATAGTAGGTTAAACATAGATTGGTATGGTCTTAGGTAGGCATGCAACCTCCCAGATACTAGACAAAGTGTCTTGACATAACTACTCCTAGTAAAAGACTTTCTTTCTAAATTATTTAGCATACCTGGTACATTTTTTCCTTTCAATGCTCAAATTTTTCCATCTATCAGTATTGGGATGTGTGAGCCAATGGATAAACTGTTGTTTGTCATGTGAACAAACTCATCCATGATAAAATAATCTTACCATATTTCTTGATCTCTCTCTCATTGTCTTGGCTTCCCATCAAACAAATATTTCACCTTCCATTTTCAATAAGCGATGATTTTGTGTTTTACCACCGTTGAAAATTTTGAATTTTCAAATATATCTCTACAATCAACAATCCAATTATCTAGCTTTTTTGGTATTAACTTCACCATTAAACATTAAATCAAATCCTAACATCAAGTTTTAGAAAATGACTTTTAACGGTGTTTTTAACATGTGGTTGGTCTACCTGGGGATGATGGAGAGATGATGAAGATGAAGATAAGGCAGGAGGACACATCCCTTCACCTGCTCTCCATTTCTCCATCTTTCTTGATTATTCTCGCCTACCAGGCTTCTAATGATCCCCCATTCTTCAGAAGTTTGGATCTTTCCTTCTGTCTTTCTTATTCTTTTCAATGAAAGACTCTCACCATTTCGGGCCATATTAAGAATGCTTTCCCGAACACTCTTTCTTCCTTTCTTAGATCCACCTTTGTTATGGTTTTAAAATTTTATTACCCTAGAGATGTACTTAGAGTTAAGTTAGCAGACCAAAGTGTTTAGGACATTCTTAACATAGCAAGGAGTCATAATAGTAGCTGGTTGTCAATCCAAAAGTTTCTTACTATCTTTGCAAAACAAGGAAATTAGTTTAAATGGAACCAAACCTTCTTAAGTCGATACAAAGATGGCATGAACAGGGAACAAAGAGCAAAACTTCAATACAAAAGTACTGGGAGAAAACAGACAAGTTTACCAAAGAGCAAGCCGCTCAAATAATACAACAAATCGTACTGTAAAGTGGACAGTGAAGAAAATGAAGAAGATGCATTAATAAACATGATACTAATACCTGGACAGACACAAAAGAAACCACATATGGGCCATCTAAACTAAGAATCCATACATGACAATGGCGTTTAAAATACACCTTCTCAAGTAACTAATATATGTTAAAATACAATGACATGAACATGGAACAACATATATCATGACGAGCTATTAAAGTGCTGACCAATCCAAATGTATGGGTACCAACTAGGATGGAACTACTATAGATCAAGAGCTGTTCGTATTCTAGAACAGTAGACACAAGAAGACAAATGCAATGAAATCAAATATTACATGAATACAAGAAAAGATTACACAGTGTGATGCCTAAAACCTTAACTCCCCATATGCTTATAACTCTTCCCATCGAAACCTTACCAAGCCCGAGTTTCACAAGGTTCTTACAAGACAAGGTTGTGTCATACCTCCAAAGACAATTTGTCGACAGAAACTGGAACCTTTACAATGTTCTTTTCGGTTTTATAGAAAGACAGTGTTAGAAAGCTTCAGAATGAGGTAGGTGACACATTTAATGATCTAATTTAAAACAAACTTGAAAGAAAAAAAAACCCGCCTATACACGGACGGTACGTAACTGCAAGTATCGATGTTTTACATAATAATGCTGAGTGACAGTGTCTCTCGTTGAACAAAGATAAAGGAATAAAGGTTAAAATAAAAATGTTTCAGACGGACTGAAAGAGAAAAATTTGTCAGGTTAAAACCTTGAGGTTGCTTTGTTTTGCACATGGTACTCTCGCCTTCTAACCTAATTTAAACTTCCTGGGAGATGAGCGTGTACTTCGTGTCTTTATCTTTTCGCCCATTTCTATGTCGTCATATTAATACTCTCTGTCCGGTCACCCTACTTCTTGATTTTCTCCGGAGGGTTTCAGTGATTCATACTCTGTCGCTAATGGTGGTCACATCGTAGCGCTTCAGATTTTTCTCGTTTACCTCTGCTTCTCCAAAGAAAGTATTTGAATGTGTATTCTCGCCTTTGTATCATAAACATTCTAGGCCGCATAATTTCAGAACATGGTGATCCTCAAAACAAAATCTCACAGAATAAAAAACCCAATCATGGTGATGTTGACATGGAGATGGGTGTGTTATGTTTACAAAGAGGTAAAACAGTGGCAGAAGTGAGAATTACAGAGGGGAAGGAAAACGTAACAGAAGGTGAAGATGTCTGAACTCATGGGGAGGTCTGTAAATGTAAAAACACTGCCTAAACATGAATGAACGGATATATGAAAGGTGGAAAGGATGATAACGCTGAAATGATGACGAGGATGTGTCAAGGACAGGGTGGTAGGATGAGACAAAGAACGATGGCATCGCCGCGGGGTGGGAGCGTTTCGCCGCAGGTCGAAGCGATGAAGGGCCACACGATTCTAACGGACCGTACGGTTAAATGAGCGATACAACCGAAGAAGTTAGGGGCGTAACAGATGTGAGTTAAAGTGCTGCAGCCTTTCTTGAGGATATCCACCGTTGATGAAAGGTTGACCTGAACGCACGCATGATTGACTACCGTACATCCTTGGTCGGTGTTAATGCGGTGAAGAGCGGAGGCCAGAGATAAACGCCCGTACCTTCTGGGGCACGATGGCTTTGGATGGAATGGTTTATCCACCCACAAGGAATTCGTCGATATTGTTCTCGACTCTTAATGCGCGGGGAATGGCTAAGCCACCATCGCATTTGGACACTTGTCCAACGTATGTGGAATCGTGCTCACATGGATGATACCGCCGCTCAAACAATGGTAAAGTGAAATTAACCCACGTGTTTTGCAGCCACGGGCAGCGGGGACCACCATGGAAAATCAACTCCGCCTCCGCTACTGATTTTGACCATCTGCCCCATCTGAGTTCAAACTTTTCGGGAACATTAAGCCCCTTTCCCTGTGCTGCTGGTTTTGCATCCTGTCACATGGAAGACAAAACAAGAGTGAAGCACACAAAGGGACATGTTTTATCATGGCTTTGAACTTCCAAGAGCCAGTATTTTTCATGAGAGGGCAATTTATATTTAACATGAGGTTTATGTCACTTGGCGTGTTGTTTCAAAGGAGCCCCATGAGGACATTAGGCCAAAAATTCAAATGAGGGGGAACACAGACAACATGTCTTCTCATGTGGGGTTTTTCCTTCTCGAGCATGCTTGATGATGATTCTTCGCTTTTGGAGTTGAATCCGTCGTGGTGAGAATGTCAATCTTGCCCTCCTTTGTCATGGTTCACTGGAGAACCTCTTGTTTCCACCAATTTTTCTCTCCTTTCAAGCTTGAGCTAGTAAGCATGAAAACCTTTGCAAAAAGTTAACAAGTCCTTCTTGCACATAAAAATGACCAAGATAAAAACTTCTTAGCTAACTCAAGCTTCAATACCAATTTGTTTCTGAATGAAATGTATGTTTGGTCACATTTTGCTATCCACCAATAATTAAATTAAAAATAAGGTTCATTGGGAAGTTTTGTTGGTGCAGAAACAAATGGTTTTTACATCTGCTTAAACAGACTTACAAGAGAAACAAAGTGCACAAAATTATTTGCATAATATTGTCAACAGTAAACTTAGCGTAGAAATAAAACATCACAGACAAGGAGCACATTATCAAGCAAATTGATGGGTGAAAGCCACTCCCTCCTAGGCTATATCTCAAGGGAGCTCCAATGGCATGTCCCTTTCATATTTTATTGCTAAAAATGGGTAAAATGCAGGGAGAAACAAATTATCATACTTTTGTAAAACTTCATAATACTTAATTATCAGGAATGATTATTCATTTGTAGAAACATAGAATGGATGCTCAATACACCGAAAACACCTCAGTGGCCTGGAAGGCTCGACTCCCTCTCGCAAGTACCCAAAATAAGATGACCTTCATGGTTTGGAACTTGCTCCAATGAGTCAGAACAAAATTAGTCAAAAATGACTATTCATTCTCCAAAAAATGCCCAACCTCAAGATGCAGACCCTAATAGTACCTCCAATCACACCCAGTGGAAAAGCTTTCAAAAATTGGAGAATTTCACAGCGCCAACAATTGGGCAATGGCTGTGCCAGTGATTCTGCAGGGCTATTCTTTAATCACGCTCTGTTGGACGCCGGGATCATGTGTCCAAATGTGAGCAGTGTGGTCACATGCTACGTCTGCATTGCTGGCAGAATCTGCTTTTAAAGGTCGCCGTCAGGGGTAGTTGAACCCTGCTGAAAATGGTATTATGTTACCCTAACCGCGTGCAGATTTTGCACTCCATCACACATGTCCGTTGTAACATCATTTACTTAAAAATCACTGTTCCACGCTGCAACATGGCACAAGGTTCAAGCGCTGCTGACACATGGCAGGGGGCTTGCCCTTAGGGGTCAGCTTTCCCAAGCCCCTAATCACGAAAACATTAAACTTAAAAATACAACTGCCAATTCATATGGTTAAGTTTACTACCATAGGAAAATTATAAATAGTTAAAATGATAGTGAAGGTTTTGCCTGGCTCCTGCCGTACCTACCTGGGAAGCACTTGAATTCAGGAGGACACATGGCGGCTCAGAGGCTTGCCACGTGTCACTAAACTATTCATCCAATATAAACTCATCCAACAACAGAAACCTCCTTACCCTCAACATCCGACGCATCCACAGAGTGCTAAAAAGACAATTTTAAGTTTATTTTAATAAAATGAAATATTCAAGAATATTCTCTCGATGGTACCGCAAGCTGACTGCATCTAGTCACTGCATTCTTGATGTTTAAACGTAATAGAATGCGACATATTCTTCCTTTGCACGACATCGGAGCTGAAAACTGTCACTGTGACCTTAATCACAACGATGCAACCTTCTCGCTTGCTCGTGTTCTGACCGTTTAAGTACCATTTTTATATTTTTAATAATGGACATACATTCGATCAACATCACTCCATACGGATTGCATAGTCACCGCTCAACATATGCAAAAAATTATCCGTTTTACCAAAAACTTCGTATTTGCTATTCAATACACACTAAAGAAGCCATTATGCAAAACTAATTGCACGCATTCATAGAATGATGAGATTCACGTGTTTATTAGGTTTCAAACCATTCTCGACAACTTTCATTTTCGTATATTATTTTTGACATCACTCTTCGTCTGAAAGTTTTTTAATTTCAAAGTCCTTTTATTCTTTTCTTCAATAAATAGATGAGGATGTAACTTTCACCTTCCGCTCTTCATCCATCAGAAAATCATTTAATGCGACAATTTTGAGCCTTCTTTGAAAACTTATCATTTTCTCTTAACATGGACTTTGATTTTGTTGTTGCAGATACCATCTTGTTGTATTCTTTCTACTATGTTAACAAAACAAGCTATGTCCTTGAAGGAACAAAACACATTCCCTCTCATTGCCATCAAAGAGAGAACTTGAACAAATTCAATTTCTTTCTCACTCTGAACACCTACGACATGATGTAACAAGGAAAGGTTCACTTTGTGCTTGGTTTTACTCTGATCAAATGTGATCGCCATCACCATGCAACATCCCATTTCAAAGACAATACATTGTGAAACCCAAAAGAAGAAACTTTTAACCCAATGCCTTCTTTTTTTTTTTTTCAAATTTCTTTGTATTTTTCTTGAATCAGCTCTTTTTAAATTCCATATCTGTTCACATTTACCGTCAAATAAATGATGAAGTGAGTAATAATAATTAATTTCTTATCTTGTTTATTCTTTAAAAGAAAACAGAAGCTTAGAAATTATCTATATTTACAAAGATGCTACAACCTAAATGAAACCATAATTTTCATTTGATGCATTTCTTCAAAAGGCTCTATTCATTAAAACATTCTCATGCTTTTTACTTTAACAAAGTGTACCCTTGACCAACATTCACCCTATTTGTCTATGTATTTATGTATAATAGTATAAAACGATATTTTTGAATATGCGCTAACAATGCACTCGATCTCATTCTTTGGAACGTTAGACGCTTATTCTCTCTCATACGCATGAAAAGATTTCTTCCCACTTCAAAGATATGAGGCTACCCAAAATAATACTAGAAAACATTTAAGTAACTTACTTGGAATGAATTTACTTATGAAAGTTTTTGCAAGATTTCAAATCTCAAGTATGCTTCCTCACCTGTACTATTCTTACATATCCAACCCAGTTGATATGTCAGATGAGAGTGGTTTCTAAAATTTCAACTTTTATCAAGTCTTCTTCAAATAAGATTTTCTTGTGAACCTATCAAATAGGGTGTTAACTTGTGCTTTGAACAATCTCCTAACATGAAACACTCAATTCCTTGCTCATCATCTTTGAGTACTATTGAGATAAATTCTAATAGAACGACATTGCAATGTCTTTATCTTTCAACAACCCATTGCGGTGATCTTTGTTTCCATCTCTGCATTCCAACTTTAAATCATGTGTTATTTACAACTGCTTTCCTTTCCTTGTTTTTAAGTTTTTTAGGTTTCATCTCTCGATGAAGTTTTAAACATTCTCACTATGCCTGTATTGGGCAGCGTTTACATGTGAGTTTTTCTTTCTCCATCTGATGGAAGACTTTTCTTACCTTTATCTTTGAACATAATTTCTTCTTTTCTTCAAGATCAGTGGTGTCCCTCACTTTGTCTCCTCCAAACATGTTTCTTCTTCTGAATGTGACCTATAATACAAGGATATTTCTCTATCTAATTTAAAGCATTTTTTTAAACATGAGAATAGAAAATTTAGGTTGCCTAAAAGGCAAACCCAATAATTTAATGGTGTTTCTTAGATATGTAAAATTCACGCTCAAAATTAGTGCCTTCTCTATAAACCCTCATAGGCTTCTCACATCTTTGTCCTTTGCCTTGCTCAAAGTTTTGCCAGTCCATTAGATCCTTTAAGTATTCTGTCAGACAAAATTGTCTCCTCAAGGCAGCAAAAAATCAACATTCTGTGAGTATGCCAGACTCAGTCATGTTTTTCATGTCCTCTCCTTGAGTTTTAGCTTCCACCAAATAAGTGCTAGTACTTAACAATCTTAATGAAGCAAGCTGAATCAGTATTACCATCTGATCCTTTGGGGTATCCCGTAATTACACTCATGTTTTTTAGCTAAAAATTGGCACTGTCTAATATTTCTCAGCATTCATCCCTCCATCGTACATAGGTGTAAAATCAACTTAATGTCAAGCTTTAAAATGGAGTTTTTTACCACATCTTTGGGAGAATATGAGGTGCTTTTGTCATTGTTGTGGAATAATATGATGGTGAACAAGTGGTGTGCTTTGTTGTAGCCACCATTCCCCATACCTTTTGGAGGCTTGTCTCCATATCTTTTCTTTCTCTTTTTTAATTACTTTTATCTCCCTTGGAATATTGGAGCCCCACCTCACATCCTTGTACCAAATCTTCCTCATAGTAGAACTTTTCAAACCATTTTTGTCAGCATCGTAACGTTTTCAAAGGATTTTTCAGTCTTCCTCGTCATATGAAGTTGTATCTCATGTGACATACTTGTTTAAATTCTCCACCCTAATTGAGGTGAAACTTTGGGGTAGTAGAATGTAAGTTCTGTTTTGTCTCTGTTCTCACTTAAGGACCTAAACCACAAGCTTCCTTTCCTCTTTGAATTTTTAACCTTTGTAATAATTCACATACACTTGCAAATGATTGCAAATTCCTCAAACAAACAAGAAAACTAAGCTCTCTATACCAAATTCGATCTGTGAGAGTAGTTTTCTTTATATGTAAAATTTTTTTCATGATTCAATTAGTGTTTAAGCGTTTTATCAAATTCTTAAACACATAAACATTAATTTTAAAATTGAGTTTTTTTTTTTTTTTGTAAAAAACATAATAAAAATATTACTCATAACATATGAATATTAACAAAATTAGGATGGAATGAGTTCACCTTGTAAAGGCTGGGCAGCATTCCCTCTTGGTCTAGCTTTCATTTGTCAGCTCTTTTCATTATGTGCTCAAAAATCATGCTGAAACAATTAAAGTGGGTTTCAATGGTTTAACACCCGCTCCAACAACTTCGTAGCCATCAAAACCTCTATCTCATTCTTTTCAGAGACATCATCCATGAATGATGGGGGAGAAATTAAAAGACACAAAGTACTGAAGACCTGTGTCCATGTGTTAAAGTTTATCTGCCTGCATCATAGGAAGCTTAGGGAAGCTATTGAGATTGTCTACGATGTTAAAATCTCCGCAATAGGGCGATGTGTTGAATATAAGAGCTCTGACCTACAACTCTTCTAGTGATTTTCTTCCCTTTCTTTATTTTCATGATCTTGCTTTTTATTTTTTCCCCTTTTTTTCTTTCTTTTTCTCTAGTTCAATATATTTATCTCTACTGATATTTTCCTTTGTTGCTTTATTTTATAGGTTACAGTCCACTCATACTGTACATAAACAATTACTTTTCAGCAAACTTTTTTCTTTTTTATATTATACAACACCTATTAACTTAAAATTTATTAACCTAACAATTTTAATGAAAAATATTTTAATATTTTTATTAACTATTTAACTAATTCACTAGCAACAAGTAGTGCTTTAAACGACTAGTTTATAATGTTAATACCATGATGTATGCACATCATTTATTCAATAAGATCAGATTAGTTTTTCACCTTTGTCTTAGGGATGAACCATATTAGTTGTCGAAACATGATCAACTTAACGATTAATCCAAAAAAAGCATATTATTCATTTCTATGGACCATAAAATGATCTACTAAAAATGAAGTATGATTTTCCCAAAGTTTTTGTCGTTAATAACCAATAATTTTCCAAGATCGCCAATTGTCTCGTAATAATTTTCGTCAACATTTTTCGCTAACAAGATAACAAATCACGTACCTTCGTGCAAATTGTGATGGTTAAATGCTCAATGTGACCTAAAAACCCATCTTAATTATAATGTCATAAATATGCTTTTTTAAAATTTAAAAATCGGGCGCGGTTCACCTTGCTTAGTGGTTTACGTTATAATGTGATCACATTCGCTTTCAGTCTTCAAACCATATTTTTTATGCTAATATTTAAAGGCGACGAATCCCATATATATTAAAACATAAACGGCGGTGTAACGAAGAAGCCAGTGGGATTGTTGTGATGTTGAGGGTTCGACCGTTCAGGCCTTAGGAAAATTTTTTAGCTAATCGAGGTGGCAACGATGAACGCGGTTTTCGCCTGCCACGGGAGGCTCTCTGCTGGCTCAACAAACATCCAACAATATTGCCTCCTAAATCAAACCAACCAAATAAAGCGAAACAGTTTTCCGCTCTTTGATTAGCTCATCACAAAGAAGCACCCACCCAGTATCCAACACACTAGTCCAAATATCATGCCGATATTGATGAGTATCACCGTATTTATCATAAAATTAAATCGCCCAATGATGATGAAAAATTGTTTGTGACCAAAACTTTCCGTACCTTACGTTACAAGAGCATATGTTGGTTTTGTAGTTGGCTCAAAGTAGATTCAAGAACGAATAGATATACATATACGTACAGGTTTCTAAAACCACAGAAAAAATTTAACTTTTTGTTAATATTTTTGAGCACCATATCGTTAGAACAACACTTTTAAGTCAATATTTATTGTTTCCCATTGCAAATACTGCAGTAATTAAAGATTATTTCACACTTTATTTATCTTTATAAATATGCATGGTTGTCGTATAGCAATATGCTATATGACCTTCTTAAAACCTCAGAAGAATTCATTGATGTCGTTACTTTTGTTTTTTAAATGGTATTTTGTTAATAAGTTCATCTTGCCATTTTGAACCTTGCACCATCAAGCTTAAACCTCCATGTATACTTTACTTCTTTTGTCTTAAATGATGTACTCTACCTTCACTTACAAAACGAGCATTCCTTGTTTGCATTCGCCAACAAAGGAGACCCATTCGGGGACATGTTTGATGGAAAGTTGATAAGTATGTTTGTTGTTAAAATTGTTCTGCACCCAGTAGGTAATGAAATAATATTGAAGCTGTTGTTGAACAAATGTCATGCAAAAATCTGCATATAGTTCTTTATAAATTAGTATATCGTGTCCATTTTCTCAGTGGACTAGACCAATTATGTGTATCATATTTATTTATGAAGCCAAGCTCAACCTACTTAACTAAAACCTAAGCAACGTATACATCCTAGAAGGTATAGCAAACAACCATTTGATTAAAAGCTTGGGAGCCACTACAGAAATATTGCATTTATCTATTTTGATTCTGGGTTCATGTTAACCTTCAAATGGAGATAAATATATGATGAATCAACATTACTACAACACATGTGTTAGGTAGCTTTATGTAGTTTTGTACCGTAAGTCTTTCAAAAGTGTTGTTGAAAATGATGTAACCACACAGCCCTTTATGCTCAATAGCTGGAAAATACTATATTTCTAATAACTTTAAAAACCATTCTCGCCACAGGATTCAATATTTCAAATTAATCACTATCTGAACTCATGCCAAAATTGTTGAATGGAAGAATGAAGATGATTGTCTTAAATATGGTTTCACTGAACATTTTTCAAAAGTCAGTAAACTTAATATGCTTGCTGATGTAGATTCAAAAAATAGTAATACAAAAGCAAATGTTCAATTATTACTCAAAAACAAGATTTCTACAATGTAGCCATTCTCTCACTAACCAGAATATTTGAACACCTGTCATAGACTTGATTCCCATGAAGGTGGCACAAACTGGATGGTGAGTTTTAAAGACATCTTCCCGAAAATTTATGCTCACCAGCACACATTGTCTCCACGACATAGGCAAATAAGAAGATTGTATTATGTTGGTAGAACATTTTTTCTTGAATATCTGAATATTTATATTTAATATGAGAAAGACCAAAAGATTCAGTTGCAAAATCTGTCATGAATTTGACATTGTGTTCACCCCAAAGGGGGGATCCTATCCATAACCTATGGAATATCCTTCAAATCACTTTCCTGAAGTTCCAACTGCCTGATGAAGACCTTTATCACAGATTGATAGGATTGGAAGAACAATTCTTTATGTTCTATCCCAATCCAAAATCAGTCCTAACTATCTGCTAAGCAAAGGTCATTCCAAAATGGCCTGTCATGCCACTTCTCAAAATGGTCATCTTGATTAGGTTGGGAGGATAAGAACTAGAAGTTGCTAAAAACAGAGGAGCAAATGATTGATTATGTGATGATGGAATGTTATTATGATTGTGAATTAAATTTGTTCTGGCCATTGAGTTGTCCTAACTTCCCTAAACAGCTTTTCCAAGATGTATGGAAAGAAACAATGTAGGAGTATGACAAGTTTCTTTGGTGAACTTAACAAATCATAGTTTCATGGACCTATTTGGAACAAAAACCAATTGGTTGATAGTATCTTCAAGCACGTAAGCATAGACTGAAATGGGTTCACTGACAAGAAAGTGTTATTTTGTGTGGAAAAGAATTGCTGTCATGTGTTAAAAGATTATGAAGAACCTTTTCTCTCTACAAAAAAATGAGCCACTATTTGGATTTCTTTGCCTCGCAAGGAGGTTAAGAATGGATGAAATCATCAAATGGACAAACATTGTTTTTATTGGAATGGAGAATTAAAAAGAAAAATGTTTTTTATGTCCTCAAACAAAGGTTTTGTTGCATGAAAAATAAAACATGCAACCTAAATTTAAAGGTATGACCTTAAAATGTTAAAATGAAACTAGTATTAAAAATCTTTAATGAGGCCTTTTTTTGAAATCAAATTTCAAACACTTAATCATGATGATGCAACTTGCCTGTCGCGAAAGTTGGCCTTTTTTTTTTTTTCTATCTTACAAAGATATGTAGATGATCTACGATGAAATGAGAAACAACGAAGATTATATTGCATCCATAAAGAAATAATCATGAAATTTAATTTAGGTTGATAGAATTTATATACCTTCTACTAATTACTAGGCGCTGAAGCAATCCAAAACGATATTCTCTCTTCAAAAGTACATTGATAATTATGAACAAATTTACATATTAATGCAATCCTTTAAACCACTCCAATGAAAATGAACCAGTATCTAAATGTATGTTAATTTGATGATGAACTACATAGAATAACTTGTGGGAAGTCTTATCTACCTCACCACCATTAGACCAAGATCATTTGTTGTTTAACTTTTCTAGGTTTATACAAACCTGTGAGGGAGTATTGGTTCGCCGTAAAAACAGTTCAAAGCATGAAAGTGAACTAAGACTTGGACTCCATAAATATTAAATAGGTGGTTGAATTTAGCTTGATGAGATATCTGGCTCAGGAAATTATTGAGCCAAGGAATGTAAGCTGCCTGGTGGACAGGTTATGAGTCTTGGATCAAGAGTTGTTCTTTGGAGGTCACATAAACAATTAACACCACACTTATCTCCACAACAAAGAGGCAATAATATGTGGTAGTTAAGTGAAGAAAATCAAGTGATCAGATTAGGGAAAATTATTAAGATTTGTAGGAGAAACAAGTTAACTCTGGCCTTTTTGATTGCACATTTAAAATTAGTCCGGCCAATAATACGAAATTCCGCATCGTAACCAAAAATTTAAACACAAAGTAACATTTGATTCATACCATGTAGAGTAACAAGACTGCTTTCCACCTACAAAGACATCTGCTAAACAAATTAAAATTAAACAGACATCTTCACCACAAAGTAAGCTTGGAAGAGAAAAGTTTTGAAAGACTTAGAATGGACGTTGATTCACAAACACCCTTCGTATTAGGTGCGGGGGGAGGTGGATGTTCGGGCACTCTAATACTCATGATTGCACAACATGAAAATATGCATGATAAACATAGTAGCCTTGAACAGACCAGAATTCGAAATCCTAATGGTCACAACTTATGTATAATGATGTTCAAATTAATGGAAATTTAGTCAGAGTTTTGTTTGATAATTCCTGACCAATATATAGCTACCTAATTTTGAAAATTACAGCTCACTTTTCATCTTGAACTCAAGGATATATGAGTACCTTAGTTGGGACCCAAAAATGAATGCAGGAATATCAAGAATCATAGTTCGTGGTTTAGAACATCACAGAACACATAGGTGCTTTGTAAGGCCTTATATCCATTCTAGTAGGAAGGTGTCAGAATCCTTGAGTGCTAGCTTCTTGACAGAGTTCTGGGCACATGAATGTTATTTATGAAAAATATGATATGGATGAATAATCAAAACCAATATATAAAGGCAGGAACGAAAACCCATCCATTCTAATCTTTAAAATGTTAACATGTTCTGCATCGTTCTAATAATCAACACGAACGTAAGCTGGTATAATATTCATAATTATTCGATGTGTAAATTAGCATTGTATTATAATAAAACAAATATACCGCAAATTTATTCCAGGAATTAAATAATGACAAATAGAAGCAGGAATAATTTCAAAGATTGAACAATAATTTTATGCCTGATTTCATTTTAATAGGTACAGGAAAAAATTACATTGATGTAAAATGCCTGAATATGAGAATCCATATATTGTTCATTTAGTATTCTACCTTTTGTAAGAAGCTATGAGTTCATCATGATAAAAATACCAACTTCAAATACCTATTAATTTTCAACCTAAAATGAATAAATTAATGATGCGTAAAGGTGAATAAATAATGATTATTTACTATATGCGCAAATAAGTTATAATTCAATGTAGCCAAATTGATTGATAGCCCCCATCATGCTAACATCCCATTTGAGGGGAACATATGAAAGCGCTCAAAGGTAATGGTGTTCAGGATATAATCTTAAATTAATTATCAACAAACGAAGTATCATAAATGTTATACTTTGAAATAAAATTCATATAGCAAACACTCAAAGGAAATCTATTTATGCACAAAAATACACAAATTTTTGCTAATTTATACAATAATCAATTTTTTTGTATTAATTAACCTGTTAATAAAAATGAATACGCCTGGTTGAAATATTTGAATAGGGTGAACTATCTTTCAGTCTGAAAGTGTTTGTTAATTCTAATGCCATTTGCTTGTACAACATATAGAAACAAAAGTATTGTTAAATAACAATTTTATGTAACCTACCTGGGATTAAAAACCACCCATACTGTTTGTAATAATTTTTTAATATTCAAGAACTCAATGAAAACAGTTCTAAATCAGAATTGTAAAAAATTTTCCAGCCTCCTGACCGATGATTAAACGAGATCTTTCATATTAACTGAATGAGATGTCACACCTTGGCAAGAGTTACAATCACTTATATCTACCCAAATTCTTTGTAGAAAATAAAAGGAAATTAATTTCATTGTGGAAATGGTCCACTTTACAATGACAGAACATGTAGAAGGTACAAGACACACTAGACCACAAACCCAACTGCTATACAAACTAATTAATGATGATCTCAGACTCCCGAATATTTCTCTTCTTAAATCACAGCAAACAGACACTATAAAATAAGTCTTTATAACAATGTTTAATAATGATCACAATGATACCTTTAATAATGACCCATGTAGTGATGCCCACTAACATCATGATGAACTTTTGTCGTCATATATCCCCACAGTAAGCTTCAAACATGTTACCTTCCATTCGTTGCTTTTGCTTTTGTTGCTCTTGAACTGTCTTGCAACCCTTGAGCATTTACATGATTCGTTTTTTTTTTGCCTTCCTATGTGAGCCTGATATTGAACTGTGTATTCTCGTTATTTCGCATCCTGAATATGTGATTTTCGTATCCCGTAGTATTTCGTATCTATCTTTCCAATGTTGTGTCCCACCTAATTTAGATTTTTCTGTGGGGAGAGTTATTCTCAATATCTTCACAATGTCTCCTTAATTATGACGTTTTCAAGAGAACTAATTGCAATGCAACGTGCCACAAGTTGTTGTTTTCTTTTCATTCGTTTTGAAATTGATAGAGAAAATTAAAGTCCGTACAATATCTACCACTTTTACATAATTCAACTGATACTCGCGTAGAGAGAGTTACCATTTTTCCGCGTCATGAATTTCTGAGCTCGAAACATCATCACAGTCACATTTTCCGAAATCACATAAGATTTGATCTTAAAATTTTATAGGAGATTCTGTAGATTTTGATTCGCCTACAAAATTTCAGCTCAAAAATCTTCGTAGAAAAATCCCGGGAGCAAAATACCACACAAATGACCTATTTTAGATGGCTAAACTGTTGGGTATAAGTGATGACATGAGGACTACAATTACATGTCGTTGTAACAGAGGGGCTTCAACAAGTAGAAACGTGGAGGAGCCTTAGAGCTCAAAATATTAATTATAATCTTCACACCCATGCTGCTGTCCCCACAAGCCGAGTCACTAATTGGGCACAAACTTCAAACAGAATACCCCCCAAACCCAGAAGAATTACGTTAAAAACAATATATCAAATCTAAAATATCCCGTACAAGTAGAAAACCATAAAAAGAATTATTGATCCGTAACAGTTAAAGTGGTAGGTCAAAATTCCCACAATATTGGGTAGTTCTGTGTCAAGTTATTAGAAACTGGCCCACAACTACCACTGCCACCCCCCCCTTTTGGGCATCATATGCAAGTATCCCCCCATATCATGAGACCTTCTTTCTTACAATATTCTCTCCCTTTGGTATCAATGGCAAAGCGTGTAACCTTCATTAACAACCATTCCACAGAGTTGTACACTTCCACTTCCCTTTTGTCAAGTAGAATACAAAATTAATGAAATACCCAGAATTCCAAGTTTGTGAAGATATCTTAGTGTTTACATACTCTTATGGTAATCAAATGCTTCACTCAATCGTATAGCATGAATAATGAAATTGTTACCTGGGATACCACAAGCTCACATTCCCATGTTCCTTTTAGATAACAAAGAATTTTTTACGAAATAATATATTTTGTGCCAGAATATTTTGCATTGTCCAATCGTTGTATAACATTCATTTATTTATATGTAGAAGAATACCAATCATATCTCCAGACAACCTTTGATCCACATTCCTTAGATGAGTTGTCTATGTGTCAATTTGGCAACCTGTTACCACAGACAAGGATGGTTTTTTTGCAATCTTTCCATGAATTTCTTGAGCATTTCTCGATGTATCATAGATTGAACAGTAACAGTCTTTTCTGGCTAAGATATTTGAAGCTCCAAGAAGAGGTTCCGTTCACCACAAAGACATCTCGAAATCATTTCTACATCTTTTATAGCAAAAATTTCTTATTGCCGATCATCATGTTTGGTCACCAAATATTATGTCATCTCGAGGCTATTAAACGTAATAGTTTTTCCACTCTGTGAATACATATGTCAAGTTGGAGTTCGTACTTGTTGTAGCCAATACCACCACCGTCTTTCCGATTTCAATAATTTGTGGAGTTTAACAGTATTGTGTGTCCTTAATCGTAATATTTTTTCAACACCGAGCAGATTGTATCCATACTAAATCAATACAATATTCTTGGCTAGAGCATATTTTCGAGAGTGACGGTACTCGATTCCATAACATTTACATCCACTTATTTCCAAAGGACATGTGTCATTCTTCTTTTATTTAGAGAGATAATAACTTTTTCTATCTCCGCTATATGCGACGGAGTGTCCGGGCGCATTGGGTCATACTGCTTGTTGTTTGTTGCTCTTGAGCCTTGGAGAGTGAGAGTACAATTATCAGCTTTTCTTTCCGGAAAGCGGTTTCGGTCGTTACGGTCAAAGATCTTTCCGGACGATTTTCAAGTCCTCACTCGCTATGTGTCCAGCCTACATTTAAAATATTCAATATTATTTTTAAATGTTCAAACCTATTAACAAGCTACAAGCCCCCTGGGAGGTTCTAGTTACGTATCTCCTGAATTGTATTCGTTCCCCGGGTACGTAAGTATATTCAGCAACTGCGATAACCAAATTTTCCACACATAATAATAGCTATAAAAATATATTGAAACGTAGATGAAACTTAGTTTAGGAAATTTTTTCCCATGTTGTTTTGTGAATCTTGTCCATGAAGTTCATGCATGTCTTATATCATAGGTTCAATATTTTGTCAGAAGAATGTCCCATTTCTTCTTTCTTCTGTAATCGATGCTGCCTGGCTACAGAAGATCATTGATTGTTGATGAGTCTTTCCAATGCCTTTGAGTCAAGTAAGAAGCTTTGGAGGTTTTCTTTTCTCTACTTCTTTATTAAATAGATTACTTCTCGTTTACACTCCTTTTTCCTTTCTGGTTGCTTTCTTCCAACTTCTTTTGAAGTGATCAATGCATTTGTGTTCTTCAACTTCAATTTTTGAGACCTTTAACTCTGTTCTTCATTAGGATGGAATGTATCTTCTACCTTGAGCTCTTTTATGTTTGATTTCTTCCTTCTTTAGAAATTTTTCTCATGTAGTCAACTTTTCTGTTGTTTGATAATTTCTTGTTTATTGTGCTGTTACAAAAATATTTTCCATTAGCTCTTCTTCACCTAATTGTCTTCATTGGATGATGAGCTATCTTCTTATAGAGAAAGTTCTTTTTGGATCCTTGCTTGTTTAACTTATTTTAAGCTCTTTTTTCGTTTTTTTGGATACATTACTGCTTCTATATTTTATTAAATGACCAACCTCACCTCAAACCCAAAATGACATCAATGGAAGTTTACCTTTTGAATTTTCACTAATTCTTAGTTTTCTCTTAGCAGCATATTCTTCTAATTAAAAGACCTCTTCTCCATCATCTTCCTTTTTCTTTCACATCAGTGTAGCATGCCTTTCAATGTCTGAAGGTTGTTTGTCCTTATTGCCTTTCTTAGATGCAATTCAACATGCTTTCTAGATGTGAAGTAGCTCTTCCTTTCATCAAGTCTCTATTTCAGTATGATATGTAGAACCCATGTATCTCTTGTTGATTTATTCAGATGCAGTTGTATCTTAACATCCTGGAGTACCTTGAAGTAGTTCCCTAACGTTCTCAAGAAACTGTACAATACTCTTCTACTAATCGGCTCTCCCAATCTCTTCCAGTATTGGTTATTTCATCAACGTATTAAGTATGCAACAATACAATCTTCTTTGCCCTCGAGTTGCCAAATTTTTCTCTATAGGATTTGAAGTTTTGCTTTTCTTTAAAATTCTGAGTCACCCAAAATATATATTATTGATGGTCCCTTGGCATTTTTGCGCTTTAATAACCCACCTTATGACAAGCAAGATTCACACAAGTCCATCATAATAATGTTCTTTTACTTTACTATTTACCAAATTCTTCTTACCTTTGTTTCATCCTGCACATGTAACCATCTCTAATAATGTCCCATACTCACAATCTTACGGCAGGACCTCCGTTCTTCCTTCTAGAGTGCATAATTATTTTCAATATTGGGAACGTAGGTACATCATTTGTTGTATGCTCCCATGACCTCCTTCCTACCGTTAAATCATTGGTTGCACCAAGCTCGATACCAATTGTTGGAAATATCGAGGGGTGGTGAATCAATATTCCTTTCAATTAGTTACTAGTTAATCTTTCAATTATTATCATGTGTTTGTAAAATGATAGCAGAACGAAAGGAACACAAATGCACATACTTTATGAAGTTCAATTTAACAAAACCACCTAATGCTTTTCTAATAATTTCTTTAATATTCAACCTCCGGCACTGAAAATAAAGCTCCAACTTCCTAGAATCTGAAAGCATTTTTCTCTGTGGCCCACCGGATGGATGATCCAATGTTCGTATCTTTCCGCAGTAAACTGAACGGATGCTCTAAACACTTCAATGAGCTGTTGCATCACCTAGCACCATCCTACCCTTTATAAGAATAAAAGAAGACTGACTTCTTGAACAGGTAGGCTGGTCCACTTATGAATATTGATGTAGTAAAGAAGAAGGCACATTAGACCATAACCCAAACTATCACACAACCACCTAATGACATCCTAGACTCCCCTGCACATCGCCTTTTCTTAAAAATCTTTAAAATAGACACTAGTACTATTTTTAACAATAATGTGATTACAATGACTTATAATGATACCTTTTTTACAAAGGATCGTATTAGTGTTGCTCATCATGAATTCATGTGATGAAATTTTTTGGTCGCTATTATAATACCAGTGTTGCTTTCTTCTATCATGTTACCTTCTACCGCACCTAGCTTTGCTTTTCTTCCACACAGAAAGTCTCCAAGGTCTGCAACCTTCTTTGTCACCATGATCCAGCTTTTTCTTTGCCTTTCAGGAGCCTTTCATTGAATCTAGTGTATCTTCCGTTATTTCACTTCCGGAATATGTGATTTTGGTCCGGTAGTATTCTTTGAGCTACTTCTCCTTTGCATGCCAGCAGGTCTGACCTGGTCGATATTATTCAAGAGAGAGCGTCGGTCTTCCCAATGCCCTCATCGTTATGGACTATATTTCTTAACAGAGTGAACTTCAGGCACGGTGCTGTCGGTCACCTTGCTATTTGTCTGATCTAAAATGATAGAGAAAACCATGGTCCATGCACTATTTTCTACTTCTTTTTGTTGGTAATTTCCAACTGGTTACTCAAAATAGAGAGAGAGTTAGCATATTTTCCCAAGGCTACTTTTTTGAGATGAATTTCTCAGACCTCTGCAAGAACATTGACTTTGCCGCATCATATCTCCAAAAATGTTGTGCACCTTTTGATTCATACTTCTTAGAGGGAGTTTTTGAGATTTTCTTTGTTTTCATAAATTTTTCAGCTTTGAACCTTCGTATAAAACAAGTTAGAGCAAAAATACCATTGTATGATTTGTTTCGTATGGTGAAACTTCTTTACATAAGGAGGACATGAGGATCACAATTTACATAAATGCTTAGGCTAAGAGGAGCTGCACAAGTGAACGTGGGAGGGATTTTGGGGAGTTTTTTGCAAAAAAATATTAATTATGACTTTTCAATGACCTAAAACTGTCAAACTTCATGGGGTTTTAGTGCCCACTAAATCACAAACTTCAAACACAGAATATTCCCTGGAAACCAGGAAGAATTACGTGTGCCATATATCAACCAAGCATCTTCAACACAAGAACCATCAAAAATCATTTCGACTAGAAGAAGACAATCAGTAGTCGTGTACCCTATGCAATACGTTTGGGCAGCTCTCCGTGCTCAATAGACCAATGACAAATCATTGATCAATAGCTTCCATATCATAATGACCCTTCATGAGAACGTGTACCAAGACAAATAACACAAGATATAAGATAATACTAATGGTGTTAGCTAGCAATGTAAATTATGTTTTTTTGTCGCATTTTGTACACTTCCGTGATCTAGGGATATTAGTGACATCCGCCTATTCAATGGACCCTCACCATTGTTTCTTTCTAGTTTTTAGCTTCTTTAACAAAGGCTAAAATTATCATTTTTAGTTTTTTCTGGTCTGAAAATTCTTGTTTTATTTTGAGGGACTAAAAAGATTTTTAGGAAAAAAGGAGAGATTAAAAAAACCCAAAGAAGCTTTATTTTTTCCAACCTCTGCCTAGATATTTTAAAACTATATATTATGATAGCCAAAGACCACATGCCAAAGCACAGCCTCCCGATAGTTGATGTTCAACTCACCCCAATGGGGCCCATGCTTTTGGCGCTGCTCCTAGGGTTAGGTTTTTGATGTTTAGGTTTATCATTATTTCTCAATGATAAAATGCCAAGCCTCATTGTAACATAGTTCAGAGGTACAGAATGCCACATCTCTCTTCTCGCAGAAAGTCAAGAACACACCTTAGCTAGCTATTTTACTAGTACAAGACATTTCTTAGTTCTTTGATATTAATGAAATGGTGTCTTTATTCTATTGTAGTTCTCGTGTTTGTTTATATATTCTGTCATGCTCTGCAAGTTCATATGTATTAGTGCATAATTTATCTACTTGTTTCTTTCTCTGGGCTTTTTCTTTGCATGTCTCAACAAGGTTAGTGTATATGACAGGGATCAACTGCTGAACTCGAGATTGGCCTACAAAACCCAGTGGCCTCCTGGCAAGTGTACAGTGAAAGATGGGTATGGATCCTTGGCTGTTCTATTGAGGCCTCAAGAAACAAAGAATGTGAAGGATGGATAATTTTCTCAAATCTTCTGAATACTACCTATTATGGATACATCTTCATTCAGTGGGGAACCATCTCCTTGATGTACCACTCTTTGCAGTAATTAAATTTTCAGAAATTCTACATTTGAAGGCCGTAGATGCAACAACAGATGGTTAAATCTTTTTAAGGATATTTTTCAGTTCATGACTTTTCCAACCAAGAAAATATTTTTTTTACTCTTAAAGGTCGATCTCATGTCAAGGACTGTAAGTTCCACTGTGAGTGTGTGACTATGTGTCCCTTCACTGTTTTAGCCGACTTTCTTGGAATTATTAAGATACCATATCAGAACAATATTATCACGGAGATGGTAGCAGCAAATACATAAAGTGGACTACGCCTGTAAGTGGGGCACTGGTAGTGTGATAGCTCACAAATAGCTGCCATTCCTCGCATTTAAGTCATGTACTGGTTGACTTGCACACCGGTACTAAGTAAATCGGCGCCAGCATAAGTACATCCGTGACGAGACATGGAGTTCCTAGACATTCTCTGTTTGTGCCTGCCAATCGATAAGCCATCAAGACATGCAGATTTTAAGCTTGCATGTGGACTTTGATCTACAAAGACGAGGTAAGTGTGGGTATGTGCTCCAAACCACAAAAATAAGAAAAAGCCAAGGCGGGAACCAAAGAAACCTACCTGGTGCCAGGGCAAAGGAAAGCACCACAAAGACAAAGAAGGGTTAAGAAAGTGTGTGAGTTCCTGCTAAGAGTTCATTTCATACCAAGAGTGAAAGCCAGCCAAGTTAGCTCCATTTAGGAAGTCAGAGGCTAAGGCTTCCCAATCAAAATGCATGCTTTGGCACCTGATGCCCATCCTCATAAGGGGAGGAAAGGAAAGCATACATGGCTGATGTGGCACATGAAGCATCGTTGCCACCGCCCAAGATCAGCGGGATGAGCCCAAAGATCTGTGTGTTGGAGGGGAGTGACTCTTCCGACCTTATGGGGTGAAGGGTTTTCCCTGGCGCTCATTAACATACCCAGAGCCAAAATAACTACTTGGAGCGTAGTTGGTGGTAAGCACTAGGCCCATTTGCACTAAAAATGCAACCGCACACCATCGGGTGGTCGTACCCATGGCATTTTGACCGTGAGTCACCCATCGTGCCACGCCTTTTCCTACAAAATATCGTTTCTCCTTCATGAATGAGTAAAATCGGTGAGTTTCTCCCCAAAATTTTTTGTGACGTAGAGCGTGTTTACAGGACGAACCATACTTTGTGGCCAAAATACATATAGTAACTAGGCCCACACCATGAAGTTATTACTTAAAGTACCACAAGACATTAGAGGTAGTACCGCAATGTACTGCCTTTTCAACATCACCTTAAGCAATGGTGGTTGGGTAACATCTATCTCCCCGACCGGGGAATTTTTTTCCTTAGTGATTCACCCTTAGGGGCCGTGGTAATATCAGCTACGACCTCTTATTGTGGCTCTCTCCATATGAAAAATAGTGAAGGACAAGGTTGCAGAGTACAAGGACACTTTTCACCCTCCCCAGTAGGGTGATCACACCGTCAAAATAAGAACTCCACTGACACCTTACATGACTGCCAAGGTTACCAGATGACATATTGAAGGTTGGTTTCGTTGAAAGATAAGATCAAGAGGCAGATTCAGAGTCACGCTTAAAGGAACACGAGTTTGGTCATCCATCACTCCGTGGGAGCCCGATAGTACAGACAAAATACTAGACTCGGAGACTCTATATTGACCATTTTGCTGAAAATTCTGTCAACGTCCAAAATAGGTATCTGATTCTGTATGGGTTTACGATTCCATCGGACCAACTCAAGGGGAAAATATTTTAGCAAAAGTGACTAAGTCCGGTTATCAATTAGCACCAATTGAAATCTTCCATGTGTGTGAAGGTTACATTTAATTCCAAGGAGTTAGCTGAATGTGGTTGGCTCACGCTTTTCTGCCATTTAATTCCCCCGCAACCTTTCTACAGAGCATCGATGAATGACATTTTTACATCTTTTTACCCAACCTGTTTGTGGTGGGGTGTGTATTTGGATGAAATCTCCATCTTCAACTGAGTTGTGTAAATATACCCTCCACCAATATTCGAGCGGTCCCACAAATGACTGAAAACACAAGTTAAATGCTAATTGGAGAAATGCATTAGAATTACCTGTGTTCAATATCGGGGCACATCATCGATGAGCGGGGGTGGTGTGGTCCCAACCAAGATACATGCGCTATCTAAATAGTTGGCTAAAACCTTTTCAACTGTGGTCGCCAACAAAGATCCATACTGGGGTCTTCCAACTGGCTGGCAGCATGTTCACATGGATTATTCTATGTCAGCTTTGACCCTGAACGAGCCAAGGAGGGGAGAAAGAAAATTTATTTTAGTTTGAATCCCAAACATAGTATTCACTTGTGTTGAAACATCGTAATCGTCTGCACCAATGCTTCATTACGACCAAGAACAACCATTTGAGAGACTGGTACATATGATTCCGGAATATGTTATTGGCAATTATTATTATCAACAAAGTATCCAGGAGTATTTGGGCATGATATTACTCCTGTTATTACCAAAAGTATCTCACTTATGAAAACTGGAATAAGCCTTAGTTTAGCAGTTCGTTTATTGTCGAACAAAGGACAAGGGAATGAAACACCACCACAAAGACTATCACACTCTATGTTCACAAAGATACAAGGAAGCAGAATGATCGCCATCGAAATGGCTCAAGACACGTGTAACAGTTCTACAGAAATATTAAGTACAAAAGGCAGAAGGCCAAAAATGTTAAAGAAGATCTGTATACCCGAGAACACAGGCTTAAGACGCTTGGCAAGAAAGTTACAACGTATTTGCTCTGATGCACCTTATGCTCTTGCACTCTTGGTGTTCTTCGAAGTGAGCAATAAAATTATTTGGGAAGTACCAAGGTCAATGGGACATTTCAAAAAGTAACAAAACAACATGTGACTTGTAACTATTTTGTCAGACGAACCTTTACCAAGATGTTGGGAAGCAATCGTATGTCACATTTACCGGCACCATTGCCAAATTGGCCATCGGGCGAAGAAAGGTCATATCCTCTCGCTTACCTTAGTCAACCGTAACTAACATTCCATAGATTGGTACTGCCTTTCTGGTCACAAGCATGGCAATGATCATAAGTTGTATTGCCGTAACAGACTTCCTAAGATGGCTACTCCGTGCTCCAAGAAACAGGACACAATGGCCATCACTAAACTCATTTGAATGAGGTACTTTGGGATCCTCATAGCTCATTATTCCCAGCATCTGGACACAGTGTTCTTGGCACATTTTGGTCAAGCTTTTTGGTCACGTCGGATAATGTTCATGTCTACCACTTTTTCACCCCAAACTGATGGCTAATCGCAGGTCATCAACACGATGATCGTCTCAATATTCTCGCGCTCGCACAACTCGAAGAATCCTTGCACGGTGAGATAAACAATTTTCATGTCCACAAAAACCGAGCGCCATCCATAGCTCAAATGGCTACATCTCTGTGGGATACTGATTCCACCACGTTATGCCCTGCCGATGTGTCCATACCCACGCCCAATCATCAAGCAAGATTTGACTCCAGTCCAATCTGGAAGTTGACAGAAAACTTACGCTGAGTGGTCTGTGGATGTCTACCAAGAGGTTCAAAGTGATGAGACAGAACACAATTCAATGCTAAGCATGCTAAACACATTATCAACACTTGGAAGCGCAGGCACCTGGTGGGCAGCTGGTGTTTGCTGTATTTGGAGAAGGAGCGCTCATTGGACCTCACCGCAAGATTCATCACATCGACATGGAGTTCTCAAACCATCAGCAAGTTGCAGGGAGACAATGCTTTATGCCTAAAATTCTACCATTCCTTATCTTGCACCTGTTCAATGTGATTGCCTTTCACCATACTTTCTGGACTATTACCTCCATACATCTGCATTGTAGAAAAATCACACCCACAAAGATAAACTTAAATAGCATGAATAGTCCCAAATACTAGATCATGGACAGCGAGATCAAGAACATCGGCCAATAGAAGATCCAACTAGCATTGCCGAATCGGCCACCCCTGGCTACTGCATGAAAGTACTACTAGGGTTCAAGTTTATAGTAGTTTTGTCTCATGGAGACCATGCAATGGGGACCATTGCTTCACAAGGGGGAGGATCGATTCAATTGGACAGGGCCACCCTTCTTTCCTCCACTTGACCCCACCATTTTTTTCGCTTTTTAGTTTTAATTTTTAGCACACACACACCCCATTATTTTATGTGTTTTTTGGGAACTAACCTGAATGTTTCGAGGACCAAAAGACGTTTATGGAAAATGGATGACTTAAAAAGTCTCAAACTAGTATTCAAATACCGATCTCCTTCGAAATATCTTAGAAACAAGGCATGATGATACTGCCAAAGATTGTACACAAATTTACGCCTGTGAAGTTTACCTTAAATCCTCACCTAATGGGGGCCCATGTAAGTTGGCGTCGTCCATAGGTTAGGTTTTTGGACATGTTTTGAAGGCTTTCATTGCTTTCAATGATAAAAGGCACTCTAGCCATTGTAACATTACTAGGAGGCATGTGCCTCCACATTTCTTCTCAAAGATAAGTCACTATCATTTCCTAGCTAGTTTATTTCATTCTATATGTGTTATTATCGGTTATTTTGATACACAAAATGAAGTTTAGTCACTTAGTTTCGTGTTTATGTTTGTATATGTATTCTCGCTGTGTTCTTGCACAAGTTTGGATTACTTCTCTGTTTCCTTTTTTTCCGGGCCCACAAATACACGCTCATCGCCAGGTACCAACTCTCTTATGCTACTGAATCAGTCTTCCACATTGTTCCCTCTAGTTGACTTGTAAGTCCACATTTCTCTATCAACACAGGGCCTTCACGTCAACTAATTGCTTCTCGTCCTTCAAGGAAACAACACTTAATCGGGCGCTTCAATGCTTTCCTCACATATTGGGGATTTTTCTTCCTCTACAATTTTCTCTGCTTTTGCTCAATGAAGATCAACATAGGGCAGAGGGGCTGCCACCTATCATTTTGGTCAAACATCGCTTTTCAACAATGAACACGTTGGGGAATATCCTTTTCCTGCACAACCTTTAGCTCCTCAATTTTTCCTCTTCAGTGCAGCTACCTTAGTCCACAGTGTTGCACTAGGTTCTCTTGGTATCCATCATGATACCCTCCAACAATCATTGAGGTAAGCAATACCAAGTCCTTCTTAGTATCCTCTTCTACCCTACTAGCATCCAACCATCAACAAGGTGACATCTAGAACTCATCGCTACTACCTCTCCTTTGACCTTGGGATACATGTGCATCAAACAAACCAGTTATGTACAATGCAACAACTCCTAATCCAATGTTTCAAAATTATCCAATCAATGTGCATATCAACTATTTTTTCCTTAGAACCTGTGGTATTGTGCCTAAACTTCAGCCTAGGCTCTCGAACACTTATCACATCATGTAAATTTTTTTCTCCGCCCACACCAACACTATACCAACGTAAAACACTTGGGACATAATATACCTATTTTTCCCCCTTACCATTTAGACATGATTGCTAATTTCATGTTAGGAGTGAAATTTATAGGCCTCTCGATCCTCTCAAATTCACCTCCCACACACTTATCTAGTATCTCTATGCACTTCGTAAAAAAATATATACACACCAAAAAATTCATAAAACAAATTCAAAACTCTACCGATATGAAACTAGGATCTACACTCAAGTTCATCTAACTGCTTCAGGACACAAGTTCCTCAACTTTCTCCGGCTGTGATGCTCTTTTTAGACCTTTAGAAAGTTCCCTAGCTTCTAGAAATAAACCTTCCAATAGGACCCATAAACAATGCTCTCATATTCGCTTCCTTCAAGCTTCGCTCACCCACATTATTAGATATATTCCTTTTGATGTTTGATGTTTGCTTGAAGTGTAAATTCTTTCAATCACCTTGTATTTATATCCTCTGTCAAAGGGTTTATGTGGTTTCTGCCTTGTCATGTTCAAAGTATCTAATAAACTTCCAAGCCATAAAACTCACTCACAATATTAAAAATTAATATCCTAAGCTTTGCATAACTTAGATTTTTATGAGCACTGAAGTATACCAAAATCACTTAGTGTTTAACACCCACAAGTTTAAAATAAGTCAAATATTGGGTTCGGTTTCATGTGCTAATTCTTTGAAAATCTTAATATCCAACCCAAACCCCAATATCAATAGTCTTCTTAGCAAGGGAGATACCCCAAGACTAAAAAGTAGTTTGTCATCATTCTCCTGGTCACTTTTGCATCAACTTCATCTTTTGGTGCCTATAACCACAACACTCCCCGTAGCAAGTGAACACGCCTTTCGGGAAAAGCCGCCTACTGCTGTGCCTTCCATTTCTTATTTTTCCTGAATTATTTCCCCACTCTTCACATCTTCAAGATGTAGAAGCAATTCCTCGCTTCCTGTTCGACCACACACCTTCTGCAGGGCGCGTGTGGCGCGCCCCCCTCACCTTGAAATTTTCTAGAAATTGACCTTCCGAGCTTCGGAATTTGGGTTTTTCTTTCAGAACCCGATATGCCCTCGAACCGGCACTCACTTTTAAACCCGCACCGTCTTCCTTATTTCTTCCGGCGTATATATATATGCGTTTGTATAGTATGTATATAGACAATGTTTTCTAAGTCTCAATCATTAACACCTTACATACGCACAACCCCTCGTTTCTTGAGCTTGCTTTTCATCATGGAACAATATTCAAACCTCTTTCTTGACCGTTGAGACAAACATCACACCATATATGTAGAGTCTTATACAAACAATATGTTCAAAATTGTATCACTTATCCCGACCTCCCACCTTAAATCGCACAAATCCCAACTATTTGATTTTTTTATAGTTGCTCAACATCATGGGAAATTTTGAGTCCCCACACAAACTTAGAGCCCTGAAGACTTCCGCATCTATGCGATGATTCAACGCTGTTAATCGGTTCATGTACCATGAAATGAAGCCAATGGCACCCCCGTGACAGACTAAAGAAAATTCCTCCTTTCTCCAACCTCATGGAACATTATCTGTTCTGCAGAAGTGGGGCACCAGACCCGCTCCTTTTTCTTTCTTCCCCTTTACTTGTCCCTTGCCCTTTCATCAAACATCTGTCAAAACACACTTATTCCCTCCATAGTTGGAACAGTTATCTATCAAGCCCTTTCTTCGTTTTCATTCTCTTATAAGTGCCATGTCACCAGCTCCTTTCTTTGGATGAGGTTGAACTTTAAATTATTCTGGAAATTCAACTATCCCATGTTTATTCCGGGTCTGGAAAATTTACCCTGGCAATGATCCCCTTGAGGAATGACTTCACTATGGAGTAAAACTCAAGGCAATTCCTGTCATCACAAAATATGATGAATGAATTTTAATGGTGGAGTAAACCCTTTCTGCTGGCAATCTCCTACTAAAACTTTAATATGTAACAGCTTACACCATGATAGCAAGTCGATTCCTAACTTAAGACAACTTTTTTTGTTTCAACACAAAGTTAATCCTTCATCATGTATCATCTGTGACTTCAATCATTCCCCAATACTCAACATTGATTCTCTTTCTTTATTTCGTGAACAGTTCTCAAGAGCTGGCCTGTCATCTCATGTATAGCTGTTCTTCCTGAAAATAAGGCATCATGATTCATTCATTAACCATCTAGGAGTTGATCATTTCTCGCCTTCACATTCCGTATCCTCAACACCTTTAAGTATCCCGATAGGGGTAAGTTGGTTTTTTGATTGATTTATCGTTTAATTCTTTCAATTCGGTATTGAACTCAAAAGAAGTTAATCTCAAATTTATTCTTTCCTTCATGTATCACCAGTTCATTCAGACATGAGTTGTTTTCCGTCTTGTGTGGCTTGTTGTAAATGTGATCAAATTCGTATAAATATCCTGTGAAGCCATTGGACCAATCTTGCTTAGAAATACCCCATATGCTTCTAAAATTTCCATATCTATTTACGGTTAATCATTGTGAACTCGTTCACCGGGGATGGATAAAATGGATGACCACATTCCGAGTTCACTTCAACTGCGATGGAGTCCCATCTGTAACCAAATATTTCTTCGAAATAATTCGATTTTATCCATTTGCGTTGATTTTATTTTAGAAAATAATGCAATTATGTCTGGTTTGCTTCACCTAATCAACTAAGTAATTAGGCAGCCATCAGAATAAAATTTGTTACCAAAATGTAGTGTTATGTGTATTTAAGACTAATAATAAAGCTTTTGTATACATATATTTGAGGGAACCAAAGGATGACACAGAGATAGTTCTTTATGGAATCATCGTTACTTTATGGAGGATTGTTCCATGTGTGCGTAGGGATAATGTCCATAGGGCCTCACATATTCGTTAGCTTGAAAGCACTGAGATATTCACGTAAATTTCTGGCCATTCCTTTCAAATCATGTTGTAAAACCACAAGAGATCTTTAAAGGTTTATATCTAACTTGTTTGCTAATTCTCAGAGTGGTGGGCTTCCATTTTTACCATTTAGTTAAGCATTTTTCTAGCCTGTCAGAATTTCAACACTTTTCTCCATGTTTTCCGTCGTAGTTTATTACGCATTTAATCTTCCTTAAATGTTCTTTGCTTCTCTCAATCAATTTTTCTAGGTTTCATCTTTTTATTTTCAAGTTACGGTTATTCTTATTTCAACAAAGCACGTTCAAAGGTTGTTTATCGGAACGCTTTTTTCGGCCATAGAGACACAAATGAATGGGTGCTCACCGTATGTCCCATGTTTTTGGAGTTTTAGGTAGCAAAATTTTTCTTCCTTTTTCTCCGTCGTGCTCAACTGTCACCAAAAAGCATCATATCACCTAGCGGTGTATATCCATGTTGTTGTTCCTTTGTGGGCATGTTTTCTTGGTAATGATATTTTATGAGAATGAACAATATTGACCCATGCCCACCAATATTCAAACACAACCTCGAGCTTAGCGTACCGTGGCGCTAATTGGTTGTCGTCGAAATTGGCAATCCTTCTTAGAAAGTTTATCCAGAGTATTACAGAACACTATGGTATTGTCGACCTTGTTTCAACCCTTCAACCTCCGTTGAAAGTATTGATGGTGGTGTTGGTCAAGATTTCAAGATCTATAGTTTTTCTTTGGTTTTGCTTATAGAGGCCTCGTAATCTTTCTTGTGTCTTTTGAGGCTTACAGCTCATCATCTGCTAATGACTTCAATCACGTGCAGCCATTTTCAATCGTGATTTCTTTGTAATTTTAAGTGGGCAACACTTCTATACCCTTGCAAACCTTACAATGTTTGTTGGCTAGGAAGAAGTGGTAATTCAATAAAAGATAGAGTCATGAGATTTTGTGTTTGATGGAAATTTATTCAAAATGCGACAACTTTTGATTGAAATATTTCACTTTTTCTTTGTTCTCCTATCTCGAGCCTTTCAGCTTTTTCAATAGTACTTATGGTTTTTTTCATTTAATTGAATATTTTGAGAAAAAGATTCTTAAAACCCTATCCAATTATAGCTGAGATTTTCTCAAGATAGATTACAAGATACCACAGAGGTGCTATGCTATCTAAGGTACATAAAAACCATACACAACATCACTTCATAACACACATTTTATAGTGTTCTCGTTTCTTGTCCTCCTCTTTATCATAATCACATGCTCTAGCCCTCGTTCCCTCTTCACCACCCAACCCATGTAAATTACTGCCTAAGAGTACAAATTATCTTCATCACCACCTTTTGTAATGGCAGGGCTACTTTAGTTTTCCTGTTTCTCCAAAAATTTTCAATTTCTTATGGTGGTGAAAACCAAATCTTCTGAATAGTAAGAACCACTATTCCCAACAAGGGTGGTTAAGTTTTTTTCCAAGATATGGGAAGGTCTGTACTCCAACAATCCAATAGCTTTTCTTCAAACTAGCGGTTACAAAGTATCACATGGACCGAATTCATTCGTAAGATATTGCCAAGTTTTTCTGTATGCCAAGATCAAGTGACATGGGTGAGCCACCAAAATCAGAATAAGAGTAGAGGCTGTGAATGTTTCTGCCTTGAATGGAAGATCTAATATTGTGGTTGTGTGTAGTTATCAACCAGGCAAATATAGCTTCTCCTTTTACCACAACAATGTTGGATGGTGATGGACTCACCAACATTTAGGGATCTTTCTGATATGGAAGTCCCACTAGACCCTGCCCCGCCCAGGATTCTGTCCGAATATTGCTCGTATGCCAAATTTCAAATATTTTTAAGTCGCAATCGTCGCAAGATAGAGTATTGAACAGTTCAAAAAAAAATAAAAGCAGGTGTGTCTGTGAGTGTTCAGCGTTTAAATGTGTCAAAGTTATTAGCGGGGAGGGGTGAGAAGGGCAAGAGTGCCCTGGAAGAGAGGAGAAACACCCAAGAAGAGACACACATGAACAATAAGAGATCCTATCAACATCTAACAGAACCAAAATATGTGACCATAATACAACCAATGAACAATAAAGACATGTTCAAAATCCCATATTGTGTCCACATGATGGGAAAAATAACAACTATTAAAATGTCTTAAACAACAAGTACTAAAATAATTAAAACATGTCAATCAATTCAGCACATGAAAGCAAACATGAAATAAAACATGACATAGTAGGAATAGTCTTACAAATATTCACATAATCCATGCATGAAGAAATGACATGGTCTTGCTTTTAATATTAAGTAAAAATTTCCAAATATTACCGTGTACACAATGAAATATCACTAGCCCTCAATAGTGATGCCAGCTACCCTGTTCTCAAAATAACTAGCTTATCTCCTCTATGCTTTGTGAGAGGAGCCAAGGTGAAAAGTCCTTTTTTCTTTAGAACAACGTTCTTGCATATATAACAATGATGTAAGTGATGAGGGGGTTTTGGAGCTTCTGAGAGAATTCAGCAATGCACAGCCCAGGATATGTCGAGGAGAAATCACATGGGATGGAGTGGGAGCCAAGTATGGACTAGAGTGATACTAAATGAACACATTGTGTGCCTGGGAGACAAGGGAAGTTAAGCACATGCAATTTGTTCAAAACGAAATTCTAAGGATGATCTTCACAGTTAGAGACCTATTAAATGCGTAGTTAAGGCCAAGTTTGAAGAGGAATTGGTAACTGGTCACAAGGTCAAGGCTTGAGAGAATTGGAAGTGCACAATGTAATAGTCTCTAGGCGGTGGAACTTATTAATGAGCAAGTTGCCAAGAGGAAAGGTTATCACAACCATAGGAATCAAGATACTCACAATTCATGCTCAAGGAGGTCTGGCAGAAGCTTAGGTTATTATTGGGAAGCTTTTTCCAAGAAATGGATAAGTGTGGGGACTAGTGAGACTAATGTGAACAAAGAGCGTAACTGGACCATGATCACAATGAGAACATTGACACAGAAACAAAAATATAGATCATCCATGACACATGAACAATTTATTTCATCCGCAGAAATATTTATTTAATAAATCCTTACGAGAAGTGCTGCACAGACCAAGACACACTTTACTTAGCCCAGATGAGATGTTCTAGTTAATAACAATAAAAATTTGGAAATGAGGTGAAAACACATATGGTTAGAACAACTATTTACACAAAGACATCTTTAAACCACTCATAACACGTTAGTATACATGATGCGACCAACATGCTAAATGTTTGACAACATTTTTTCCTTTTATATTGGCAAAAGTTGACTAAAACACTGTGGAAAAAAAACAGAACTAGGCCAGCCATAACAACAATGTAAAATACTAAGGATGATCTGAAATGAGAGGTAGGTCACCCTTGGGAGGGTGCGATATAGTGACAACACCAGTGACACATTGCAGGAATTCCAGCTTTCCGCTTAGTTAACCTTTCCATGGTAGCCTCGTTCTTTGGGTATACGTCTGGCCGTGCAGATTAATTTTTCCTCCCCACTTACCCCATGAATAGACATGGCCCCACTATATCTTTCTCAAGAAAAACAACGTAAAACTACAACAATATCACAAATTTTTTGGAAGTTTCAGAAGGGTAGCAGTCTGCAAAGTACAAGATTAATGTGAGTAGCACTTTTTCATCTCTCAAAGGTCGCTCCTGGTTACCAGAGGCTGAGACAGTCTCTGCTCAGAAAGTTACCACATGAACACAAACATCAAGCCCCGCTCTCCCAACTAGTCGAATAGTAATCATGACGTTGCTTACTTCAATTTCTCACTGTGAAGTCTTTCTTTGCCTATATATGAGAGACTGCACAGCATTGGCATGTTACCACTTTGGATGGGGAAGATGGATCCCCAATTATTGGTGCTTTTTGTGAGAGGTTGTTCTTTCAAGAAAGCATATATAGACCTTTGATTTAGGTTTAATCCATTTATATTTTTCCCCCCCTTCTCCTCTTCTACACTGAGCACAAGTAAACACCAAAAAATAAAGAACAAATGTAAGAATGTTGCTTCAAATATACAGAAGTAGTTCATGGCTTTTAATCCAAAAATCTCTCAGCAGATGGACTGTACATTTTCTCTGAACTTCATTGACCAAAATATAACCAAAATGCAAGGAAGAAATATCAAGGTTTAGCTGTAATGTTGGTGCTAAGCCACACTACTGTTTAGACTTCAACCACACACACATGCTAAGAAGAAAAACATACCCTTATGCAATAAATATGATCACACATAATGAAAACCAAAAAAATCATGGAATAAATAAAAACTATGTACATAGTGTAGGAACAACCTACATTATCTTTGAAAATAAAGTTTAAGTCTCTGGACATTATGATGTGGAGTCAATTTTCTTCTTCGTCAAGTGATTGGCAGTAACTGTGTTGGAATATTTTGAATCTTGTACTGTCCAATCTGTAGGTTTTGAACTGTGTTTGTTTTTTGTTCTTTGTGGGGATTTATCCCACTAACATCAAGTCTACCCACATTAGCCCATTTTCTTCTGTATACTTTTTCTAACCAACCCTTGATACCTCACCAAGGAAGGAAATTTTTTATTTTACTTTTCAACTTTTCTTGACATAACTTGTAAAGAGTGTCCATTGTACACTATCAATGTTGTTGCTTTCTGGGATTCTGGAAAGTTGGAGAGCACATATGGGATATTTGGGGGAGTGATGTCGATTTATAATTCACAGGCTATGGAGGTGTTCAGAGGGCTTTGGTATGACTCAACAATCACAAAGTTATCGGGCACAAAGTGGAGTTCAGCTCTCTTCCGTTGAGAATATGGTATTGATGATACAAATGAGTGTTCTTATGGCTAGACCAACAAGACCATTCCCAGACAGTAATCGAATGTTTTAATAACGTTGTAGCTGAAAAATCGTAAGCGCTAGCAACAAAAGTACAATATCAAACAAGTGAAGTAGGAATGCTCAAACTCGAAACGATATTCTTAGCTATGAAAATTAATGACTTCTAATCATTCACCCATGAAAGAGGACCATTTTTATCCAACGATAAAGCAGTTCTGTGGTGAGAATATGCTTCTACTGTAAAAATGTGGAAATATTTTCTTCAATGACATCCAAGCCCAAGTTTTGAAAAGGTTCTTCCAACGCAGACCGCAATGGGTAATAATAATCTTTGTTTCGATGAAGAACAACAATATTGACAACTGTACTATGGGTAAGAGTATATCTTTGAAGAAATGTAGGAAAATAGAACCAACCGTACACCTTATGCGAATTAAAACACTTCCAAGAATGTCCCTCGATTGTTCTTGGTCATGGAGATTGCGTTAACAATTTCTTTCTGGAACCGCAAGGCTAACAAACTCTTTCCTTTAGTAACATCGTATTATAGTTTGGGCACCACCCCATGCACCAATCCCAATATAATTATTTAAGCTATGCCACATTGACAAGATAAAATGTAGGGAACAAAGCGTGTTTCACACAGTATTAAAATACACACAGTTGCTTGCAATATTCCATGAGGACCATTGTGCCTACTCTATATTATACATTTCGATCTTTCCGTCTTCATCCAGAAGAGATTCTTTGCATCCCACTACTTTGGCTAGCCAAAAAGAGCATCGTTGACCTGATTGTGTGAAATGGTTGAAATTCAACTCGTATCCTGAAATTATTATCCATTTCAATTTTCCTACCTAAATCTTTGTTGGACAAACAATGATATGACTAATAAAAACAAAGACAATATAATCGATTTTTCAAGAGATAGGTTGTGGGGTGATTCAACGCTGTATATTGTAAAAGATTGTTTATCCTTGGGAGGAGAACAAGTTTAGGTCCTTGAAGACTAGCACTCATGAAATATATTAGCGTTCATTGTTATGATCATCCTTTTGCATACAGCATGATGACGAGAAAGAGTTAGAGGCAAAGGTGGTAGAAAAAAATATTTATTGGAAATCAAGGTATAGAGAAAGTTCGTTACGATAGCTTGCTTGATATAAACACCTTTTAATTTTTTATCCTGATTTTGTTATTCATCCTTTCTTCACCATCTCCTAATCAGCTAACAATCCTATGTAACTTAGGATGTAAATGTATAAGGAAGCGTGATTTTTCTTAGAAAGATCGTATAAATTTCTCTTGTTCATAGGGGAAAGAACATGCGAGCTAAGCTGAACCTATCTGGGCCTACTTTAACACACTTTTGAAATGATGCTCAAGAGGTTACCCTCAAAATCGTAAAAATACCTACTCTTTGGATGTATATGGGATATCACGTACTACTAGTATTACTTCAAAAATTTTTCTCCTTGAAACGTTATATTGCATGATCCTTTCAGCCACCATGACATTCTAGTAGACCGCTATGTTCAATCCAATAAATCTAGGGAATGTGATTTCCATAAGGTAAATGTTGTATCTACATTATCTAATCCCAATGGCATTCTTGAATGGAGAAAATTTCACTCTGTGCAAAATGCTTTTTCAAAGTTGTCGTGATCCGAGACCAGAAATTGGTTATATCTAGAATAACCATCCAATAATGAAAAGAGCAGATGACCTCGATAACATATTTTCAGATCTGTCTTTAATATAATGGGGACGCTTTTTCAGAGATGCTCAGGTTGTGGAAATCTGAACATAAGCGAAGTTCCCGGACTTCTTTTCCCGGAAACAATTTCTCAACACCCAGCAGGGATTGTCACACTTTATATATGATCCGACCATCCAACAACTTCCTTTATTATTTTTGATTGAGAGGCTCAAGTGCCTTAGCGTGTACTTTCTACAACTTTTTCTTGAACGATCGGGCTCTCTTTGATTGGGATCACGTGTAGACAATTCAAACACAAGTTTTGGAAGCTCAAGCCATAATGTTCTGTATAAACAATATCTCAATACCGCTTTAACAAGAAAATAAAAGTTTGTTCGTGCTTTGTATGTGTTCTTTCCATCAAGTACCAAGATTGAGCTTAAACTTCTCTACATTTTTTTTCTATTTTCAAATTGATTTTCTGCAGCATACAATGTTGAATGGTGTTTTGCAGTATCGTACTGGGTATTGAAAGATATTTCGGAAGTCACACAACCTTCTCCACCACACCAACACCTTCTTGACAAGAAGTTTTGCTTACTTTAGTCACATCTCAATAATGCTTTTCAAGCCCTCTTTGCTCATATAGATGCATCCTTGAATATGCTCATCACCACCAACATGAACATCTGACAGATTATCGTTGAAAAACGCGTAAATTAGCAATATTATCCAGTGATGGATGTGGATTATATATAATTTTCAATAAAAACCGATTCTCAGCGTTGAAAACCATAGATCATTTTTCAATGCATTTGGGAGTTTGTGTTTGCGTATTCTAGGAAACAAAGGACAATGTTAAAAATCTTGGTCAAGGCACCAAACACCATAGTTTTGTTACAATATTTAGTGAGAGCAGCCACAAATCGTATGTATCATGCATCCGTTTGTACAATAACACTTTAGGCCACTATATTTCTTTGAGAACTATAACGTTGAGGTTTGCGGGCCCTTGCAAACCCAAGAGTGAGTTCTTCAAAATGTGAAAAAGCAGCCAGGCATCTCAAATTCCAAGTCATGGATATAAGTTGTTTTTCTCACGTTGTCTATTAAAACACAAACTAACCCGTATACCTCCAGCATTTTGCAACCACTGAAACACATGCGTCTTACAAATTATATACAAGGACTATAAAGCGTACTAGTACTCTTATTATTATTACTACTGTCAACCTGTACAAATCCATTTCTCATCATTTGGACAAGGAAGGAGTTTCTAACTGTGGTGTCTTTGGACTAGGGATGGTTGAGTAAGATAAAACCCCATCCACTCTAAAAAAATTAAAATATAAGATCCGTGTGAAAGCCACAGGCCTGGCTATTTCCATCCAAGGAGTGTTCAAAACGGTTTCTGCATGTATTTAGCCCGAGTTCACTAGGATCTGGTTGTTTCTTCCTTTTGTGCGAAGCTGTTAAATGTGACCACCGTAGCAAAATATCTCAGTTTTTCTAGATCATTACTTTGCTTAACAATTTCATATGCTTTCCAAAACATCCACAATTATCATTTTTACATTAAAGAACTCATTTATTTGATGATAAAATAGATGAGCACATTCTTGAGTCGATCAATTTACGTACGTTGGACTTGGTTTAGCTAGACACCTGTGCCTATGTTTTATCCCATTTTGTGTTTATATTTTCTTTGTGAAAGATAATGGTACTACGTTCATCATGCACCGTAATCAGTCCACAATTGTGTACATTGTAATTAAAAATATCAGTGTTAACAAAATGGAGGTGAAAGTCTATTTTCACTCATAAGCAAACTATTACATAGATCTTGTAAAATCAAAGGAAGTACTTTACATCCTTCCATGAAGAAGCATCGGTGTTCTGTGAGGATCTGTCCATGTACATAGGAGTATTGTCGCACTAGCCCATGATCTTTCACAGAGTCTAAATTGGAGATATTTGGTACCCAGAGTCTCTTTCATCCTTCACTATGTTGTAACTAAATCGGAGAGACCGCTGAAGTGTTCGGAGGCTTAATTAATATTTGAAAATTTGGTGGTGGTATTACTCTTCATGCTCATGCACCACCCTTTGGCCAGGACCGCATTCCCGAATGGCGGTGAGGCAGGCCCCCGAGTTGACAAAGTATCTAATCATCCTTAACAAATGTTCTTTCAATTTCTGCTTTCACTAACTCTTGCTTAGTGGGCTGACCTTGGTTTTTTAAACTATAGTCAAGGGTTCTTCTTCCTGGTTGGGCCACTACCTTTATATTTTCTTGGAAATCCTCTTTAGCCAAGTAGCATTAATTGAATATGCTTCACCGATATCCTACTTTCAAGTGAGCTCTCGCAGAACAATTTTTCCCTTTTCTTCCTGGTGCTTCACTCTCTTTCTATCATGGAAAGCATTTATATATATGCATAGCAATATGTTCATGTATCCATTGTGGACATGTTTTCACGGTGAATGGTATTTTTTATGAAACACAATGATCCATGCTCCACACTCTCAGTCATTCTGACAACCAAGCTGAGCTTTGCAAAGATCGGGATCACATACTGCTGCTTCGAAATTGTATTCCTTTCTTGCAAGTTGAACCTTGAGTTTTCTTCGTTCACAAGGAATGTGCTGGACATTTTTTTCAACTCGCCGCTGTTTAAGGAGTCTGATGGTGTGGGTCAAGATTTCAAGATCGAAGACTTTCTTTCTTTGGGAGTCTCGCTTACAGAGTACTGTGCCATTTTCTTCTCCTCTGTTTTGGAGTATTTTTATAGTTCATCACCTGCAAAATGATCTAATCATGCGGAAGTACTTTTAAACCGCATCACGTCTTCGTACCTTTCCAAGTGTTTTTGTTTCTGGCGCTATCTTACAACCCATATGTTATTTAGTTGGAAAGTGAAAAAGCAGTAGTAATAAAATAGTGATGAGCTGAGGTTTCATGTTTGGCTTGAAATTTCATTCTAAATGTGTTGCAACCCTTTATTGAAATCTTTCACTTTTTCTTTTGCTCCATCCTAAGATTTCACTTTCTTTTCAATAAAATGGCTACGTATTTTGTTTGTCAATGTTTAATTTATTTATAGTGCCTTTCAAACCCCCACCGATATGAGAATATTTAGTATTACCTACAGTATTTTCAATTAATATTCACAAAACAAAAATGTTTTCATATGCAACATCATCATAACATACTTATGCTGCTTGCGTTTTTAGGTATACTTATTCAAACAGTCCTCCACATTTATTATTTTTCTCCCGGGTCGTATTGTAGAGCCTTACGCCGGAATACGTAGAACACCGGAAAATGTAGCGGGTCTCGAGACATCCAACTCATCTTTTGCTTGCTGCCATTGCTTTTGCTTTCTCCTCTCTTTATTAAAATTTGATGATCTCTTCTTCCTTTTCGTTCACTCAAATTGTGGAAAATATCATTCATGAGTACATACACTCATTCTCCTGTCACTCACTCCACAGCCTGGCAAAGGATGTTTCAGAAGCTTTTTTATGCTTCTCCGTTTAATCTGCGACCATCAAGGGGTGGTAAAAAAAAATTCAATAGAGAAACCACTATTTCCGTAGGGATGGTCGTTATTTTTTCGGGTATAGCGCATAAAGTTGTAACTTGAACCAATCAACAATGTTAGAAAATAAATATTATAATAGAAATGCAACATAAATATATGAAAATATAAGCACAATAAAAAACAGAATACAAACTGTTAGAGAGTATTGTTTGGAGATACGTGTTCACTCAGCTTTGTGTTACGCCCACCCCGAACAGCCGCCCTTCCTTTCTGTCATCTTAAATGAAGAGAAACAACTCGCAAGAGATCCTATCGTAATATCCCTCCTGCTCTCTCTCGATGCCTTCTATCTATTTCTGTTTTGTAAAATATACACAGTTGGTTAACAACCGCAATGAAGGTAATACCCCCATAAAAGCAGCGGTTGCCTAGACAAAAAAACACAACTAAACATAATCTTCACCGCCGCATCATCCGGGCCATTTAGCGGCCCGTAATGATTAGAACACGATACTACAAGGCACTTAATATCTATTTCTTTGCTTCTGTGCTGCCCTCAAACTCGGGGGACTCACAGGCGTAAGCACCCCTTGGACCCCCAGGCACCACAATCATTTCGGCCAAGGTTGCCGCCCAACAGTGTCAGGGTCCCATCACCGTGATACAAAATAAAATAAGATAAACTGTGCTCACACCCAACAATAGCTTTTCAAACCTAAGGGTTAATAAGACGGATGGCCATAATATACTTTGAAGAGAGATTTTCAAAAAGCTTCAACAAGTTTCTAACTGTTAAAGATTCACCAACTTCCATCGACAAGTAGAAAGGAATGTTGATGCCTTGGTCGAAATATCTTAACATTGGGTCAGAGGTTACAAACCATAAAAAATGGCTTCTTATTCAAGAGCAACAATGTTCATGGTGCTAGTCCCGCTAACATTCAGTGATATCCTCTATATGAAGTGTACTAATTATACTCACAATTCATTTGGCAGCAGAGTCCCATATACACAGGTCAAGTTGTTCAATTCTTAAATATTTTTCCTTGGTCATTAACCCATTGCTAAGTGGAGAGGGATGCAGCTGGTGCTTTGGCAAAAAGAAGATGTGTGCCTGGTGAGTGTTCATTTAAATGCTGTGTTATTTTATCAGAAGTGAGAAATGAGGCTTCAAGAGAGAGGTAATAGTGCACCACCTAGAAGAGACACACGTGAACAAGAAGGATCTGCTTTAACATCTGTTTGAATAGCTCAAAAGATACAATTCAAGGTAATCCACATGAATAAGAAATATATTTTATCTCAGAATAGACCACAAGGTTGGGATAAATAAGCAGCCTTATTACAAGACATTTTCAATAAGAGCAAGAGCTTCAAGAATTAAAGTGTAAACATATGTAGGTTAGGCTTGGCAAATATTCAATCCAGCATGAAGAATGTGTTGTCCTTGAAGGCTTCTATTATTGGTAAAATTTCAAGACCATGTACATACGAGAATATCACTAGCTCTAATAGTGGAGCATTGGGTACAATTTCTGTTTCCACAAAAGAAATAGTGCTTAATTTCTCATGGATTATGAATGCCAAGGAAAGTCTCTTTCTTTACAATGAGGGGCACAGAGGGAATGATGTTTACCTTCTCGGTGACCTTCATCTGAAGCCAAATGTTTACCTTCATAGTTTTTCTGGCCACATGGCTTCACATTTGCTGTCCTTGATCTCTACTTTAAAACACATTTTTTAAACATACTTGCCTGCCAACTCACAATGTGAGAGTGTATATAACTCTGTTGAGGGCAGACATGAAATGAAATCACTATATGTGACTCTTAATTTAGTGGCATTTTCTGTTATCACATTGATTATGAAGTCTCATTCTGAGAATGATTTCTTCCATGGATTAAAATGACAGAACTTACTGCATTGTTTATATCATACTGAAAACCTTTTTCTTCTTTATTGTCAAAATGCCCAACCACAGAATGTCTTCAAACACTGCCTCAGTCTCTCGATGGTGGCATGAGAGGTGTCACCATCAACACATGAGATTATTATCAACTCAAAACCTCTAGTCAAAGATTGTGAAGATGAATCATTAATCGTAGCTTAGAAAGCGATGTGGTCATGAAAATAAGCTAGTAGGACTACAAAATGGGCATACCTGCTACTAAATGATCCTTGAGCTTTTGATACCATGCAATGTGTACTGGTAGGTTAAGCAGTGAGAAAACTGCTACGTTCAAGAGGTTATAGACAAGATGGGGATGTAACCAGTCGAATAGTATTTTAAAGTGCTTTCCGAGAGGACAAGGGGAGCAGGTTATGGCTGGGTAATTGCAACTTAGGAGCTAAATGGATGATCTTGAGGCTAGAGACTACGGAATATTCAGTTAGGGCCATGTCAAGAGAATGCACTCGGGAGCCAAGGTCAAGGCTACATTGAAAATGCATGTTAGAAGAAGCCCTGGAGGAAGGATTCAAGAATTTCTCATAGGTGCCAAATGGAAAAGGTCACAACTAGAGGATCATGATACAATGCAAAATCTATGAGGTTAAAGAAGTTGAAGCTTTTAGCTTTAGAAGCTTTTCCGTAAAATGGCTAAGGGGATCATGAGAGACTGGTGAAAAATGGTGGAGACTTCTAACGTGATCACACACTTAGAATACTAAGGAAAAAGACTGTCCATGTGACATATGCATACTTAGCCTTGTGACATCTGATGACAATCTCATATTTACAAGTGTGAGATACTTAAGACACATTTTTTGATGACCTAATGCACATTTTTAAGTATACAATGCTTAAAAACTTGGAAATGAGTACAGTAGCAGGTTATATGAAGAAAAACTTATTTACACAAACATGACTGTTGAACCATCATATAACAATCTTATATGTGATGAACTAAATATGAAAAATACTTGTTAGTTTCCTATATTAGTAAGCGTGGGTTTCAAAACACTTCAAGAAAACACATGAATGAGTTTAAATGTTTTGACAAGACAATGTACAAGACTAGTTATACCTCAAATTGCAATAGCTGCATCAGAGGGTTTTGTTAGAAAACAGGCTCATTCTCACTAGCTTTCCTTCACCTTTCAAGGAAACACATTTGGAGACTTCTTCACCCGTTTCTCCTCAACACTTTTGTCTCTTCCTACTCATATTCTTCTTTCCATTGCTCCAATGAAGATTTTTAACATAGGGCAGCTTCCACATACCATCATCGTAATGTTACTTTCTCCAAAATGAACACAGCTGAAGCAAAATCACTCTTCCTAGGTCAAGCAAATCTTTGAGCTCCTAAAATATACCTCCTCAGTAGCCACATTAGTCCATCAAAGTGTTGAAATAGGCTTTCTTGGGTCCAATATCATGCTGCCCTCCAATAGTCCACCAGTTTTGGTACTGTGTACTTTCCATGGACCTTCATCCATTATAATCCAACCATCAACAAGGCACGTATCTGCACACCACCGTTGTCGCTTCCTGATATTGGGATGTGGCACCAACTTAGACCAGAAGAACACTAATAGCCCTGGGTCCAGTTTCCAACTTATCCAATCAATGCCTTTATTTTTGCTTTCTTAGGAATCCACAGTGTTTTAGGCCTTTGGGACCCGTTACGTGTTTCTTGCCTACACTCGTATTAGACAAAAAGTATTTTTCCACACTGAATTTCCAATTAGCCTAAAATATTTCGAAATGTCCTTTTTTTCCATCACTTTTATTGTTACACGGTAATTTGCTCTGTCCTCCAACTTCTATCTCGGCATATTGAGGTTTTTTCAGACTGTGAGTAGTGACAGACTTGAAACCACTTATGGTATCCCCCTCGATATGAAAATAATTACTTTAAAGATAGTTTCCTTGCAGAAACCCTAAAATAGACCTTTTGCCTTGGCGCGGTGTTCAACTAGTTTGGGCCCCCGTTGGAATGGGGGGAATTCACCAAAGAGGGCGCGCGCTAACCGGCGCTCGTTCCACACATGTTTCCGCGTGTCAGCACATGATTTTTAAGAACAAATGGCAAGCTGATTCAACCAACTCAATGAGTCTCAAAATGAGCTCAGAGTGTTTAACCCAGATTCCATGTAGGTAACAGTTTTCCACCACTATGCAGTTTTTGATGATAGGGTCATCCCACTGTCAGGGATCCCAAACTTTTCCACCATATGCATATAAGCTCACAGGCTTTTCTCAGTGTCACACAAGATGCCTAATTGCAGCGATCATCGCTGCACAACCTTTAGGAGCTAAACAAGAGAGAGCGGTCCTATTCCCTCACGAGCTTATTGAGACGTGCTCTGTTGTTGACCCAATCAAGGAAGATCCAAATACGTAGCCTTGGGTTGTATTCTTTTTGTTGTTATTAATGATAAACGTACTTTGGATTATGGTTTATTCATGTTTTTGTTTTTGGATGCAATGAATAAATTTTCTTCCCGACCGATGTATGAACACAGACAGAGCCCTGTGTCATGGCATTTTGCCAGTTTTCAGGTGTGTGTGTTCAACGCAGCAGTGGGGAGGACTTGATTCCAAGTTGGTACAGTAGTTATCATCTCTTTCTTTTCAACACGACTACCTGGCAGGGGACCCGAGGTAAAGGCACCGATTGCCTTTTGCTTTAGCAACTGGAGACCCGCGTCTAGCATGACCCCATCACATGGACCCGATCGGCGCAGTAGGGACCGCCTGGGCCCGGGGAGAGGGGGATTTTCACCCTCCAAGCACCGACACTTATTTAGTATATTGATTGGTTTGTCTTGTCTCTTTTTTGTTGTTTTTTTTTTTGTTTTCGATCAGCTCTTCGGTTTGCCTTCTTCCGTGTGTCCTCCGTTCGGCCCCCCACCCACACCTGATCCCGCTCCCTATTTTCTTTTTTTATTTTTTATTTTGGCGCAAGAACTTGACTCGGCACACCTTGACCTTAGCCAAAGTGCTTAACCGGGGGCGCTTGTTAAGTGCATTCTCGCGTCATCCCAGCCTGGGCGCTGGGATGTGAACCGTGGCGCTCGCTCCAACTCGTGTAAATAAGCCGGTCGTTTCTCGAGCCTTCTCCCGAGCTCTATCATATTTTGGTGCTTTTTTCACCGGCCTGAAAGTTCAAAGTCTTCACACCGGGGTGTGACCCCCATCCTCCAAACAGTTTTTCTCACTAGTCAGCTTTTGTTATCTCCAGCCTCTAGTAACGTAAGTTACAGTGCAGTTGAGCCCATTGGAGTTTTTGGCGGTTGTTCACCAACTTCTGCTGCTTTCTTTTGTCCATTTGGTGTATTTTCCATTGTGTTATTGCATTTATTTATATGATTTCTTTCATTCTCAAGTTTTCGATGGTCTCGCTTCAAAACCTAGATTACACAGTTTATGAGCTCCTTGGGACTCGTATTTGATTTGGAGGGATTTTCCACAAGTTTTATATCCATCATGTTGAGTGAACTGGCTGTATTTACTTCCTTCCGCTGTATCGTTTTCAAATTGCCTTCATTAGTTTCCTCATTTCGTCTAGCATTTTTTCTTTAAAACATCGAAACACAAAACAAGTCTCTTTGCTTCTTCATTAGTTAGTGTACCTGAAAAATTTTTCTTGCGTAATAGTGAAGAACCCTAAAGGGAAAAGCTTTGTGTTCGCTAGGCGGGCATTGGAGTCATGAGGGTTGTTTTGGTGATCATTTCGGGTTATTGTTTGAAAATATCCCGAACCTTCCGTAGGTTAGCTATTCACGAACAAAGGATTTGTAGCAATGGTGTGTATCAGAGGATTTACATAACATTTGTAGGGCTCAAATTGAAATTATTAAAATCAAGACTGGCCCTGGAAAATTTACTCACATTTGGAGCAAAAGGCATTAAAACATAGACCAAATATTTAGAGGTTCAGGCTAGTGACGTGTTCTCGTTAAGTTGTTAAACTTAGTATCGTCGATCATTTCTCTTACGTAGACAAGATTAGTACGGATTTTGTGCTTCTGTATCGTCGTTGCAGCAGGTGAGACCCGCCACTAGGTTTTCATCCTTTATTTGTAGGAGGTCGTAGCCCGCCGCTTACACCCGTGACAGCCCTAAACAACATTCGGTGAGCATTTCCCCACAACGCACGCTGCGCAAGTCCTTGTTTATTTTTTAATTTTTTTGGAACCATGGCATATTGTAGTTCACTAATATTCAGCACACCTTTTGCCTGGGATTTCCGTATATTTGCTTTTGATATTTTTTGACCCATTAAATTTGAAAGGATCACTTTCATGTTTAGCCTTTTCACGTTTGTTTTCCAAACCTTGAAAGAAATAGAGTCACCTTTTATCCCGTTTCTCGACTTTTAAAACATGTAAACAATAAAGTTTTTAAGCCTAATGTGGGTAAAATTAATCACCCGATCACACGCCTTTGTTTTCTTTGTTTAAATGCTTGATTTGCCTTTGGTTTTTTTCCCCGTGTGTTTGTTTTGACCCTTCCTTTTTTGTTATCGTCACAACATGAACCGTGCTTTCTGCTCATTAGTAGTCCTTACACGTACTTATTCAACGTATGTTCTTGTGTCCTCCGTCGAACTCTTAACAGCCCTATTGTTTCATTTTCTTACGAGGACCCGATTCTCGTTCGAGTTTTCGAGGGGACCGCCTGAGTTCAGCCTGGCCCTTATCCAACGCGAATGGGCTCTGGGATAGCTTCTCCTCCACATCGGGTTCAATTTTTAGTCATGTTGTTATACCTCCCTAGTCCTCGCCGTTTTTGGGAGATCTTGCGCAGTGGCTTTCGGGGATATGGACCCACCCACTTTCCTTTGCGAGGAAATTCTCACGTCCGTGTATTTACTAGCTTTTCCCAAAAACAAATCCCCAAGTCTTCGCTGCCTCGCCCTCGGGTCCGCCCTGCCGCGGGACAGGGTCCTGGCCGAAAGCGCGGCCCCGGCTTCCAGTGAGTATCGTCCGTCCACGCAGGGCTCCATTATTCCTTCGTTAGGATGTCTCGGGCGGACACCTCTGCGTCATTCTCGCTCATCGTACTCTCGTTAGGCCACCCATCACGGCTCCCCCCCGCATTTCACGCTCACTGTCACTACTCACCCATCGTATCCGCCTCCCCCCGAAACATCGCCCACATAGCATCCGAGACCCGCAGAACATTCTCCCCGAAGAGCACGCTTGCTCTCGGCGCACGCTGGCCCCGAGGTTGGTCGGGCCTTCCGCATCCCAACCATCCTTATTTTTCCCCATTGCGGACCGGATGGCACCCCTGCGATGTTCATGGTCATGATGATGAGCGGTAAAACCTTCATGTTTTTCCGCAGGCTTATCAGCATGTTCCGCGTTTTTCTGTCCCTCGCTCAGTCAGCAACCCTTCACCTGGTGATGAAACTCCTTTTCCAAGGCCAACCGGCTAGCTTCAAGGTATTCATATGATCCAGAATGTTCCTTAGGTGGCCAACCTTCGGGCTGCTTTGCAAGTAGGTTGTTACACGGCCCTGGCGGGTCTGCAACCCTGAAGGTCATCCCCAAGACAGCTCACTTCCGTGTCCGAACTGGCAACCCCAGTGACCACAGTGTCAACCAGGTATCAATCGCCGGGACCAAGTTGTAAGTGGTCCTCGGGAGGGCACCCAACCTTCAACCCAGGAACTCAAACTCAGTTTCCAGTTGGTCCAATAAGCAAAGCACCAGAGGGCTGTTATTAGGTCTTCCGCTGGCTGTGCCAACCTAAGTATTCCGCAATTCCGGTTTTATCTCACCACCAGCAACCAAGCCACTGGCAACTCTGGGCAGTTTCTGTACCGCTAGGTTGACCCCATTTTAAATCAGGGAAATTGAAGTCCTTTCAAGTAGGGCTAAATCTCCAGCCTAACCAGACAACTCGTTTCACCGTGCTTGCCCTAGGCCCAACTTGTATGCCCTCGCTGCCTGTGTTCAACCTTGCTTCAACCAAAGCAATCTTCATATCTAGTTTAACCTCGCTACCAGTTGACGTACTTCACATGTCAGTCAATCGTCAGAACTCAACTGACGCTAAACAAGAGTCCGCCTACTAAACAAACTCAACAACTCTGCTATTATTATTTACACACCCTTGGACCATGAAATCTACCCAAGGTTTCGTTATTATCAACAACTGTGTTACACTTATATTTTTACAACAAATTTACATACTACCAAACGGGGTCGACATATAACTGGGTCTATACCTCACAGCCAACTCCTTCGCACATCAATAATGCGAATCCATCAACCCAATTAACACGTGTTTACACCCCTATGGTCAGAATCCCTCTCAGGAAAGAACCAATGGGGGCAAAGTTACAGCCAAACCAAGGGGAGAAGGTGGGGCATTTGTCCCCACGGGGACCTTGTTTCCCCAACCTTGCCTTGCTTTTCCTGCCATGTTGAATTTCTGCAGCCAACTTACCATGATCCGATTTTTCACAATCCTGGTCATTCTCCTCCTGTTTCCAACCAAGGTGTTCTTTTTTTTTTTTTTTTTTGCCTCCCCACCTCCATAAAATAGAGAGACCTTCTAGCTTGCAATGTTAGACCTACCATCTGTGGTGTTTTTCAAACTCGTATTATCCATCTTGTCCGTACTTTTTTCCAAACATACCCGAACATTTAAAGCTGTCACTAAGGGTAGACACTATTTCGTGGTTTCTGTAATTTCTACACATAGTTGTGGATTTTTCACATACATTTCATGCTTATTCTGCTCAATATTAAAAGCTGGACGTATCCAACTTTCTGCTACATAAAACACCCATGACCAGATCATATCTATAAGTTTATTATCATCATTTAATGATCTAGTTTGACATAGACCAACCTCAGTCTTGAATTTACTAATTACCACTTCTTCACAACAATACTTTCGCTGCAGGCTAATGGTGGCGCTGCGGTGCAATCATAGCTCACTGCTGCAAGCTCAAACACCCAGACATCCAGGCAATTCTCGCCCACAGCCTCCGTGATATCTCGGACTGGTGCCTGCAGTGCCAGGACCCGGCAGCATTTTAACAAAATTTCATCAAGGTGACGGTGTTGTCAGTCTCGTTTTCAAACCTTCAAAGCTCCCCCACGGGGGTTGCTCAATTCTTCTCAAGCCTCCTGCCTCAGCCTCCCGTACCGCAACAGTGCGTGAGTGTCACGGTGCTATTTAGCCACCCTAACACTTTCAATATAAGAAAGAAGGGTGTATGAAAACTCAAACTCATGCTCAAACCGTATTTTCAAACTCCTCAAGTCGAACATTATTCAACTTCTTCCAAACTTCCACACCGCCCGCACTGTGAACATGAGATCACACCTGGCAAGATTCTCACTACATTTGGGTTATTCAGTCTTTAGTGTCCATGGTTCTCATGTTCTCAAAGAACAATTTATCTTATGCATCTTGTGGGCTAATATAGCCTACCATATCTTAACTATTTAAACCAATTTTTGTGATGAATGAAGTACACTGCCTGTCACCATCATGATTATGCTGATCACTTAGGCGTCAGAAGAAGTTTATTTTTGCCCAAAACCCCCCACCTATCTTCTGCCTTTAGAAATTAAGAGAAGCCACACTGGTCCCGTTGTAGCCACCTTTTCATGCAGTTCGCTAAAATATCTTTATAATCCAAACGGTCAGCTGCCTGCGTACCACAACATTGTTAGTGATTTGGCACAGCCTTTCCTGCATGTATATTGCCACATTGCTTCTCATCACAACTATGCCTGCTGTCCCAGAATTACATGATCTCCAGCCATCAGTCTAATCATCAACTGGTGCACTGGTCCTCCATTTCTTTGCATCACTTTTCCTTTGTTTACACAAGTCAGATCACCACCCCACATCCAGAGCTGCTGTGACGTAAGGTGTTTCCCACCCACGTTGCAGGCTATCTCATCATGGAAGCGTTTTGCCTGCTCTCCTCCGCCCTTACTTTATCTCTCAATGCCCTAGGAGGCATTTTATGGTTTGGAATCAAAACCCCTGGTGTTTTTCCCCGAGAGTTTACCATCACAAAACATAAAAAAAATATTACTGAATGAGAAGTAGTGACAGACGCCAAGTCAACTGGGACCTTTCTGTCGTATTTTAGACTCCATGCATGTGCGTGCGTTTTTCCGCTCCACCCTTTTCCAGCTTAAAGTTTTCATGAGGGCAATTATCACTATTTATCAATTGTTTTTCACCTCATCCTCTCAAGAACAACGCACTTCACGTGGGATTAGATCTCAATCCCCCGACAGCGAGAGATCGGCTTTTCACACCTCGTCTTCGCGGTAGCTTTTTCTATGCCACCACCACACACCGTTCGTTAACATGATTCTAGTCGTATGACCTTGATCATCTCGCCCGGTCAGGACCTATTTTGGAGAATTGATGCTTTAATTTATTTGAGATCAATTATTGATGATTGGTCACAGACCGCATCTTCCTTCGAATATGTTTACGAGGGTGAATAGCAGATGCGATCAATCCTTTGTTCAGCGATGTAGATTCCTCGACCTCGAAGAGAAGTCTTCTCCTCGATGAAGGGCTGGTTGAAACCATGCTCCCCGGGGCATCCGGCTGCATGAGCACACATACCTCGGCTCATGCTCGGCCTGGGGAAATGTCTAATTGTTTGTATGCCTGTGGCCCTGTGTTCCTACCGCTTTCTCTTAAAACATCGACATATTGGACTCACGAGGTCCTTTTCGGGAGGAAAATCAGAAAATATCTTCAAACCATGCCTGACGACGTTCGTCAAACCCAGTGGGGTGAAGCCAAGAACATTCATGTGAGTTACTGTTTCTCCGGAAGAGATTAAGGCATATACAGAACTTTTTCTTCACCGCAATTCGTAGAGTGTTTTTTGCAGGACCTATGAAGAGATGCTCGTATTTGATCCCAGTATATCGTGATGATATTCTCATCTATCTGTGTGCAGTCTGCAAGGGCCAATCGTTTGCGTTCAATGCATCCCTAAAAGTCAAATTTATAAGGCAGCAGTTGAAACCTTCAACGCGGGCTTTATATCCAATTTCCCCACAGAATGGCGTCAATATCGTTCCTACAGATAAGAAGTGGCACCACGGTTCCATGAGCCATCAGAGCATCAATCGTGCTTATCCCAAGGATACTTATCTCACCTTTATAGACTCGGGACGCTCAAAAGATCATGGGGAGGTGAGATTTGCCTCTCACATGGATGGTCAAGCAAGGTCCAAATCGCCATATTTTACCCGTCGGCTAAACATAAGCATCTCACCTTTATATGTTCCAGGGTGTCTTCTTTTGCCACAAAAAAGCCTTGCTTCTCGTTTGAAAAACACTGGCCGCCACCTTCCGTTGTATGTTATTTTGTTTTTTCATGACATTCGCCATTGTCGGTCGTACTGGGATGATTTGTCGTCCATTCGTGCCTTATTTTTGCATCCGATTCCAAACACCTCTCGTATTTTTTCCCGTTGCGTACGTTAAAATATTAGGCTCAACTCTTCACAAGTGCGTCTTCGGTGAGATTCTAGTCATCTTTGGAGATTCATCTACCTGTAAGACGAAATTCGATTAATTTCTTTATCAAGGCCTATCTTAATCCTCCTATCCCCATCCCTGCTACATCAATCACAGAAAGCTTCTTTGTGGGAAAGCAACTTTACATTTAATGCTTATTTTAACCACGCGGAAGTACAAGGGTTTATTACTTTAAAAACAGGACATTCCTTTCCTATTGGGACTATCATGTCATCAATCCTTCAATAAGCTTAAAGTAACATTGTCAACGCTCGTTAATATGTCTCAACTATCATCACGACGTGATCAGATTAACAAGCCATTTTAACACTATAGTTGGCGCATCAGCATAGACATTTAATATGGAAATGAACACATAAGCCACTATCGTTATCGCCAAATATTCTTGAAATGAACCGCTATGCCCACAAAGCCTAGAAATTGGGCATTTGTCACCGCTCTGGTTGTTCTCAACAAGTCCGTTTAATACATCTTTGTTGCGCATTTAAAACTGCAGGATTGGACTCATGTCTCATGACATACATCTTGTCTTTAAAATGTCTGGGGAAAGTATTCAAAATGATCAGTCCTTGCAGTTGATTTAGTTCACAACCACCAAAATTGATGAAACGTTATTGCTTTTTGTTGACATTTGCTTTCCCCCGGCACAACTGCTCCATCCCAACCGAGGACTTATCCTGATGAAACACTTCTTTTATCAAACATCGTGATCCATGTAATGTGAATATCGCGGTATCTTTCAAATATCCATGCTTTCCGTCTTGTTGATGAAAGATGCTTGACGTCAGATCATATCAATCAACCATCAGAGCTCAATGGATACCATTTAGGTTTGAAAGTGATTTCAAAGCTCACCAACGCTTGACCTCTGGAAGAGGTCGAAAGTATGAATGACTACTTCGCGATGTCAGATGCATCAAGGCGATGTCCGGATATGCCACCGTTTAAAATTCTCACAGAGTACATTTTCGGTTGCCTATTCAAGACCGTATATTGGCAACAAATACTGCTGCAAGGTGTATTTCAGCTAGAATAAGTGTCATTTTGTTCTCTACTCCTCATCCTCGAAGCAGGCTATCAGTAGCCCTTTTTTCTAAATGGGGTGATTTTATGACACAACCTCACTCGCTATAAGCATGCTAATCAAATATGTAAGTATGTTTTCTCTGTGGACTACTTAACAAGGCTGAACCGATGCTTACATTGAATGGGCCGACGCGTAAGAAAACCGGCTTTAATCTATTTTCGAAACTACAACACATGTATTTCTTACATTCAGCCATTGTCACCGATCATGGCACCTATTTTTGGATTACCATGGCGAGCAAGCCACATCAAAGTTGGGCTTGCGCTATGATATCTCAACGCCACACTACCCCTCAGTGACCACACAGGTTGAGTTAACAACAATAACATTCGTCAGACAAGCTTGTTCATCTATCAGACCAAACCAACTAGCATCTCCACTTCTTTCAACTCGGGCGACGAACGCGGGGAAGAATGCGACCTATTCTACACCGTTCCCTGCATGGCGATGGTCCTGAAGCCAGCTCTGTTGAATGTGTGAAATTCCTTTCGAAATTGGGAGGAATTATCGCCGACGCTCTCGCGAGGAAGAAATTTTTGGTATTTGGAACGATTAGGCTGAAACCCGCCACTTGGCTGCTGATTATCGCGCCCAAAAGGCGGGCTAAGATTCATTGATCAATCCCGTTTCTCCACGTTCTTTCAGCCAGCGGGGGGACCTTGTCCCTTATACACCAAGCACATGATAAACTGGGAGCGGGTACCGAGTTCTTTGTGGTGATGTTGGGCCCCATATCGTCGAAACGAGTATTAAAAACAATGCACAGTTAATCAATTATGAAGGTTTTTACAACTTAGAATAACATTTAATTTAAGAAGACCATGTTTGTTATTCTTTATGGTGTGTGTACATAAGTATATATTTTCATTTTTGTGCATGTGTGTATGTGTGCTTTCAAAGTTTATTTTCATTGATTGATTGGCTCTTCTACTGCAGATGTTTGTCATCTTTAATATTGTTTTTGTTAGATGGTGCTTCCGGTATTGTGAACTGGCCTTTGCACTGGCATTCACGAACTGTTGGTGAGTTAGCTTAAATTTCTTTGCCATGTTTGTGAACACCACAAATAATGTTGTTGATTATAGTGCTATTTTTAATTATTAAACGAGGCTATGTTAATGATCAATATTTCATTACTGTGTATCCTGGACCAAAGCATAGTGTTAACCACATTATTATTCAAATAGAACCCATCCATTTACGATCGCATTCACGTATTCATTTGCATCGTAAAATAAATTGATTACCATAGCTTCATACATACCTGCATACACATGCACCACAATTATGCGTAGTTGGTCATGGTTTTATAGACATTGTTTAACTTGTAAAAACATCATCATATGTAAAAATATCCATCACAAACAGAGACATAAATACTAATGGTTTTTATGCTCAGTATCACATAAAATTCAAAATGTTACATACCATGAATATCTTGAACATGTCTCTCAAAATGTGCAAATGAAAAGCCCTGAATGACCACCAGGCAGGAAGCTGGCATGTCACCGCCTACCTGGGCCGCTCTGAACGATGACACATTGTAGTACCTTGCCTGTGCTCGATGTCAATGAGCACGTCGCGCTAGGCGAGCATAACTGGGATCTCTTGGAGATTCTATCCAAACTTTGGACTAGTTTATCCCTCGGTACCCTCAACTGAGGACTGCAAGAGGGTTCCGCGACAAGCATTCACAGTGTCTTCTTCGTCACGACCGCAGGGCGTACAGGATTGCTTGTTAAGACTTACAGCATTCAGCACCATTACATAAATCAAAAAGAGTTCTGCCCCAGTCATTATCCGCAAATATCCCTTCACCGAGAAGACTGGTCTCTCGGGCAGAAGTCTACATCGGTTAGGGTTACGTCTTTCGGTACGCACGTTGTCGCCTGGCCATGCAAAGAACTCGACCTCCATGACATTGTTGATGTTTCTCCCCCGATCGGGGCGAGCGCCATTTATCGCAGCCAGTCTCGGTTTCTATCGTCGCAGCGTTTTGCGCGACCACGCCTACGGCCTGGTTGAGATTGGTACCTGCTCAAGGCGAACGACCAAGACATCCACTTCAAACTGCTTGCCGGACTTTCGCACTTTGTCACCGCTGATGTTCACGGCAAAGCGTCTTCCAACAGAAGTAGCGTCGTGTTCGCTATCGACAGCATTTGTTTAGCCGCCGCGCGTACCGCCAGGACCTTAGCGCGAATGTATGGGAGCACCACCGAAAAGTATTAGAACCCGTGATATCGAACACCTTCCTACCACCGACCGTTTTCGTGCTTTCCGGCACTTTTTCTGACGCCTGCTGCTATTTTTTCACTTTATGGCTGAATGCATCAATACTGGGAATCGACCCTTCGGGACAATCAATTACAAATAAACGCGATACTTCGCAGTTCCAACACCTGGTCTTCAAGCTTTCAAAACTTTTTTTCCGTCCTCGCCCAAAATATTGATCAACACTAGTAACCTTAAAACAGTCTTCAAACATGGTGTTAGAAGAACTTTTTAGTATTCAAGTATTTTCGGAGACATTCGTAATGCTTGCCTTCCTCTGCGTGCTGTTTTACCTTTTTCAATATGCTCTTTTCTTTTTTCTCAATTTCACTTTCATCATTGTGGTCATGGTATCTCATAGCCCAAAATGGCTAACACTCTGCTGATCCCTTGAGCACTCTGTAAATCTAGTTGATTGCTTAACTTTAAAATCTTGGGAAAGAGAATTTTTAGGTCATGTTATCGGGCGTTGGCACTTTTCAAAGAGCTTGGGCTCGATGTGGTTCCGTTCGAGCACCATGCTTACCAGACACAGCTCAAAATTTGCATGTCCCTCAGGGTCCCAAAACCAATGGAAAACTATAAAAAATGAATTAAAAAAAAGCCAAGGAGAGTTCTTTCACCGGAACGAACGCAGAACCCAGTCATGACGCATTGATCAACCACAATCGTCATAGTACCTTTGAAATGTGAAAACTCATCACAGCCTGCCAAGAGGTAAAAATTTAAAAGTGAATATGTTTTTTTTTAATTATTTTTAAAAAGGGCGATAATTTTTCAAAGTCAAATTAGGTTTTCTGAAGGTCATTTTTTCCTTCCGTAACATTTATTAGTATTGCTCCAAAATGGCATTAGCCGTTTAGATTGTAGCAATGGTGTTTTTACCAGCTGAAGCATATTTAGTTGTATTTGTATTTTTCACCGTAAAACACTAAAACATCGAGCGGTCTTTCTCACTTTTTCTTCGACTTTCTAAAAACAGTGTCATTTATCGCTTGTCGTTGACTATTTAAATTACCGTGCAACGACATTCACTTAGTACGTTAATTTTTTCGTCAGACAGATTATTTACGTAAAAAAGGAATACCCTGAAATGTATCCGCACAGAGGTTTTCGTACATGTTTTCACTCTTTTCGGATTCCAGGAACTGTCTGGCCAAAAAGTTATTGTTGAGTTACTTTTCTGTCGCTTTTCAAACTTTTCTAAACATGTAAAGACACTGTGCCTTCCTTTGTCGACTCATAAAACCCCGATGACATATTGCCGTAATGACGATACCGAGTTTTCCTCTCAGGCTCGTTAAATGTACCAGAAGGATTTGTCCGTTGAATTAAACTTATATCAAAAGCATATGCTATCCCCTTCAAGTTTGTTTTCGTGCCATCAGTATCGCTTAAAATGGTGGGGAAAATAAAACCAAGATTACCGTTGTGTGGGCAGTATGTTCGTTTCCGGAATATGCATTTCATTCGTATTTTACGCCGGGTTGGTGACATTCATCTTGCTTTGCCTGCTTCTCGTTATGTTTGGCAATCCTTACTCTCACTATTTCTTTCACTGTCATTATGAACTCATACATTTCGATGGTTGCCATCGCTAAATCTACATTGTCAAGCCACGCACGTTCAAGGAAGCTGACCGTGCTTTTTAACCTTCTCCTATTTTTCATCTGACCTTGATTCACAAATATTATGTTCTCTTCTCGTCTCTGTTTTATGAGGAAACACGGCTCACTCTTGACTGGTTGGGTCACTTCTCCGTCGACTCTCAAACTCGCTTACCCACAAAGCTAATCTGAGACTCTTTCGGCATCTTTGTTTCGTATGCCTCAATGGTAGGTTCTTTCGTATTCGGCATGGGCTTGGTCACTGGCTTCCGACTGGAACATTCCAGGCGGGTGTTCGTTTTCGCCCTCAACGTTCATCTCCATGACTGTACCCCAGTACCTTGAGGGCCACCATGCCATTGGTGCAGGTTCCTCCTGTCCGTTAAATTTACTTTCATCAATGCTTGGGTAACGACGACGGCCAATGTATTACCCGACTTCTACCACTTATTCACATGCTTGGACTGCACTGCCTGGCTTGATGAGCAAGACCCGGTAGATTTTTTCTGATGGAACTGCTGCATTTTGCAGATTATCATGATTGGCTACATGACTGTTGATTGGATGGCTTTACCCATACTTGAGTCTATTTACCGATCTCTCACCGGATGTTACGTAATTTTTTTCCCTAACTTCTATTCCGCACATTGGAGGGAATTTCATGACCGTGAGTAGTGTAGTATGACCTCGAAACCACTTTTCATGGAATCCCTCGACAAGGAAAATACCCTTCCGAAGAGACCCTCTCAAAAACCCCAACACATATACTTTTGGTCTTTTTTGGCGCGACGAAATGCAGCTTTAGCTCGCTACCAATGGGAGAAATCCATCGTGTTGAGGCTAGCCAACCACGCTTGTTCCATTGTTTCAAAGCAAGCTTAATATGATTGTTTGGAAAAACAAAATGGCAGAAGTTTTTGATTCTTCACCAACCCTGAAACCTAGGGTTCTCAAAATTAGGAGCCAGAGGTTTGCCCCATCTCCATGAAATAGTTTTTCTGCCTCCATCACAGCTTTCTGAGGATAGGTGTCAACCTGATCACTAGGATCCCAACTTCTCCATTCATTTTATAAGCTGTCATTTTTCCCCACAGCCAGGCATCAAGAGCTTGGTCCTGAGAAGCAGACCATTTGTCAGACATCCTCAGCAGGCGGGGCCAAGGAGAGAGAAGCTGTCCTGTCCCTGATGAGCTCAATGGAGATTGCCCGTTGTCAAGTCACAAAGATCCAGCACGCAGCCTGCTGTATTCTTTTGTTTTGCTGCTGAATAACTGATTATTGTTTCTGGCCTGCGTGCTTTTGTTTTTGATGTGTAATGACCAGCATCCTCGAACTATGCTTGCGCACACAGACCGAGTTTGGCACTGCTGGGGCTTTTGCATGTGTGTCTGCCACCTGTTAAGCGGGAGGATCATGATCTGCTTGGAAGTCAGATGAGACTGGAAGGTTTACTTCTTCAGCCCACTATCGCGTAGGAGAATCTCGTAGGTGCTGCCTGGTCATTTTTATTATTTTTGTAATTATAGATCATACTAGTGACTTAGATTGTTGGACCCAGATTCAACAGAGACCGTCCTGGTCTTGAGAGGACGACTTCAAACATTTTTTATGAGATGATCATATTTGGTTAGGAGAAATTTAAAGGCTTCAATCCTCAAAACTACCCCCACAACTGCTATAATACCAACCTTCATGGCCCTATAAACAAAGATATACACACCACACACAAACAAAATACCCAAAATCACCTTCATCAACAACAGGATCTGGCACTTAGGTCGATTCCAACTGCTTAAGACATCCTCAACTTCTCCTGTTGATGCCTTTGCACTTGTGAATTTGTAGACTGGTCATTAAATAAACACGCTAAACAGACCTCAAAAATAATGCTCTTACCTTTTCTGCCTTCCTAAATTCTACCGCTAACTTTGGTGATACCTTCTTTATGTTTATACCATCGATGAAAACATTCAATCACTCTCAGGTTTATATTTATTCATGGATTCAGTGGGGAACATCAAAAATTTTGGCACTTAATAAACTTCCAAGCTTACATGATTTAAAATACAAAACCAACTAAAAATTCAAAATAATATTCCAAGTTTTCACAACTCATATTTTATGATTTTTAAGGTTTATTTCTCCCTCTTGAGGTCCTTTGTTACTTTCTCACAATCATCACACGTGCCAAAATCTACTTGTGTTTTCCGTCAATTGGTGCTTGGGTGCAAATCTCTAAGAATTTTGCTTCAAGACATTTATTTTTAGTACCTCCAACCCTAAAACTCAAACTCTAGGCTTATACCCCTCTTAAGCGCTCAAATCTTCAACAAAATACCTTTGTGGGTCCTATTAAAGGAATATATTTTAAAGTATTATGGTTGATGTCCCAAATTGGTGGGTGTAGCACCAAATCTTGCCCGTGTTTTGTCCATTATTTAATCAAAGGAGGTCAAAATTATCATTTAATCTTTTCACTAAATTACGTGCCCTACTTAGTATTAAAAGGAGATTTTGTTAAAAAAAAATAAAAGGATTTAAAGGCTCAAGCTCTAATTGGCAGGTTTGGATTTCAGAACATTTTTGTTTCCCATAAAACATGTTTATTTTATGTGAAAATTATTATTATTATTTTCAATGACAAAGTTAGCCCTATATGTGTGCTTCCTCAACTTGTATACACAGCTCACTATCAGAGCTCAAAAGAGCATCAATTCAAGAAGGTACCACCTAATTATATGCAGCCCCTACTTATTGAATATCTAGAGAAAACAAAGCTGTAATTATAGAATTTTTAAATAACTTCAAGCTTTATCATTAACCTTCCGGCCTGTCATCTATATAGAGTTTTTACCTGGGGAAAAAAGTGGCCCGCCTGGGTTACTCTCAAATTTTAAAGAATTTTAGAGAGGTGGCACGCTGTGCCTTTGTTTTTTTGGAGGCGGTACTGTGGTTCCCATGGTATCCATGGCCTTTTGAGGAAGCTTTCCGAGACAGATTCTGAAACTATCCGCAGGAATCTTCGGGCAAAATTAGGCCTCTTGTCCTATAGTCTTGAAGGGGAGTGGCAACCGAGTCAATTTCGAGAAATTATACAATATGTGTGTATAGCTACTGTATCCTCCCCGATTCAACACCAAATCCACTATTAAATACAAAATCCTTATACTCATTTTCGTTGGAAATTAAACGTCAATTGCAAAACACATGAAGAAAAAATTCAATCACACATAAATAAGACAAGGTTTAAGTGGTAACCTTAAAGCTAAAAAAACCCCAAATACTGGCAGAATAAGTATATCACCTGGATCATGTGAAACACCCCATATCAGCTCAGAGTTTTCAAGACAATATAAGCCAAATCGTTCCACATCACGCAAATTTAAAATTCTCCACGCACCAACTTTTGCCTCCTTAACAGCTCGCTCTCCAATGTGTGTCCCCCGCCGAAGAAGAACCTCGAATAATCACTACCGTCTTTGCAACTTAAGGCATTCTCCAACAGTATGCATGCACTAATGCATCACTATAGTCAAAATGATATTCCAACTCATACCCTTTCACCTATCTTCCACTGGTTCTCCATCGATTCGACATGCAGCAGTTAATGTATTTATTAGTTGCAAGAAGACATTACTGCAGTAATTAATTAAATAATTAATTCACTCATTCATCACTAAAAGGTTGTTTCACCACAATAGTGAAAACTGATTTTAATCACCCAATCGAGTTAAAATAAATAACAATCCACACCTACTTCTTCCAACTCTTCATACAACTAGCCACAATCAAGCCATAACTAAGTCTCCATGCATGACACCAAATGTCCTAACTGTACTCTTTTCAATCAACCTGTTTTCCACATCGGCCATCTAAATATGTTCTGCAGAATAAGTTAATATTTATTTTCTTCGATTGTCATTGCGTCATATGTTAATTTATGCTATTCTATTTTTTACTTACGATCTATAAATAGCCTTTCTTCCATCTTCAAAAAATAATAATTCATCCAAAGATAGAATTTTCTTCAAATCCATCTAGAACTTCTTCAACATCCTCCTAATTTTATAAATATGTCGAACATTCTAACAGCTTTAGACACACCTGTGTGTCAGTCCATGTGTTCTGCCTAGTTTAGGTGCTTATTTTTCACTAGGGATCGGGAAGATGATGTTTCTTCGGATGCCACTTTCATTGTTTTTTGTTGCAAACTTGTTAATTTCATCAGCTAACAGGGTGATTGTTCTTTCATGTAATTTAACTCCATGATCCCATTTCCAAATTTTGTATGTAACACTTCGAAATGAATAGCTTCAAACAACTGGACCCGTATATTGTATCCGCTATCAAAGTCTTCGACTCTATTGGCTAATGACATGTTCGAAAACATCACAATGTTGAACTCTTCACCCATGCATCAGTAATTTCTTTGTCAACTTCTAACTGTGTCAGTATCTTGCATCGTCACTTGACCGACTCGGCACTAATCCAACCGATCATGTTGCAACGTTGTTCCGGGTGCTCGTAGTTAGGTTCAACGTTAGCATCCACACCATTCTGGGCTGAATTCTGTTGAAATTCTTCTTGGGATTACCATGGCTGCCGCCCCCACCTCACCCTAGTATAGCAGTTGTTACGTGCAATCACTTCTTTGCTCATCTCACACGAAATTTTCTACATGAGTGTTTCTCCCACCCAGATGATCCTCTGCCTTGTAGTCGCTCCTATGGCCCGAGGTTCACTCTTAATTTCCATTAAAATCCGGCTTCCTCTCAAGCTTTCACCCAAGTTCTTCCTCTTCACACCCCCAACATTAAAGCCCCAGAGAACAAACTCATCGACGCAAGTCCGTAGAGATTTTAAAATTGAACTAACTTTTCTTATTTAATTGTTGTTTTCAGTGTCGTGTAGCACTTTTCACTAAAGACAACATCATAGGCTTTATTCTCTACACATTGCTGGCTGAGATTAAATTCTTCAAACTTCTGGAACATGTACATATTTTAAAATGTAGCAGTTTACCTAACATTCTTGGAATGGTAATGGTACCAATGCTACCGCATCAGACGTCCACGCTCAACTCAATATGCATCTGGAGATACTTCCACCAAGTCACCCAAGCAGCCTTTCATCTCCGTTGCGTAAAAGGAAGCACCACTATTGGGTACCAATTTCGTATCCCACCCACCAGACACCACGTACGTGCGATCAATGAGAATTTCAAAGTTCAAATTGTGAGGCAAAGAGCCTCACTCAAATGTAGTTCTGCTCAATCCATCTTGTTCTTTTCTTTTCTTATGTATTTGGTTTCAGGGCAATATGTCCAAATCCTGGAGAAGGGAAAACACTTCACTTTGACATGCACTCACGGCTATCTTCTCCGCCCCATATCTAGAATGGGAATTTATTCTTTATTCTTCTTCGCTTGGCTAAAGCCACCAACTTCCTTTCTATCATGTTTTTTGCAGAAGAGTCATCTCGAAGGTCCACCTTATCTCCTCTCGCATTAGATCCGAACACCAGCAGTCGCTCTCGGTGGAACCGGGGTGGGGTTTCCGGTCTATCGACGCGCAGTCTTGACAATCACAACTCTTCGGAACTTGCCACGCCAAGTTCTCAAGCGCCCATCCCACACCGAATTCGGTACTTAACAAGTTTGTCGATTGGAAAAACTTTTTCAAGTAATTTTGAATAGTGTTGTTCTTTGTCCATCTTGGATTTTTTCCGAGTTTATCCTTCGTGTCACTAATTTCTTTATGGTCGCTTTTCGGGGCTGCTGGAAAAAGATCTACAAAGCTTTCCGTTACTGGTAAATGTGAGCGTGGCTTTTCTCGCTAGCTGCTTCAGAACACACAGTTCTCACATCTTCTTCCAGCGAATCTCTCGCTCGATATTTTGTTTCCATGCTTATGGCTGCGCATCCTACTGGCGTGGCTTAGGAACATCACTATTGATGAACCTTCTCGGCCATTACTGGCAATGCCTATCTCATTCTTCTGTGCTCGTAGCGAAACCACCGCAGTATACTTCAACTGCAATTTATTGAAAAGCTGCTTTCCAATGTGATATCAACTCATGGCACTGAAGAAATTTTCAACAATTTCTAATGTTCTGACCAACAAAAAACCAAGCATCGTTTTCTAAGATGAAATCTCTAGTGATTAAAACCTGCCGGATACTCAGAGAAATTTAGATGTTGTTCATATATTATTCAATGTAGATTCTCTGATTGCCATGTCATATTCATTTGCTAATACAAAATTTTCTTTCATCATTGATCATCAGTATGGAAATAAAATCAATTGCATGTACACATTAAACCACAAACAATCATTACAGAACATGGATGAAGGAGAGTTAAAGTTGAAAACACCAACTATTTGTATAATATATGCCGTGACATCATGTAACAATCATAGTACAAAAGTTTCCTATTAAGTTTCTCATGCACACCTCATCCATATATGATTATCAAGCTAGATCGTAAAACACATGTTCCAATCTTTTTTTGCCACTTGACAGCTGTACTTCTTTAATGCGATAATCTAAGCGTTGTTGGAGTGGCTTATTTAAAAGTTAGATAAACGACCAAGTAGCATCACAGTAATTCCCAGCTGGGGCTTTCCACCTATCCTGTGTTGCAAATAGGCAATGACAGTCACAAATCGATATTTAACCTCGTTTTTTCAAATTTGGTTTTACCGTTGTCTCCATTTAAACTCGTCCATGTACCCAAGTTGAATTCATAGTTTCAGTTGATTAACAGTTTAGGTTTAGCGTAATGAATATACTATTCGACACCACTTTCACTAATTGTGGCCTAATTAGTTAAAACTAGCAGCAAGTAGTTTCGGCATTACATGTTTAGATTAGTTAAATCGAATATGACCTTCATCAACTTCTAATTAACTCCACTCAATTCTCTGGCTTAAGGAGTTTCAATTGAAGTATCTATGCAATAGTTCTACTCAACCTCAAGGAATAGCGATTCTTCATATTCTCAAAGCAATAATCAGTATTTGTTCCATGTTCAAGAATAAGATAATGTTTATAGTCCGAAATATTATTAAATAGCCATAATATTCGACAGACATCTATTTTTAGACCGACAATCTAAAAATAGATTTTATCAATATGTTCAAAAAATGAGAAGTCCATTCATTTTTTTGGTACTCTGACCAACCATCCACAAGCAGTATCCTCAACTCATAGAACATGATCCATATGTCTAAAAGTCAGACATAATCTAAAATAGACTTTGCGCTAAAATACCTCCGTTACACTCCACTTAGGCAAGGCGACTTTTCTCACCAAGCTTCGTCATCTGCTGCACTAAACACCTCTCACTGCATATTGATTATCTCCGCAAATCCCTATCCTTCTCATGGTATTCTTAATTCTTCTCTCCGGTGAGCGCCTTTCGCTGCAAGACACGCATCCCCATCCCCCAATGTGTAGCAAACATGGACCCTTCGCCGTACAATCATATGATGATGTCGCATCCGCAAGCCATGTCGCCCAACTCCTATCCTCCCTGCCCCACCGTGTTGACCCATATCTCATGTGCCCCCGAGATATCTCATCACATAAACAGCCCGCCGTCTTAAGAGCTGTTGCTTAACCATAGCTTCCGAAAGTCGTGTTCACAACATAGCATATGGTCGGACTTGGGGCCGACTAGACAGTGACAGCGACCCCACCACAACTGCCGACAATGTTGGCATCCACCAAGCCCTGGCCGAAGTACATCCTCCTTCTCCAACCACCAGTGAAGAGGACATCAACAAAGCAGCCAAGGCACAAGGAACTTTCCGCATTCTCGGCATACCACTTTGTAAACAAACACCACTCATCATACGTCAAATTTCCAATCTCGTAAACAATGAAAGGAGGCTCAAGTCCTTTCATTCCTCCCAAAACTCTTTAAGAAGACCGAAGACGCAACAGAGGCATCGAAATAGCTTCATCACTCATCAAAATCAAATCATTCACATAAAGCACAATGATACAATCATCCTCCACGATAACCTTTTCATATAGGTTAGGATCCGCCTTCACTCTTGTGAGGAATCCAAGTCCTATGGAAAGGGTCCTGTTCATCTGTACTTGCCACCGAGGTGCTTGTTTAACCCATACAACGCTCTCTGGAGTTCCACACAGTGCGACTGCTCGGGCTATCGAAACCTTCGTGCTACTTTGCACACCTCTCCTCAATGAATCCATTGAGGAAATGACAGCTTTCCACATCTCATTTACGAATGTGCCGTTCCCATTCGTGCCGAGAGCAAGAATTCCGTTCGCATAAAGGCCCCGCGGGCACGTGCAAAGGTTCTCTGCACCCATCTCTGACCTATGAGAAATTTTCGTGCAACAAATTCGTTTTCAGCTTTCCACACCTGCTTGGGCCGCTCGGTTGCCTGTAGATCCATTCGAACCCACCACCCATTTCTCTTCCGGTTCTATCACCCTCTCATGTACCGTTTTCCACACCGAATCAGGAGCTCTTCTCACCCGACAGCATTCACTCATGTGTCCCCACAAATCTCTTCTCTCTTTAAGGATGAATGCCACACACAACTGTTTGCAGATGGCATTCCGTGACACCTGGCTGTGTGACCTGCTCACGCTCCCCCGCCGGGTGATGTAGGTTCTCACAACCTTTTTCTTCATCTTTCGAGCCGCTCACCGCCTTTTCCGTAGTGCTTCGCCCCATGATGGTTGGTGCTGTTGAGTAGTTTCACCTATGAACCCTTCACCTTGTGGCTAATTCATATTTCCGAGACTCCATTCCCCAGGGAACCACAGGCCCTCGCGCGTGCGTGCGTGGTTTCTTCCTCGTCGAACAGCCTGCCGTGCTTTCTTCTCGTTGGGGCCTGATATCCCGCGTACCGGGGCCGCCCCACATCGTCGAAAGGAGCACGCAGGAATAAAGGGACCACAGTTCGACAAATATCCCGGGTCCCTCCATGCTCTGCTCCAGCTTTTCCGTACTGCTTGCCACATGAACGTAAAAGAACCTGTGTCCGGGGTCGCAGAACACGGCGTCTTTCTTACCGTAAAACGCTCTCCCTGTGTGTACCGGCGTTGGCACCCCAGAGGACAATGATCATGACATATACATCGTAGTATCAGTGCCCAGCCCCACAAGGTGTGGCCCCGATCATGCAAATATTCTCTATGCAGCACCCAGACCATCATTTCCGTTCTTCCGCCGCAAACCTCACAGTGCTTTGGGTTATGAGTGTGCGTGAGTTTTCTTTCTAATTTCTTCGCGTCAAAATTTTCAACGGCCAGACACCCGAATTAATTATTGTCGCTCCTAAGAGTCACTGTTTTAATTTTTTCTTCGCGCAACCGAAAGGTTTTTCAGAACTCGAACTTTTGAGTATAAATGCTTTTCTTCTCGTACAAAGAAGATCCAACACTTTCGAGAGAAATCATCAACAAAGATCACATAGTACTTGTGCTTTGCTGTCGAAGCTACTGAGAAAGGTCCACACACGTCTGTGTGAATTCTCTCAAGGATCATCGTGGCGCGAATATCCTTCTCGTGAAAGGTGGCTTTCAAAAATTTTCCCAAGGTACATCCCTTGCACTGATCTGACTGCGCAAGAGTACCCTTAGGATGCCTAGTAGAAATCTGATGCAGTATCTTCAAAGCTCCATGGTGAAGGTGGCCCAATCTCTGGTGCCACAACTCGCCATCATCCCGGCTCACCACTCCTTCTGCCTTGCCTGCCATTTCTACGCAACCATCTACCTGCAATTGATAAAGGTTCTTAACTCGAACCCCTATCCTCCGGGTCTCACCAGTTGCCTTACTGCGCAGGAAAGCCTTTCCCTCGCTAAAGACAACATCATATCCCTTATCTTCTAACATCGCCACAGAGATAAGATTCTTCTTCAATCCTGGAACATGCATCACTTCCTTCAATACGAAGGGTTTACCAGAATCCCTCTCAAAGGAAATGGTACCGATACCAGTCACACTGTATCTACCATCATCGCCCATCTTGATGTGCACTCCAAGATCTTTCTCATCCAGATCAGTAAACAAATCTCGATCTCCTATCATGTGAAAAGATGCACCACTGTCAAGAAACCACACTGAACCCATCACACTTGAAACCAAGCATGCGATCAGCGAAAAATATAGCTCAAAATTTGAGGCTAAGGCCTCTCCAGCTGTAGTCCCAGCAGCCTGCTTATTTTTCTTCTTCTGTGGACAATTAGTGGCGTAATGTCCGTGTTGGTGACAGTGAAAGCACTTCACCTTGGACATGTCCTGCTTCTTGCCTTTCGCACCGGATTGAGAAGCTTTCTTTCTCTTCCCCTTCTTTTCTTTGGCAGCCAAAGCACAATTCTCTTCATCAGAGTTCTTTGATGAAGATCCGTCCCTGGTACTCTGCCTTATCTCCTCTTGCACAAGATCCGACCAAAGTCGCTCCCATCCTGGCAATTTCTCCCGACCATTGACAGAGTCCTGATAGGAATGCCAAATCTTCGGAAGCCCAAGGAGAGCCAAGCTCACCAAGTCCTCATCATCAACAGTAACCCCCACACTTCCCAGCTCATCCCTGCATTGGATGAACTTCGTGAGGTACTTGGGCATACTGTCGCCTTTCTCCATCTTTATGTTCCTGAGTTTATCCTTGAGCGCCAACTTCCTCTGATCGCTCTTGCTTTGAAATAAATCTATCAAAGCTTTCCACATCAAGAATGGAGAAGCCTTACCATGAAGGCTGGATACTATGTGATCCTTCATGCCCTCCAACAAAATCCTTCGACACTTTGCTGTCTTCTTTTGCCATGCGTCAAGTACGGCAGCATCACTAGAAGTAGGTTTTGGAATTTCTGCATCTATGAACTCCTTCAACCCATTGTCATCCAGCACCGCCTCCATCCTGTCCTTCCATGCAATATAATTTGAGCTTCCCTCAAGGGCATACTCCAATCGCAATCCGTTGAAAGACATCTCAACTTCGACACCAAGAAAACACTACTGCAAATTCGAATTCCACCAGCACAAAACTCAACCGCTTCAATGTTTTGCAATTGCTCCAATGATCAATATCGCTATGATACCATGTATAAATTTGAATAACTGATATATTATTCACCAATATTCTCCAGATCACACACTTTTTTAGCTTCATGCATAATACAGAATCTCTTCTACCATTGATCATCACATGCGGAAATAAAATCAATTGCATGCATACATTAAAACCACAAACAATCACACATATGAACACGGTATTTAATGGGAAAGCTTAAAGCTGAAAACCCCAACTATCTGTATATTATATGTCATGGAGATCATGTAACAATCATAGTACAAAAGCTCCTCACAAGCTCTCATGCACACCCTCAATTGCTACACACTATCGAGCTAGATCTAGCAAAACACATGCTCCAATATTTTGCCACTTGATAGCCAGCCTCTATTGCGTAATCAATGCTATGGGATGGCTTCATTAAATAGATAAACCACCTAGCTTGTACTGTGCAATCCTCATGGGCTTCTCCACCTATCTGTGTGTTGCAAATAGCAACAGTATAGTCACAACTAATAGTTAACCTGCTCTTTCACCTATTTCTGCACTGGTCTCCATGGCTTGTCCATGTAAGAAGTTAGCGATGCATCTATGTATCAATTAGTTAAACTGAATACAAATAGCTCAACTATGTTTAGATTAGTTAAGCTGAATACAACTCCACTAACTTCCTCAATCAACTCCACCAAACTCTGTCACATGAGTTCTAACTGAAGTATCCATGCAATAGCTCCACTTAACCCTCGGGAATAGCGTAATTCCTTCTGTCAGCTCCTGTGCCACGTCTGTGCACTTAACTGAAGTGCTCCAAGAGAATAAGATAATGTTTAGAGTCTAAATATTATTAAGAGCTAATAATATTTGACATATCTATTTTTAGACTGGCAATCTAAAAATAGATTCCTCCCAGTATGTCTAAAAATAGAAGTCCATCTATTTTTTCCGACTTGACCAACCATCCACAAATAACGTATTTCAAAAATAGAAGTCCATATTTTATAGAATTATAAAATATGCATGTATATTACCAGATTATCCTGATCTAACAATTAAATCCACTGTTAAATACATAACTCTTCTACTCAATTCTTTGCGGAAATTAAATCGCCAATTGCAAACACATGAAGAAAAAAATCAATCACACATAACAAGACGTTTTACTGGTAAAGCTTAAAGCTAAAAACCCAAACTATCATATATTATGTATATCAATGGATCATGAAACAATCTCATATATCTCATAAAAATCTCAACTCATAGATCTCTCAGTACAATATACAATCGTCTCACACTGTCATGCAAAAATTTGCACCTCCATGCACCAATTTCTTGCCTCCTGATAGCCCGCCTCCACTGCGCAATCCCTGCTGAAGAAGAACCCTGAATGAATTTGACCTTACCTTGCCGTGACTACGCAATCCTCATAAGAATATCCAATGTGTGTGTAGATGCATTAAATGCATCACTATAGTCACAAATGATAGCCCATTTCACCTATCTTTCCACTGGGTCTCCACTGGATCTGACATGCAAGTAGTTAACTATTGTATTTGTTCAGTTGCAAGTAAGACACTACTTGTGAATTAATTAAATAATTAATTCACTCATCTATCACTAGTGTATGTTCAGTTACAACTAGCACAACTGAGTTTAACTCACTGAACTAAGTTAAACTAAATAACAACTCACATAGCTACTCTTCCAACTCTGTTACAACTTGCCACAATCAGTTATAACTAAGTCCTCCATGCATGAGTCACCAACCAACCTTGGAATTCAAAATTCCTTCAATCAACTGGTTCGCCACATCAGTTAACTGAAATAAAGTGCTCCAAGAGAATAAGTTACTATTTATTGTCTGATTATTATTAAGGGCTAATAATAATCGACATGCATTCTATTTTTAGATTTGCGATCTATAAATAGACTTCTTCCATCTTCTAAAAATATAAATTCATCCAAAGATAGAATTTTCTCAACCATCTAGAATCAACATCCTACTAATTTTAGAATATGCTCACCTTTCTAAAAATAGACATACACCTAAAAATAGCTTGTGTGAGCCACGCCTAGTTTAGGTGCTTATTTTTCACTAGGATCAAGGATGATGTTTCCAGATGCCACTTTCACTGTTTCTTGTTGCAAACTTCAACAGGATTGAGGCTGATAGAAATTTGTTTCTAAGGTCATCTTTTGTGTTGTTTCAAGCTTATCTGAAGTAGATTACGAGTTGTCTTCTAGGATATTTTTTTGTGGCTAATAAAATCCTTGTTTCAAGATGAATTTGAGGAAAAAAATTGATAAAGGATCGATGTTTTACCAAGTCCCCTTCTGAAGCATACATTCTTGAATAGATCCATAATTAATCTAGGACTAAAGCATGAATCCGAACTTGAGAAATGTATGAAGCAGAGACCTGAAGTTTTGAAGTTGTTACCCAATTAATTCTAAGGCAACTTCAAATTTCCAAGGCAAGAGTCTGACGCCCTCTTGATACATTTTGTTTAGCTTGGTTGAGGAGCAGGATTAAGGTATATTCTAAGACCAAAAATTAGGGTTGTTTCAAATTGATTGAAGACATTGCAACTATTGGGAGGTAAGTGTTAAATTCCTGTATTGTATTTTCTCAAATTGAAGTCAAGTATACATAATGGACATTTAAGGAGCAATTTTGAAGAATAGGTAACCATGTTTGAAGGTTATTGCAAATTGGGTCATTCTCCCTGGTATGGGTGCACAACAATTTTTTTTTCTATCATTTAAAGGGTGGTAGGGTGGTGCTAGGGAAGGAAGTTGTAATTTCCTTTAGGAGGTTGTCTCCTCCTTCTGTGGGAGCTGGTAAATCTGGGGTTGTAGCCCTTCTAGTTGTAGTTGGTAAACCAAAATATGTATATTGCCTTGTAATAAAAATAAATTGTTCATATATTTCTTGTGTAATCTTCATATGATTTGATTGGTTAATTTTTGTGATATTTCAATTGTTGAAATTTATTAAATACTGTTTAACCCCCTCTCTGTATTTCCAACAATTGGTATTAGAGCAGGTTACTTTCCAACAGTCTAATCATTGGAGGGAAGATTGTAAGCAAGTATGGATCATAAGGAAGGTAACTCTTCAAGGAAAATTATGATATATTATGGAAATGATTATCCACTATGGAGAAATTTGATGGAAACCTACTTGCAGGCTATAGGAATGGATGTTTGACTCTCCATCGTAAATGGATAAACATTTCCTAAAAATCCTCCAACTGATCTTGGAGAGAAGAATTTGTTCAGCTACAATTCAAAATATCTTCATGCCATCATAGGTGGTTTATCAAGAACCATTAAGTCCAAGGTGATGTCCTACACCATAACCAAAGAAGTTTAGGATACACTTAAAACTCTATATGAAGATGATGATAATGTAAAGTATGTTAAACTTTAAAAATATAGAGCTCAGTTTGAAAACTTGAAAATGGATGAAAAATAAGATATTGCGACCTATTTTCTTAGAGTAGATGAAGTTGTCAACTCATCAGACGATCAAGAGAATAATTTAAAGATCCCTTGATTGCACAAAATTTTCCTAAGATCACTTCCCTTTAGATACAATGCCACTTCAAAAATGAGTTTTCTAAGGCCTCTTCTACTTGTATATATAACTCAATCATGAGAGCCTAAAATAGCATTGATTCAAGAAGTATCACTGAATTATCTGAGGCCTTGAGCTCATTGAATATATAAAGAAGAAGAAAGGTCGGGTTGGAGGCTTTTTGTTGCAGAATTTCAAGTTTATCATTCACCTCCTAGCTAAATTTTTTTGTCATATGTATGGAATTTTATTTTGTTGGGAGAATACCCGTTCAAGCTACTACTTGAGGTAGTTTTAGAGGCAATTTTAGAGGTCTGTTTCATCCCTGTCTTGAGGAAGCCCTGCAACCCATTAAGGAAACGATGAATACATTTCAAGTAGACCTGTGGTCCTCTGAGGTAGACCTATATCCTTTTGAGGGAGGCCTACGACCCTTTGAGGTATACTTGTGGCCCTTTGAGGCATACCTGCAACCCTTTGAGGCATACCTATCCAAATGCATCTTTGTGGTACAAATTCAGACTCTTGTTTGAGGAATTTTGGAGGATATAACCGATTCATCTTGGGGCTTATACAAATTATTTTCTAAGGACATATTATGTTTTTTTTCAAGATTACCTGATGCATAGTGTAAGCTGTATTTTAGGCCATTTTTGTGGCTAATCAAATCCCTGTTTCAAGACAAATCTGAGGAAAAAAATTGATAAAGGATCGAAGTTGTACCAAGTCCCCTTTTGAATCATAAATTCTTGAACATGCCCATAGTCAATCTAAGGCTGAAGCAGGGATCTGAACTTAAGAAAATTCTAAAGTAGAGACATAGAGTTCTGAAGCTGTCATCTAATTAATTTTGAGGTATATTCAAGTTTTTAAGGAAAAAATCTGAGGCCCTCTTGATACATTTTGTTTAGCCTAACTGAGGAGCATAATTGAGATATATTATAAGACCCAAAATTAGGGTTGTTCCAATTTGATTGAATACAATGCAACTACTAGGATTACTGACATTTACACAATACGTAATATATGATGACAAACATAGGCCTAAGTGGCCCCTCAACATCTATGTTGTCATTATTTGACCCATATATGCCACATCATCATGCATGAGAGAAAAATCTCTAACACCCTAGATAATATACCCTAAATAATATCCAACTAATTTTTTATATCTCTTTTGACGTATTACAAGTCAAATTCTATCAAGGTATACCCCTAGTATGCCACCTGGATGCCCCATACATTGTTCAATCACCTTCCACTACTAATATCTTGATGATTCCTTCGCATTTAAAATAAAATAAAATGGGACATGTCATCTATATTTTAAAATTATTTTGAGACTAACTTGACTTTTTCCCTTTCAAGGCCACATCCTCAAAAAACTTTAAATGCCGAAAAATTGTGAGATTCATGTTGAGAACTATTTTATAAGTATATCATATCCAAAGAATGCATATAGTCTCAATGATAAAACCATGTGGGAATGGCATAGGTGCACACAAGACATGCACTATATTGACCCTACATTGTGTGATCACCCTACAAAATTGATGGCTCCTCTAAACCAACAGGCCTAGCAAGATCCATCAAAATCCCCTTGATCATATAGAAGATAGAATGACGAGGGACTTAACCCAAATGGGCCAATGATGGTTGACCATTACAAGCCTAAGATACCATAATACAGGACCTCCATATGTGTTATGGGGATTTTGAGTTGCATTCTTTGGGATTGTTACCCACCAAAAATTGGGTGACCCTTGGGAGAAATTTGTTCTCCCCTTTGGATAGCTAGCCAACTCGCAATCATATATAAACATCACTAACATCATGCCATGATCCACCACTTATTTCTTCGTTCCTATCTCTCTCCCATTTGGGATTTCTCATTGAAGGAAGGTGGGTCATTTATTGGCAGGTACTTTAACCATTTTTGCAATCATGTTATTTCATTCAATGTTATGGATACACTAATGTGGATCACATGGAAAATTGGATAATTGACTGATATTTGATTTTATTCTTGTTCACTCACTTCACATGGGAGGTTAGTCTTTAATTTAGTCTAGTGGGACCTGCTCTGGGGCCTTAGGGTTTAGGAAGGGAATTACTGAGGAAACATCCATTGAAATAAAATGTCCAAGATGATCCATAATTACCACTCTCCATATTTCCCTATTATCCATATCCATTCCTTGGGTTGGTAGTAATTTTTCATTTGGACGATCTTACACTATTGATTTGTTTCATTGCTCATCCAGTTGCCATTTTGATTTTGTTGTCTATTTGGTATAAAATTGCAATTGAATAACCACTATTTTAAATCTCACTTATGTTTGTATGAAATAAAGTTTTCTAATTTCTTAATTAGAAATCGTATATGCCATCTCTAAAATAGCTACTTGTGCTTTGTTACATTAATCTATGCTTGCTCTTTTGGTCTTCAAAACTTCTAAAGGCACATATAAGTAAAGTGACATTTTATGAATCCAAATCCTAACTCATTTCACTTAAGAGAAAACTTCTAAGTAAGAGCACTTGTGTTATTTCTCTAATTGGAATTCTCCTTTAAGGTTTTGTTTCATTCAGTAATCTATAATTGCTTCATTTAATTTTCGTCATAAGTTGGTCTAGTTATAATCTTGTATCTAAAATGTGTATCTTAAATATTGGTTATAAGTATATTAAAGTATCGTTTATTGAAACTTTTTTCATAATTGTCTCTCATTGAGACATTTTATCAATAATTTGCACTCAACATCAAAGGTTTAGCTTAGAGATTAAAACTGGTGAAGAATATCTATCTAAGTAAGCAAGTGCTTCGATTGTTCGTGGTTTTATGATTTATGTTTGAAATTGGATAGTAAGATTTTGGAAGAGTATGAGATTTGTGCTTTTGGTTCATTGGTTAGTATCTCTCATATTGGTGATTGTACCTAAGATATTGATTGGGTAGTTTCCATATTCATTCAATTTTGTGATATCTATAGTTAGCACATTGGCATTTTTTCTTGTAACTGAGATTGTCTTTTGAAATTTTTAAATAATAATTTCAAAATATAACTAAAAAAAAACCATAAATAAAGTACTCAAACATTAACAATCTCTTCTAAAGAATCATTCTCTAACTCCACATTGCATATCATTTTAAGCTAGTCTTGCATATAAAACTTACCTCCAAGCATAAGTTTGGTTGATATATTTCTAGGAAAACCTTTATCATCTAGCTTGAGGGGCCTAGGAAACTTTTAGGTGGTTAACACAGTGACCTTGCAGTCATCAAAGCCACAGTATCTGTAGTGCCAGAGGCATAGGGTAATAGGAGCACAACATAAGGTATCGTTAATCAAGACATTGCTTGCTTCCTATTGGCCTCCTTCCCAAAAAATACCTTGGAGCCCAACTTCAAAATAGTTAAGGGAAAGTCAAACTTAGATTATGTTGAGATTGCAACAAGATGATGAGCTTAGTGGAAAGGAGTCACCTTCACTAAGTGGGCCCGCAGGGTATTTTTGGCGCAAAGTCTATTTTTAGACATATGGATCATGTTCTATGAGTTGCAGGATGCTATTTGTGGATGGTTGGTCAAGTCGGGAAAAATATATGGACTTCTATTTTTAGACATACTGGGCGGAATCTATTTTTAGATTTCCAGTCTAAAAATAGATATGTCGAATATTATTAGCTCTTAATAATATTTGGACTCTAAACATTATCTTGTCCTCTTGGAGCACTTCAGTTTGATGCCTGGATGTGGCACATGCAGCTGACAGAAGGAATTACGCTATTCCTAGGGTTTAGTGGAGCTATTGCATGGTTGACTTCAGTTAGAACTCATGTGACAGAGTTTGGTGGAGTTGATGAGGCAGTTAATGGAGTTGTGTTCAGTTTAACTTAGTTGAGCTAGTTGTATCTAGTCTAACTGATTGATACAATTAGTGAGAGTGGTGTGAATTAATTATTAATTAATTCACTAATTATTAACTCATAAATCAACTAAAGAATACATCGGTTAACTGCAGTGCATGGACAGTTTCAGTGGAGACCAGTGAAGAGGTAGGTGAAAGAGCAAGTGTGACTATCAGTTGTGACTATACTGGTGCATGAGATTTGCACACACATTGATGGAGAAGCCAATGAGGATTGCGCAGTACATACTGGTGGGATTTGAACCTTGATCTCATGATTATCCATATTGGATTGCGCAGTAGAGGCTGGCTAACAGGTGGAGCAAATTGGAGCAAGTGTTTTGTATGATCTGAGCTTGTGTAGTGTGTAACAATTGGAGATAGTGCTGAGAGCTTGTGAGGATTTTGTACTATGATTGTTACATGATCTCTATCATTATAATATACAGATAGTTGGGGGTTTTCAGCTTTAAGCTTTCCCATAAATACTTTGTTTATATGTGTGATTGTTTATGGTTTTAATGTGCGCATGCGATTGTTTATATTTCCGCAAATTGATGATCAATAGTAGAAGAGGTTATGTATTATGCATGAAGCTCAAATAGTGTGTGATCAGGATAATCTCGGTGAATAATTTAATAGTTATTCAAATTTATACATGGTATCAGAGGGATATTGATCATTGGAGCAATTGCAAAACATTGAAGCGGTTGAGTTTTGTGCTGGTGGAATTCGAATTTGCAGCAGTGTTTTCTTGGTGTTGAAGTTGAGATGTCTTTCAACGGATTGCGATTGGAGTATGCCCTTGAGGGCAGCTCGAATTATATTACATGGAAGGATAGGATGGAAGCGGTGCTAGATGACAATGGGTTGAAGGAGTTCATAGATGCTGAAGTCCCAAAGCCTACTTCTACTGATGCTGCCGTACTTGACGCATGGCAAAAGAAGACAGCAAAGTGTCGAAGGATTCTATTGGAGGGTGTGAAGGATCACATAGTGTCCAGCCTTCATGGTAAGGCTTCTCCATTCTTGATGTGGAAAGCCTTGACAGATTTATTCCAAAGCAAGAGCGACCAGAGGAAGTTGGCGCTCAAGGATAAACTCAGAAACATAAAGATGGAGAAAGGCGACAGTATGCCCAAGTACCTCACAAAGTTCATCCAATGCAGGGATGAGCTGGGAAGTGTGGGGGTGATTGTAGATGACGAGGACTTGGTGAGCTTGGCTCTCCTTGGGCTTCCGAAGAGTTGGCATTCCTATCAGGACTCTGTCAATGGTCGGGAGAAATTGCTAGGATGGGAGCGACTTTGGTCGGATCTTGTGCAAGAGGAGATACGGCGGAGTACCAGGGACGGATCGTCATGAAAGAATTCTGATGAAGAGAATTATGCTTTGGCTGCCAAAGCAAAGAAAGGGAAGAGCAAGAAAGCTTCTCATTCCGGTGCGAAAGGCAAGAAGCAGGACATGTCCAAGGTGAAGTGTTTTCACTGTCACCAACATGGACATTATGCCACAAATTGTCCGCAGAAGAAGAAAAATAAGCAGGCCACTAGATCTGCAGCTGGAGAGGCCTTAGCCTCGCAGTTTGAGCTGGATTTTTCGCTGATCGCATGCTTGGTCTCAAGTGTGGCGGGATCAGTATGGTTTCTGGACAGTGGTGCGTCTTTTCACATGACATGAGATCAAGATTTGTTTACTGATCTGGATGAGAAAGATCTTGGAGTGCACATCGAGATGGGCGATGATGGTAGATCCTGATGCGATGTCTCAGTACCATTGCTGACGAAGTTGACAACCACTTTCGCATTCGAAATTGATGCATGTTCCAGGATTGAAGAAGAATCTTATCTCACAATAGCGATGTTGAGAAACCAAAAGCTAAGGGATTTCTCCTAGCGAGAAAGCTTTTGTATGCGATGAGCAGCGGTGAGACCTGGAGGATAGGGGTTCGAGTTAAGAACCTTTATCAATTACAGGTAGATGGATGAACAACAATGGCAGGCAAGGCAGAAGGAGTGGTTAGTCGGGATGATGGCGAGTTGTGGCACCGGAGATTGGGCCACCTTTACCATGGAGCTTTGAAGATACTGTAGTAGATTTCTACTGGGCTTCCTAAGGGCACTCTTGCACAGTCAGATCGGTGCAAGGGGTGTACTTTAGGGAAGTATGTGAAAGCCACCTTTCACGAGAAGGATAGTCGCGCCACGACGATCCTTGAGAGAGTTCACACAGACGTGTGTGGTCCTTTCTCAGTTGCTTCGACAACAAAGCACGGGTATTATGTGATCTTTGGTAGTGAGTTTTTCTGCCTAGGTCACGGATCTTCTTCACTTGAGAAGAAAGAGCGGGAGCTTGCTCCTCAAAGTTCTGTGAGTTCAAGGCACTGGTTGAGAAAGAATCAGGGAAGCAGGTGAAGGCTCTTAGGAGCGACAATGGTGGTGAATTCATCTCTGGCGAGTTGAAGGACTTTTGCAGCGCAGAAGGAATTCGAAGAGAGCTCATAGCACCTCACAACCCAGAGCAGAATGGGGTTGTTGAGTGAAAGAACAGAACAATTGTGGGTGCTGCACGGGCGATGTTGCATGATCAGGGCCTTCCCATACACTTGTGGGCTGAGGCATGGAATACTGTAGTCTATGTGCAAAACCATTTTCATCATAAGATACTTGGCATGAGTACACCCGAGGAGGCGTTTTCTGGTAAGAGGCCTGATATTTCCCATTTGAGGATTTTTGGTTCACCTGTTTACATTCATGTGATGAAGGATGCCAGGAAGAAGCTGGAGCCGACTGCAGAGGTTGGGATATTTGTGGGGTACAATGATACGCCCCACAAATATCGTGTGTATTTTCCAGACAGTTGCAAGACTGTTGTGCGACGGGATATCAACTTTCAGGAGGAGAAAGCCATGAAGTGTTCGCTTGAGAGGGAGCCACACTTGCATGCATATGAGGAGCTATTATTTCCTAAGGATGAGTCTCAGGATGTGGATCAGCCACAAGATGAGGTTCATGGAGTGGAAGAAACCACTCATGCAGCGCCAACCATCAGAGGGCGGAAGCACACTACAGAAGCTGAGCGACTAGCTCAAGATGCAGAGAAGGTTGTAGGAGCACCTACATAATAGCGTAGACAGAGACAGTCACCTGACCGGTATACTGGATACATG